>VWZN01002165.1:232-51675 GCA_013396955.1 Regulus satrapa
TTTAATTTAACATCCACGACTCAAAAGTTCCTGAGTAAGAATGAAGCTCCCCCCCCACCAGGAACAGCAGTAACGTGTAGTACAAACAATACAAGTTTAAAGGCAGGGAAATGGTTTGCTGAATTTTTAAATATAATTTCAGTCATTAAAAATGCCTGTGCCTTGCACACTTGTATCCCTTACACTTAGTAAAGCAAGTGAATTTCCAAGTGTTGGCACACAGTGATCTATTTAATACTATGATTGTTGCCATTTTATTCTGAAGGAGCAAAGGCCTAGGTGTGCATTATATTTCAGGATCATATTCTGTATTATCTCATTTCCTCTGTTAGTATTAGATGGTCCTTTTAATTCTTGATTAATTTATTTCCTTCTGGACTTTTTTATTCATCTCCATCTAGCTCAAAAGCTGCCCATGTGTTCAAGGGGAAAAGCTGAATTTCCCTGCAGCCAAGAAAAAATTGAAAGGGCAAAAAGAGCTGTTGCTTGCACCTTTCCCACTGTGACACATAACTACTTCAGACAACACCTCAGGACCATTTGGGTGTTGTAGCTCTTAGAGGGTGGCTTGGATGAGCAGTGTACTCCCATCTCCCAAAGGACCATGTAAGAGTTGCTGTACCACTGTCATGGTTAACTGAGCAGTCATAGTACAGACACATTTTGTGAGGCCACTTGAGCTAAGTAGCTCTTTGGCAGCTGTCTGCTTCTGTCGAGCTCTGCACACTGCAAAGCCTTTTCATTCTCTTACCTTTAGCAAGCACTCAAGCCCACAGAGTTTTTCTTCTTAAATTCCCTTAACTATGTCAAAGAATAAACAGGTCTGTAGGATGAAGAATTTCTCTTCTAATCTGAACTTTTTGCACCAGCTTGAGCAGTCTTGCTTGGAGAAGTAGCAAGCAGTTTTCAACCCACCTGTGAGGGAACACCTGCTCTGCTGCAGATGGATGTCAGCAGTGATAGCTTGCTACTCCCTGCACAGATCACTTTTCCTTTCCAGCTGATGTTCTGGACTAGGTCAACAATATTATTCTCTTAGGATTCCTGGCAGAGTATCCAGCTTAAACTGAAGATGAACGAAACAGGAGGTAGAGTGAAGCAAAAGAGGTGGAAAGATTTTTTTCAGAGAAATGCCTCAGGCAGGCTACTAGCCAATGCAAGTGTCTGCATTTAAAGTAGTTCTCCAGAGCCCCTTCAAATTAGCAGAGATAAATCCTCTGTTTACTGATGTCAGATGTTACATGTGATGAAGCTAGTTTCTTTAGGCTCTCTCGTAGGCCATGAATGGACTCACTGTAGTGCCAAGTATAGATCTACATAAAATTACTAAAATGAGAGAAATAGAGTCATTTTAACATGGGATCTGGCAACTTGCAGTCATGCCATTTTTGTGAATGAACAAAACAACTAGGAAAATAGGAAAATGTGTCTCTCTATCATCCTGATAAGAAACAGGATCAACCTGATAAGAATGAAAGTATTGAGTTCAGAGAAGACCACAGAATCATAGAGTAGTTTGGGTTGGAAAACCTTTAAAGATCTCTGGGCCAACCCTTGTGCAGTGAGACGGGAGATCTTCAACTAGAACAGGTTACCCAGAGCCCTGTCCAACCTGACCTTAGATATTTCCAGAGCTGGGACATCTCCCCCATCTCTGGACAGCCTGTTCCACTGTTTCATCACCCTCATTGCCAAGAATTTGTTCTTTGTATCTAGTCTAAATCTACCTTCATTTGGTTTGAAACCATTGCCTCTTGTCCTATTGCATCAGACCCTGCTAAAATATCTGTCCCTATCTTTCTTGTGGAGCCCCTTTAAGTATTGCAACAGCCCCAGCTCTCTCAGCCTGTGCTCACCATAGGAGAGGTGTTCATCCTTCTGATCATTCTTATGGCACTCCTCTGGATGTTCTCCACCAGGTCCATGTCTTTCCTGTCTCAAGGACACATTACTCCAGGTGGGACCCATAAGAACAAGCTAGAGGGGCAGAATTCACTCCCTCTCTCTGCTGGTTTTGCTGCTTTGGATGCAGCCCAGAGCACAATTGGCATTCTGAGCTGGGAGCACATGGTGCTCGCTCATGTCCAGCTTCTCATCCAGCAGCACCCCCAAATCCTTCTCAGCAGGGCTCTTCTCACTCTGTTCATACCCCAACCTGGATCAACACCGAGGGTTGCCCTGACCCAGGTACAGCACCTTGCACTTCATCTCATTACACTATATGAGATTCCTATGGGCCCACTTTTCAAGCTTGCCCAGGTCCCTCTGGATGGCATCCCATCCTTCAGGTGTGCCAACAGGAACACTCAGCTTGGTGGTGTCTGCAAACTTGCCAAGGGTGCCCCCGATTCCACTGTCTGTTGAAAGTGATGAAGATATGCAATGGTACAGGTCCCAGCACAGATCTGAGGGACACCACTTGTCACGATGTCCATCAGAATATGGAGCCATTGATCTCTACCCTCTGCATACAACTGGTCAACCAATTCCTCATCCATTGATCATTTCACCCATTAAATCCATCTCTCTCCAATTTAGAGAGAAAGGTGCTGGAGCGACTGTCAAAGGCCTTACAGAAGTTCAGATAGATGGCATCTGTAGCTTTTCCCTTGTCCTCTGATGTAGTCACTCCATCACACAAGGACACTAGGTTGATCTGATCCATGATCTTCCCATGCACTGGGTTGAGTTTGACAGCTCAGTAGTTCCCATGGTTCTCCTTTCTACACTTCTTAAAAAAGGGTGCAGAATTTCCTTTTTTGCAGTCACCTGAGACTTCACTGGACTGCCTTGTCTTTTCAAATATCACAGAGAATGACTTGGCAACCACATCAGCCAATTCCCTGGGGACTCTGGGAACCATCTCATAGGTGACATAGATGGTCACAAATGATCTTCTTTCAGTGGGAAGACCTTTGCTCCCCCAGACTGCCTGCCGTGCAGTCCACCCACTCAAGAGATGTGGGAAAAGAGGTTTCCAGTGGACACTGAAGTAAAAAAAGTGTTTGAGTACCTCAGCCTTCTCCTCATCCATTGTTACCAGTTTGCTGATGGGCAGTGTGTACTTTCTTTGACATTCATGGAGATTTGGCATCAAATCAGGGCTGAACTATTTCTAAACTATTAATGAATGGAAAGTGCCCTGGTGTAGAGGACAGATATTACATTTATATTATGTGATGAAAGTAGTATAATGAAATTGAGAAACAAAAGAAATACATTATCTCCCATTAATTTTATGCTCCTTCACTGAGGACCCTTTCTCTACTTTCTTTTTCTTTTTCCACATCACATTTTCCAAATCTTCCACCAGGGTGTTACTTTATTATGCACCAGAGGAGGGAGATACATATCCACAAACCTTCTGAGAAATACATTTACAGGAAATAAAAAACAAACAAGCAAGTCTTTCTGCACCACTGTCTCTGGGAGGAGACTGCTCATTCTCACAGCTGTTAAATAGCTTAGTGAGCTACACAGTGATGATCCCATGGTCTTCAGGTGCTGCAATGCATGAGTGTTAACTGTGGGAATCAGAGCCCACTGAGTGTCATACAAAAATGACAATCAATGCTGTTCTAAGAAGTCTGCCTTTTGAATTGCTTTGTTGGCAGATGGATTCTGCACAGTCTCATTTTCTCACTGCAGGCTCCCTTTGTTTTTTCTCACTTTCTAATCAGATAATTCAGTATGGTTTGCAGATACATCACTTTGCAGAGACATATATACCACTAAAAAGTCTCACGGGTTTTTTTCTGCAGCAATGGAGTTGCTCCATCCTGGTGACTTAACCCTTCAAAACCTAAAACATCTCAATAAAAAAGGAAACAGATTTTACCTAAGAGTGGGTTGCCATTTTGTTTTTGAGATAATGGAGCCATTTCCACTTTCTCTCCATTCTCCTTGTCTGAAAGTCATAAAAAGTTGACAATCAGCCTCTTCGTTTACGTGAAAGACTCAAGCTTCAAGCTGTCTCCTGAGATACTTTTTCAGTAAGAGCATCTGAAAAGTTTTTGCAAAATTATTTGCTATATTCATCTAGGAAAAGAGAAGATGACTTGATATTTTTACTCTTTCCAAGTGTATGGAGAAGTCAAAGGTTTTTAAAAGAGCCCATGTCCTAAAAACTTAATGGATTATTTTGGTGGTGTGCATAGTTCAGCCTTATTCTGCCTACAATAGTCTCTGTACATCTGGTGGCTCAGGAGTTCCTGATTTATTTTAATCTGCTTTCAGGTACTTGTCCCTGGAGAATAAAGATCTCATATTGATTTGTGGGTTTGTTCCTTCAGAGTACCAGATCTCTTGAAGAGCTTCTGTTTGTCCTTCTTTTTCTTGTAACAACAGAAGGTTGTTCTGACATGCCACTGTTCTTCAAAGAGAGACTTCACCTTCTCATTATAAAGACTGTTACCCAGTGGACAGCTAAATTTCTTCTGAGGTTTTGAAGGAATGCTTCCTCCCTTGGTTGTCCTCTCTGCATGCAGGACTTGCCAAGCCACATCAAGAGGGCTCTGCTTCAGTAGCAAAGATCTCAGATTTGAGAGCAAAAGAACTATTACACAGCCTCTGTGTATCTTTGTATTAGTTCTTCAAAACAACATACGTGTTGCCATACTATTTCTCTTGGGAATGGGATTCATGCTATAATACAGAGATAGCTCTTCCTGCACTTGATGTCAGCAGTGAGATTCCATATTTGCCAAAGAAATACCAGCACATGCTGACATTGCAAAGAGGGCCCAGTACTTGTGCTTTCATTCAGCATCACTGTAAGCAATTTCCCTGTTTCTGTCAGTTAATGTTTGTGAGTGCAGCTGGAACCCAGAGGCCAATGGGCTGGAGATGACAAATTTGTTTTGATCCAAGGAAGGGAGGGTTCTTTTGAAATCAAAGTCATTGGTGTTGAAATCTAAATTAAGAACCTATTGCCAAGGCTTCCTCAATATAGAAGAAGGTTTATTAGGCAGTCGTCCTTCTCCTGAGCAATTCCTGCTTAGAGAGAATGAGTAACAACATGAGTTGGAGTCTACACTACATAATACCATTAGGTTTATTAGTCTGCTTTCACAGCTTGCAGTAAAAAGAACTGTTGCAATTAATGAATTAAGTGAATACAATGCTGCAGTCAAGATCAGGGTGAGGCATAAAATACAGAGCCTAGTTCTGCCAGTCACATACTGGCAGGAGAAAGTACCATAGTTTGTCAGCAAAGGAAAATGGGATCAGCTCATCAGTGAAAAAAAATCCCTCCCTTACATATATCTGACAGCATCCTACGAAAACTCTCCAGGAATGATAGCTGGGAGCAAACAGGAATTTAATGAAGGCTCGGAGGAAGAAAAAGACCATTCAATCAATTATCCAGAAACTGGAGACACTCCTCTGCAGATTGCTGGCTGCAGCAGGCAGGTTATATGTGATGTTATGAAAAAAAACATTTCTAGTTCCGGATTTCATGCTCTTGCACCGCTGTAAATCCCAAACAGTCACTGCTGAATGTTCACTGTTCTGTAGCAGAGAGATGTAGATTATGTTTCTCTTCTCAAGCATTAAACTGTGTGTTTGACTGGAAACAAAGCCAGCTACCTCCGAAAGCATAAACAATATTATTTCCTCTGTTTTAATTCCTTTTTCACTAGTTATATATACCCAATTTAAAAGCAAACAACTACACATGCCAATCACATTACAATTCCTTACATTTTCTTGTATTTTATTTTCCAGTCAGTCAACTGTCATCTCTTTTGCCTTTACCCTATAAACTCTTCAAGATATGGGATATCACTTTTCAGCTTGTACAGCATGGAAATTGATTGATTATTACTGTAATATAAATGCATATTTGTGATCACAATGATTGCATAAAATGAAATATTATTTCTCAAAGCTCCTGTTAAAGGCCCTTAGACGATAGAAACACATTGCTTTCACGGCAAGCTAGGCCATCATAAAGGCTTAATATCTTCCACTGCAGCAGCTAGGTTCGTTGGAAACCGGACACCATTGCCAGATGGAGCACAGGTCTGTGTGTTTCTGTTCTATTGCAAAAAGCCTCATGAGTTCTGCGTCCCTCAGGACAAGGCAAGAGAGTTCATATGATCTAGTTTGCAAGAGGAGTGACTGATGCATTCAGAACGCAAGTTTCTTCAGGCATGTTTTTTTTCCATTAGAAAGGGAAACACTTTGCCAACCAGAGAGCAGGGCAGGCAGCAGCCACTGAGCAGCGTGGACAGTTTGTGCAAGGAGACCTTACACTGACTAATGCTCAGGGGAAATAGAAAAACATGCTGGCATAACTCTAAAAGAAATATATTCTCATAGAACTGATTATATGTGTAAATGTTTACCTTCTCTTAACCATGCACAGATGTTTCCCATGGGATGAAGCATTTTCAGTATGTTCTAATGATAAGAGTGGGGGTGAAGAGCAGAAGGGGGTGAGGGGGGTCTAAAGCTTCCTTCTGCCCTTTGGAAAACACTCATTTGTCTTCTGGGTTGTGTACATGTGCTTGATATGTGCTCTGTTCTTCCTCCTTGTTTTGTCCCCCACTACTGTGATGTTGCAAATTTGTTGTGAGTCAAGCACCGGAAAAGCTCTCTCTTGGTGGAACTAATTCAGAGCAATGCTGTGCTTGAATTCAGTGTGAGGGGATCACCTGTGGTTTCTGGGTTGTGTAGTGAGAGAGATCACTTACAGAGCTCTCAGTTGATATTGTTTTCTTGGCTTCCCTTTGATATTGACACGGCAGACATATAAATAGTGATAAAGTGAAAAATAAGCTTTGCAAAGACCACAGCCCTGACCTCCAGATGTGTTCCAAGTGGTAAATAAAAGATATGTCAGAAAGGAAGTGAAATGTGTGGAAGGAAGCAAATAAGGACATTTATGTGTTTCTGTCCCGACCCCTGCAACTTTGCAGGTTTGCTTTTGTATTTTCCCCTCCGTGGCTCTTAGTACTGACATTTACTGAAGAAGGGAATGAAGATCTGATATAACATCTTCTGAAGTTATCATTGCCATTTGTACTACAATATGAAGACCTTGACCAAGACTTGGAGTCTCAGGTACCACACAAAAAATGTTGTCACCAGTAAAAATACCCCAAAGAGCTGGCAGTCACAATAAGGAAGATACATAGAAAGTGCCAACAAAAGTTGAGAGGCAGTGCTGACAACAAAGCTCACCTATCTGCTGCTCTGTGTCATCTTTACATTTCACTGCTTCTCCCAAGTCTTTCTGATGACCTCTCAGCACAGGTGATCTTGGCCAGCAAGTTGTTGCATTGTAGGGACAGCAGCTACCCAGAGCTACAGGGTGTCTGCAGGAATAGACTTCAGTCATTATTCTTGCTGTACATGAATTTGCTTGCAATCTGTGCAAGAATAAATTGCAGACTAATTTATCCTTTGCATGCAAGGCAAGTTCCACAGTTTGAAGAGGGAATGTATGCAAAGTATGCTTGTCAATACCCTGGCAATCTTCTTGAGGAATAAAAGTCTGAAGCTCCTGCTCCCAAGTCAGACGCATCACTTTCACTTGCCTTCTTGCTGTGTAATGTGGTGTATTCCCAGTCCTTCCTGAAGAGCAGTGGGACAGATGACCTTCACAAGGGTCCAGCCTGGTGGCACAGAAAAATTCTGACACAGATCTTTGACTTTCTGCTGCCTCAAATTTGCCATGCTCTATTATCACACTATAGGGCCATGCTGCTTTACTACTTTACTCCCATAGCAGCAGACATTCCTTTTTACATGGAAACATGTTTCCCAGTCCTGTCATCTGATACCCAAAGGTTGTCATCCTTTGTCCACAATGCTTTGGGACAACTTGAGTTATGGAAAGCCTGTGAGAGATGGTTGACTCTGTGACCATATGAAAACTCATTACAAAAAACCCCCAATCCTAAAGCTTTAAAAGGGATGAAATTATTATCCCCTCTAGTTCCCGTGGAGCAATGAGTCCCTCACAAGATGCACTTTGCACCACAGGTGGTGTGTGCAGTGGGTACACTTTACAGGCAGTGTGAAGAATGTTGCAGTTGTGCTTTCTGTCCTCACAACTGCTGAGCTTCGTACATATGCATCTGCACAATACCTCTGCTTCCCTCTTCACTTCCTTTTTCCATTTCTTGTCTCCTCAAGAAAGGACTGACACATCACTCCTTTGTATGTCACACATATATTTTATATATGTCACAACTCCAATGTCTAGTCCATCCTAGTGCCAGCCCAAGTGCTTTCCAGATGAAACCCTAGCAGAGATAAAACATGTAGAGGCCAGGCAGGATGAGCCAGCTGGCTTCAGCTGGGAGAGGAGGGACATTAAGAGTGCCAGCCAGTGTCACAGTGATGATGAGTCACCCAGGTATGCACAGTAACTACGGTCTTGGCCCTTCCAACAGCCGCAACATCCTTTGCACTGTCTCTTGGTTTCCTGTTGCCAGCACAAAACCAGCTTAGCTTTTAGCAAGTAAAACTCTTTCCTTCTCTGTATTTTCCCACTGGTTTGGATCCTTTAGAATTTTACTGTATCTTTGCTATCTATATGTGTATGAGATGCTAAACTTGGAGAGATTGCAATGTGAACTCAGTCCTAAGGGATCTGAGAGTGCTACTCAGCTGCTCATGCTCATGTCATTCAACAGAGGCAGCACTTGAATTGATCAGACCCTCAAATTTCACAGATTTTTGGTTCTTATATGTTTCTTCTGCTCTTCTGTAGTCAAAAGTGCTAAACATTAGTTTGTTGATCCAGATTGCAGCCCAGCATTTATATGAGACAAGAAGACACTCCCATACCAAGCTGCACACATGTGCAACTTCCTCACACAACTAATGATACATCAACTGGATTCTTTCCATGAGTAAATGGACACAAGAACTTGTTGTTTGCAAGAATAAGAAGTTAATCTTTATTGACCAAGCATTCATTATGGCAGCTATCGAGAACAAGTGAATTAAATTTTTATAAAGAAGTTTGTTTATTGGGGAAGGTGAATGTGATATTTTGCACTTGGGCAAGAAAGGTTAGTCAAGACCTTCGTTTTCCTGGGCTGTAGCTGAGGCACAAGAAGAGTGCAACATGCACTTTTGACAATAAGAATAGCTGTAGCAGAGCTTCAGGGAACCCACTCCCTGATCTGTAGTCAAAAAGGATGGTTATTCTCTTCTCACTGAGCTTAGTGATAAAAGTTTTATGAATATATCTCAAGTCCAGGGCTAGAGCAAATTACAGCAATTTTGGAGGTGTAGGAAAGTCTTACTTCTATATACAGATATTCTGAATTTATAATTTTTCTGATTCTCCTTATATCTCAGTGGCTGGTAAGTTGACCCAGACAAGTCAGCACACAGCCAAGTCAAACATTATTCTGGATACCTTAGATGCAGTGAGCATACTGTGCTTGATGTGCAATCCAAGACATATGCTCACTCGTTTGGGGTTTTTTTTTTTAAATTTATATATTTACATAATAATGGAGAGGAAAGACCAAAGCTTGCAGCTGTGTTTGTACAGTTGTTTACATGTCCATACCTGTAATATCCCTCCGTATCCAATGTAGGAGATGCCTTTGCTTTAAATCTCTTCTTAAAGTAGTGATTTCTGTGCAATGTACGCAGCAAGCAGTGTTTAACTGTGTGCAGAGGTTCATTCTGTGACAGGCATAAACATGCAAAGCCAGAAAAACCACACCTACTACATGGACACTAACACTAACTTGTGTCATGAACCCAGGGCTTCCAGTTTCTGCTAGCATCCATCAATAGCAGACCAAATAAAATGTTATTCTCTAAATTGATTGCACAGCAGATAGCTTTTCTTGTTGCAAATCTCCATAGTTCAGCAGATTGGAGGAGGGGGGAGGGAAAAAAATCAAACTCCATGCCCTGGGAGCCAGGCTATCTTAGTGATTTACAAATGACCTCAGTGATTGAAGTCATTCTGGGTGCTTAATATTGCTCAAGTCTCTCTGTCTCACTCTCTCTTGCACTCTCTCTCAGCATAATAAAGCTAAGGAAATCCAGGAGACTAAATTCAGTGCTGCAGATTAGTGACAGGAAGGAAACTGGATATGCATGAATTAAACAAGACCATTTGCCTTTTCGGATCTGCAGATGTTTTTCTCTCAGAAATGCAACCTCTTCTTTTTTTTTTTTTTTTCTTTTGCAGGTGACACCCACACATCTTGTTCACTTACTGGTGATGATAAAAAAGGAGATAAACAACTGGAGCTCATACAGTTAGGCTTAATCTTTGTATGTCATCGTCACCAAGCAAAGCCACAGCAGTAGGAAAATAGAGCTGGTTTCTGCTGCTCGTTTCTAACTGACATTTCTTCACCAGGTTGCTCGTGTAACCTGTGGACTCCTTGAACTCCGCTTTGTACCTACAATCTTTTTACAGCGTGTGGGTACTGCCATGCCGTGACTGGAATGAGCTGCACTCCATATATACTCTGCCTATACCCCACTTCTCACTTTGCCTCTGCCTCAGTGGTCTGAAATCAGATTGCAGAACTACAACATAAACACCTTAATAAAAATTAAAAACAAAAAATAAAACCAAAACAAATTTTTGTTTAAAAAGGGACAAAAAAGGAACACTGATTTTAAAAACCTCATACTGCAGGTTAAATGTAGGACTTGTAAGTAAGTAATCATTTAGTACAATAAAGAGAAAAGGGAAAAATAAGGGTATTTTTAAATCTTTTTTGCATATATATGGTTATTTTAATTTCAATGTCCTGAAATAATTACTTTATCCTTCCAAAAGCTGCTTTTACTGGAGGAAATCCACGACAGCTGCAGTTCAAACTAATGCATTTCTCTAGTTGCTGGAGGAAAGCTCTGGAGTTGCTTAACTTCACTTTTCCTGCAGACAGCCATTCATCCATCCTACTTTTCCAGCCAGTTTGCTTGTCCATTGCCCTTTGAATATAACTTGTGCTTTCTCATCTCAAGAGTTTCTTGGGAGCTGACTGTGCACCCCAGTCCACACACAGGACCTAACCTGGCTTTCACTATCAATGCAGCTTATGTCTCATTGATGTAGAGCAGCCAAACAGTAAGAAGTACTTGAGTACTAGGAGAAGGACTAGGCAGTTTTAAGAGTTATTTCGTGTATGGCTAGGGAGAGGCAGAAGTCTGAGTTGTGTAGTACATCCTGCAGCTGGTTTGTTCATTTCCATTCCCTGAGGGACTGTTCCAGAATTTCACTGAAGAGGTTTCAGAGTGATTTCTTCTTTAACCCCTTTTGCTTCTCCCATCCTTACTGGTGAATTGCTCCCTTACAGGGCTGGACTTAAAAGTAGTGTCAACTGTGTGTGTCTGCAGGAGGGAGAGAGGTTATTCCCCTGCTGTCCAATTTTGTATCTTCATAGTCTCATACTTTTTTGTTGTTGTTAAGATTAAACATTGGCTTCAACAATCAGTTAATGAGAGCAAGAGCTACAAGGAGGGGATAATGCTCCCAAAGGCATCATTCCACCCTGGACTTCAGTCTCTGTCCCTAAGTATCAGGAGCTGATGAGCTATGCAAACAAGAGAAACAATTTCCTTCCTGCAGCCAGTTTTGATTTGTCTGGGGAAGGTTGAGAAGCCCAGGAAGAAATGTGAGCAATCTACTTAATCATTTTCATGAGGAAAAAAAAATAAATCAGCTCTCATCTTGACCACTGGTGTTTGAAGATTAAAGTAGCCCAAGGGCTGTCACAGGCAGCGAGCATAGCAGGAAATTTACTTCGTTCTGACTCACGACAGAGTGATCTAATTTAATGGGGCACTGACGAGGCTGTCGGGCACTAATTTAGCTATTATCTAAGCTAGCCGGATTGCCAGTTGTGCCCTGCTTGCAGCTCTCCACGCGGAGGGCTTGATGTGCTCTGGGAATGCTCTGGCCGTGCCCGCGGCGTTGGTGCGGCCGGCTCGGGAGCGGCTCGGCTGCGCGGGGAGCGCAGCGCCCTGACACGGCCACGCCGTCACCCAAGGGCGCAGGAGGGAGGCTGCAGAGGAAAGCTTCCTTCTGGCGTTCCCTGCCTTTGATTTCTTAATTTCGCCACCCGGTCTCTCGTCTTTTAAGGTATTTTAGTATACAATTTCTCAAGCTTCTTTAATTTAGAGGAAAAAGATATTATAAAAAAGCTATTTGATCCTCCTACCAGGTTGAAACCACCACGTTACTTTCCACAGAATTGTTACTAATTGCTTGCTTGCATCTTTGATTTTGCTGGTTACCTGGTAATCTTTCCTGTCTGAAAAACTATATTTGTTCCAACCCATGAGAACATTTCAACCAGTCCAGAATAGTTCCCTTGAAGGAATGAGAAGACAATGAGGAAAAGGAATTATGTAGCCACATAACGATAGAATGGCTGTGAAAACTGTGGCATTTGAAAATTCCTCATCATTTCAACGGTCAGTTGAATGAAACTGAAGAGCTCCCGGTAAGTTTATGTGACCTAAAGTTATATTTAACTTTTAATAAAACAACAACAGCAGCAGCAGGAGGGGCAGGAAATAAGAACCAGTGCCTTGATCCTGAAGATCCGGTAAGAAAAAGAAAAAAGCAAACAAACAATGAAAAAACCCACCATGAATTTGAGATCATTCAACTTTTTGTTTCTTTGCAAATGGGTTAATATGAAATTGGCAGCCTCCTAATACTTTGTCAGCCAAATTGGCCACATCATACTCTCTGCATGCCCTTGAGGCTGGAATAGTAACATACTGTAATGTGATGCTCCAACAAAAGCACCTAATTGTGAAGAACAGTCCATTTGCATCAAGATAGGCAGTTACTTTCCCTCTCACAGCCACTTAAAGACACTGACTTTAGCTACAAATTACTGCCTAGTGCTGTTTTCAGCCTTTCCCAGTCTTTACTGGACAAAGCTGATCCTGTTCTCATCACCCTAACCTGTTTTCTGGTTAGTATGAGTGACTAACAAAATTATGTCTTGGCCTGTGATTCATCTTGCATAATGCATTTTCCAGTCACACAGCTAAAGCCTTGCTGAAAGTGGAAAGATTTGATCTTTAGCACTGAAGCCTTTGCCCGTGTGCTCTTAAAACTCAAGCTTTTTGTACCATATTTTTATTAGTCAAACATACCATCAGTAGCCAAAGTTGCTTCTGCTGTCAGAGCACGTCTGCAGGCATAATGAACTTGGCAATAGCCAAGAGCCTACTATGCACAGGAAATGAAACGTACAGAAATTAAATGCACTGTGGGAAGCATGTGGTGTGTGGGGGATCCCCACGTGGCTGTTTGGCACAACTGAAAATCTGATGATAGGAAAAATCAAAGGGGTAAAAGAAAGACCCCCCAAGTCCTTCAAACAGAAAACATGTACCTGCCCAATCCCCACATGGCTTCAATCTCCTATGGCAACTCCCTACCCCAAACTGAGGAGGAATGTGGCATACAAGACAGTCTTTGTGAGGCAAGTAACCAGTCAGGCAGGAGTACATGGGGAAGGCTGCACAATGGTGTTAGAGATTAACAAATAGGATGGATTCCTGAACTGCTGAGTTGGGAATAGCAACAGAAGGGAAAAAATGTTTGACAAAGAAGGAAGATATGATATTGTTTGGCAGAGATGCAGGGTTCACATTTATAGCTACAGATTAAATAAGAGGTATTTTAGAAAAAAATGTTATACAGGAGGATGATATTGGAGTTTGGAATATTCAGACTAGAAGGAATGTCCAAGACTTTAGTCTTTAGTAAGCCTGATCACCCCAATGGTGCAAGACCCTGCAGAAATAACACAAGCTACCTCCTCAGCATTTCTGTCCTAGGGCTTTGGTTCCTGGAAGCAAAGAAGAGGCAGGCTATTGTACTGTGCTGTGCTGGGGACATGCAGAATGGGAATCAGCATGCAGGGGGCTGGAGCTGCACAACCCTTGGTTGACCCCTTGCAGCACATGCTGATTGCTGTTCAGATGTGATGACTGCAGATCAGATATTCATTTGACACTGAGACCCAAAAGTGGGGGAAAGGAGGATGAAAAATTAAATCACTCTTTGGCCAGATTATATTTGCATTTGAATTTAAATCTATGTGTAAGGCAGAAAACCCTACTGATTTACCTCTGCCCTCCATGAGGAACAGCTTCCAAGTTCAGAGCTGCAACAGAGAGGGAGGTTTCTTTTTACATCATCCCATAAACAGCATATGGACTCCAAAGGCAGGGCCAGGGAGGGACAGCACTGTCCTGGCATGTTATGCATTGCCTAAAACCAGATGGAATAAATTAGGATTGCCGTTTGTCAAATATGCTAATCCACATATGCCGACTCCAGCCTTAACTGGCTTGCTTCTCTGCAAACACTTTATTTTAGTCCTTTACAGTGGTGGATAAAAGGAATTTACTGGTATCCCATCTCCAGCAGTCTGTAATTCATGTCCCTATAGAGCTTTAATATAACAGCAATGTTCATTTTAACACAGTGCTAGGACTTCTTATGTCCTGATTCTCCTATTTTTTTCATTTTACATTCGGGATATTTCCCTGTATCCCTCTTCCTTTTTGGTCAGAGGAACAAATTAATAATTGTTGCAGATGTTCCAGGACTTACATTCCAGTATCATGGCCTGGGAGGTACCAGCATGTTTTAAATGTGGAAAGTACGAAGAAAGTGTTAGGGGAAGGAAAGCAAATTATATCAATGTTTGCTTTAGAAAGTAATACTTTTCTCTGACTAGCCTCAGGCCTAATGCATTCATTCAAGATTTAATTTACTGTATCTATTTAATAATTTTAAAAGGAGATTCCAAAAAGTATAATAAAACTCTAGGGAATGTAGATGCAATGAAATAGATGTATCTATACCTAAATATGTATATATGCAGTTTACAGGAAGAAAATTTATCCTGTTTTGTGGGTTTGATACACATTTGCCATCTCACCGTATGCCTGCACTAGAATCTGTGATTTTCCTCAGCACATTGTGACCGTGCATGTCATTGTGTCATACAATGACAGCCTGGAGTTTGGTGAGACAGTGCCATACCCCGACAGAGAGCTGTGCTCAGCCTGCTGCTCTCTGCTGGGAGCGGCTGGGTGCCCCAGTACAGGATCGTTCATATGTCCCCTTCAATTGAGCAGGGAGGTGGAAAGGCATTAGCATCTCACCCTCAGTGCCAGCAAGGAGAGCCAGGCTGGGACCAGGCAGCGATGCCCACGTGTCCTGCCTGGCTCCCTGCCCTCTGTTCTGTGCACGTGTTCCTTGCTGCCTCAGCTGCGGTACAAAGGCTTTTCAGGAAAAAAAGAGTAAAAATCGCATGTGGAAAGATGTCAGCCTTGGAGTGTTTGTGCATGTGGTGAGGGGAAAGGAGAAGAAATAAATAAGGCTTTGTTTTGAAGCTCTTTGGTCCAATCATAAGTTTTTGAGTTTGCTGAACTGAACCAGACTGAGGCTCTCAGAGCCTGCTGGGTCCATGACTGGCTTCTCATGCTGAGGGCCCAGCACTGCCTCCTGGGCCTTGCTTACCATTGCCACTGGGGCTCTGTTGTCTCTGGCTGCTCAGAGGTGGCACAGCACCACCCAGGAACATGGTTCACAGTGATATAAGACTCAAAGGGGAGTATTTGGGACCCAGTCAGCAAACTCAAATAAAACATCCAATTTGGAAGAGTCAAAGCTGGTTTTTTCACTTAAGATGTCAAAGCAGATTGTTGTCATGCTTCCACATCTCTACTTTTTTCCTGTCTCCTCAAAGAGAGAAAGAATCTTCTTATCTCAGTTTGAAGGAAATTAAATGTTGTGCAGTCCAAATTTGATTTCAAGGTTAGAATGTTTCTGTTTGTTTGTTTTCTCTTTTAATTTTTTATTCAGTTGTCTTTCTAAAATAAACATTGTCTCCTCAATATGAAAAGGGATTTTATGCCAAGGCAACCCCAATTACAATGTAGGATGTCCTGTTATTGTAAATGTACTAGATTGAAAGAATGGATCATATTTTGCTAAAGACTTTGTCCAACTCTGGCATGGAGCAGCCCCTGAAGAACATCTTTAGAGAGAAAAGGAACTTCCAGATAACACTAAGTTCCTCAAAATGCCCAGAGCAGATCCTGCAGATGTCTGAGAACTTGCAAGTCCAATTTACAATGCTGGAAATTAAGAATCCTCTCACACCCCCAAAAACTGGACACTTATGGGAAATAAAATTCAAGTAGTCTTTAGTTGCTCATAAGTCAACCCAGATTTTTAAAAGAGCTCTGCTACAACCTAGATGCCAGAAGATGTGCATAAATTTTCAGGAGGACTCAGGAGAATTCAGGACTCTGAATTCTCAAATTCAAAATTAAAAGTAAAAATCTTCTCAAAATCTAAGCTCTCTGTCTTCTAATGCTTCATATATTACTTTGCACTCTCTTGATGGAGAAGGCAAACTAAAAAGAAATTGGGTTGTTCATAATGAAGACAGATCTTCCTTCCTCTCCCAGACATTTTGATTTTGTCTTTAGGTTGCTTGCTTTTCAGCTCCTAGAATTGCTTGGTCATGACTGCAGATGGCCTTATGACCATTTACAAGGTGTCTAGCCTAAGGACTCAAATGTTGAAGGTTTACTAGTTTTCTATCAGCTTGATTTGTCCTGGCAGATCATTTGTTCCATAGCCTAATAGCATGGTTGCCTTCTGACTGACCTTTTCCTCTTTCTTTTAAGTGTTTTGAACTTCAAACTGTGTCCTGGTCTTGTAGAGGAAAAAAAGATCATTTTTTACATTTTTTCCAGGTTTAACAGGAACAACCTGAGTTTTACACATACAGGGAAGGAAATTAAGGGTTAAATCTAAGGCAGAAGTTATTGGAAAAGATCAGAAGTTGTGCTTCTTCCAACAGCTGAACAAAACCAGAAGTGTTAGGAAGAGACCAGCTCTGAGGTCTGATGCCATCTTTGCATCCTACCCACTGACAACCATCAACACAAGCTGGGCCCCATTTTCAGCCATCATGGGGAAAAATTCTTTTTTTANGTTTAGTTAATACTTGCTATGGTACAGGTGTCCGTGATCAGTAGCAACAAACACGATGAGAAAATGAGAGGCTGTCCTTCCGTGCCCCAGAGCAGTGACTGCCCGGAAGCACACAGGGCTCCTGCTGGGCTCAGGGCTGCCAGGACCTGTAGGCAGTGTAGTCTCGTGTCGGTGCATAGGATGGGTAACCCTTGCTCTTCTGGTATGGTGGGTGCCGGGGAATCATGTTCAGGTAGTCGTTCTGGTGGTACATATTCTTTTGGGATTTTTGCTGTGGGAGAAGGGTGAAGACAACTGTGAAAATTGTCACGTTAACTGTTGACAGTCCTGACCCTAAGTCCTTGTTCAGGAAAGCAGGCATATTTGTAGGGCAGCTTCAGGCTTAAATACATTTACAAAAGAATTAGAACACATGTTCTCATCAAATGATCTATGGAATTTGCCCAACCTGAAAGTAAGTTTCCAGCTTATCTGGTGAGAGGTTTACAGTGCTATTTCTTCAGGTAAAGGAATGCTACGCGCCAAGGATACAAACTGATGCTTCTCACCATCATCTTGTCTCTCTCATCTGTGGAATGATTCAGCAGGAACAACAGAGTTTGAGCTGTGAAGGCTGTCCTGATTTATTAGGAGGTAAAGACAAACTAGCTTAACTCGAACAGAATAAGAGCATGAAAAATCAGCTCAGACTATGGTTTTCCTACCATTTGCAGCAGTAAGACACAATGCATATGTTGTTCTGAACCTTTCTTCAGGGAGTGAAAGAATCAGAGCTGATTTTCATCTTTTATGTCTCCTTATCTGGGCCTCAAAAATCCTATTTCCACTGTTGGATTCCTGCTTATAATGCCCCTGTGAGACAAGGGAAGCATCAGCTCATTCAGAAATAAAAGTAGCAGAAGACAGGTGAAATAATTTTCCTAAAATCACAGAGGAAATATATTAATGCTACAGCAGCATTTCAGCCTCTGACTGCTGCAGGCTATGCACAAGGTTGGTGTTTTTTACATAGCTTAAGACTTTATTTGCCACAGGTAAGTAAAGTGCTTCCATGCTTATTCCTCAATACTGATCATACCCTCTTTCATAATCTCCTTTTTACTGAAATTTCCTTCCCATGTACAGAAATAGTTGCTTATGCTGCAATATACGTGCATATTGTGCTGTGGAATTGGAGGAGGCTTGCATTAGAAAATCTGGTGGCTGAATTATTTTGTATGTGCAGACCGGGGCAGTTACTATGAAATATTTTAAGCTTTTTATTGTTAATGTTATATATATGCAAAGTGTCGGATGTAAGTTACATAGTGTTTAAGCCATGGAAAGCATGGAAAGCATTAGATACAAAAGCTTTATCTCTGTGTGTTCATCTCCATTATACTGGATTTCTAATTCACCTAGGTGGTTTTGCATGGGAGAAAGACATTTTGCTAGCATGAGTAATTTTGGGGCTGTTACAGGATCGAAGACTGCTACTTTTGCAACGGAAAGCAGCTTTCCTTCGGGGAAGGCAGAACTATATGAAAATAGACAGATCTTTAGCTTCTTTCAGGAACTGATCAGGCTTGCCATGTCTGTTGAGTACCACAGTTAGGACCATTTTTTTTTACAATTCACATCTTCTAGGCAGCTGTATTTACATTCAACAACACTCTAAATACATCCACAATCAGAATATATATTACCTGAAGAATATTACCAGCAGTAATAACAGCAGGTAAAAACTGGTGCAGCAAACAGCACACATGGCAATGCAGCCTTGTCACCCTCGCTAGGGGCAGACATGTTAGTGGCAATGTGTGAAGCCATTAGGTAGCAAATGAATATAGCACAGAGAAAACAGTTCAGATTGTAAACGATGGATTTGAAGCTATAGCATCTCCTCTGTGGCACAGCCACAGCAGCACAGCACTGTAAGACCAGCAGCTGCTTGCGTAATCCTCTCAGCTCTCCTCAGAGTCCGCCTCTCCAACAGGGCACAAAGAAGAACCACTTAACCGGCCTTTGCATTTTCCTGCGGCAGCGGCCCTTTGATTGTTTTCCATTAGAAATAGCCACAGATTGAGAAAGTGTCCTTTTGTGAAACACTTATCCGATCTCAAGCTTCAGCAAGCAGTGACAGTGGCTTTCTGGATACATGCAACATTTAACCTGGCAGGGATTCTAAACCCTTTATACAGGCTACCTCATAATCGCTGTGTTGAAAATTGCTGTTTAACAACAAAGAGGGGAAAGTCAGACTGCAAGGAATTGAGTTCTCTATATGTTCAGCTCAAACTGGCTCTGGAGATCACAGTCCTAAGACTTGTCAAGGAAAATGTCCTTCTGCTGCCCCTGCATCATGCCAGGAAGAGAAGTGGATATGACTTGGGCCAGTCAACTCTCCAGAGAGATTAGAAAGCAAAAATTATGAGCCATAAGGCTGTCTCAGCTTTCTTACTGTTCATGTACAGACTACTGAGATCCAGGTGAACCTATTCCTCTGTAGTCAAGCTGCCAGGAATAGTGGTTGCTCAAGGGAATTTCTGGACAGGCACAAGACACCAGTGCAGATGGTCCTGGGCTGAGGGCTCCCTATGGATTGTTTTATTGTAGCTGAGCTCCTGTCAATCCAGTCTCAAAGGGTTTTTCCAGAAATGCTCGTAGCTCTAGATTTCCCTGACAGGTTCAGCTGGCAGAGGTGTCCCAGTATTGCTGGTGTGCAGGGCACTGTGGCATTGCTATTTGCTGTAGGACTCTACTGCAGGCTCCTGACTGCCCACCTGGAAAGTATCTGGTGTTCCAGCTCTTTTGGGGTCCATCATGGGTGGGCCTACATAGCTGGGATGGAGAAACACTGTCATCCTGTACTGAAGGGGTATTAGTGAGATAGCGGTAAACGTGGCAAGTATACCCTGAGAAATTAACTACTAGAGCATACAGAGCAAAGGAAAATACAAGTTTCTTACCCAGTAGTTAATAAAAACTGCAGTTATTAGCATACTGTAGAGTGCAAGAATTCCAGTCATTGTTGCCAGAATCCACAAAGGAATTGCAGACTGAGGCTCTTTTATTTGGGTGGGTGTCTCTTTAAGGAAAGAGCAAAGAAAACTATAAGTACATGAAATTAAAAACATTGATCTCTGCTTATTTACTCCTTGTTTCAATGTGTCATTTTTATTAATCATCATTTTAACATCTCTTTTTCAGGAAATCCAGAGCAGGAATGTATTTTTATCAGGCAGTCCAACTTTTCTTTTTTAAAGAAACAAACTGCCTCCAACAGTCCATTACATAGGAAGTGTTTATAGGGAGGATACTGGCCTACAGAGGTTTCTGAGCTTACCTTTCACATGAACAACAGTCCCGTTGCTCTTCTCATTGTAGATATAGGGGGGTGGATACATGACCTCAATTTTGCAGAAGTAGATGTCAGTTTGGTTGGCATTCATGTTCCAAAGATTGAAGATGACTCTGTCTTTATCACGATCGCCCTGGCAGTTGAATTCTTTACTTGAATTGCTGCTAATATTGGTTTTGTTCCACGAAATGGAGCAAACTTGAACTGAACGGTCCGTTCCTTTGTGTAGAGAAGCTCGAAATTCCTTTCCTGTTCCATTGTATGTGTAGTTGCAAACTAGAGTTGCAGTTTGGTTAGATACAATGAGCAAAGGATGCTGAGCCACTAAAATCTTGTTTTCTGGAAGGGAGGAGAGAAAATGACAAAAGCCCTTGTTTATAAAATACAGTATGAGACTTCAGAATCACACATCCTCCCATGCAACTCTTCTCCATATCTCCTCTGCCCTGCTGACACTCCCTACCAAGCAGTACAAAACCACCCACCTGCAGAAGCAGCTTCTCACAGGAGCTATTGTTGTAGCAATCCACCTGTATGTAAATAATTACAAGGTCTCTAGGGAGGACTGTGAGATCAAGAGTGTTTTTCTTCAGACTCAGGACACTAGCAGAGGCGGTGGTCCATGATTAAGGTTTAACATCAGAACTCAGAAGCCTGTTCTGCATCTGTGTGCATGTGTGTATATGTAAGGCCATCTTAGTCTATCTTTTACTTTGCAAGCAGTTTCCCAGGGATCATTATGGAGTAAAAATACTATGAATTGACATTGCAGTCAGATAAGAGAATATTATTTATACATTTTCTTTTTAATGTATCTCTTCCACCTGAAGAGTTTGCAGGTGGATTTGCTGAACCATTTCAAGGGTTTGGGCCTTGGGCAATGAACACTAAACGCATGAACTGCTATAATTTTAATGTAAAATAAGTAATTTCTCTAGCTAGCAGCTGTAGTAGATTCTTAATATCTCAAAGGACCCAGGAGCTGACTAATTTGACACTGCATTGGCACTTAGCACTTGAATGGCCTGAAAAAAGCATGTCACATAAATGTATAATTGAATTTTAATTGACTGGACTGATACATAAACAGGAAACGTTTTCTGACATGTAGACCTCTGTGCTATCATCTGCCAAACAATGAAATACAGCAAGGACTATGCAGAAAGACAACTTCTCCCAAGAAAAGTCATCCTGTACAAATGAGGCCCTTCTTTTCAAATAATCACCTCTAAGTAAGAGGAAGGGAGTTGTGGCTTTTTAAGCTAGAAGCTTGCTAAATCCTTTATACGACTGCTTAAGTCTTTATGCAAGCTCAACTCATATGGGGTCTGGGTAGTCTTTTACAGATCCCTGAGAATCACTGTGGCAGACAGAATGACAATTGCACCCCTCATCCTCAAAATGTGGTGAAATCTAGATTCTTTGTACTTAATCTGTGTGGTGAGACTTCTAAAAGACTAGTAAGAGAAATGAAGTGGGAAGGAAGCCAGATCCAGAATGCCCAGAAAATCACTGTTTAAAACTGTTTTAAACAATATTTAGGACTAAATTCTTAGTGTATTCATGCGTGCACAAGAAGATGAAGTACCCCAGCCTCTTGAGCAGGATATTCCTTTGAGATGAATGTGGTCCAGGGAGTACAGCAAACACAAAGAGATGCATGAGATGGCCAGGACTAGCAGTGGGGTGTAGGCAGTAAAAACAATCTTTGGCTAACAAGTTCTCCAGTTACCAGCAGAACTTGTGAAACTGCTGAAGTCGTTCATTTTCTCATTGAAAGTCTCATTTACCAGCCCTTGCTTCAAATGAGAGGAGGAGATGTGAGACAGGGAATGTTCTACTGCCTCATCTTTAGCAAAGAAAGATTGCGTCCTGTCCTCCTTGAGTCTCTTTGCTTAACATTTTTAGTGAGGTGTTGGAAGAGAGCTCATAACAGATCTGAAACCCCATGTTCGCAGGCAACCAAAACACAGTTAAACTTTGGATGAAAGATAACATTTCCAGGCTTTCCAGCAGAAAGGGACAAGGATATTTGAATCCTAGGACCGAGTGGTGAAGTAAGAACAGAAAAGGCAAGTCTCTACACAAAGTGGTGCCTGTGGTGACTTTTTGTCAAAATGAAGACGTTTCAGCAAAAACAATTCAGTTTCCTTGAATCAGCAGTTTCCAACCAAAGCTCTCACACAGGCTTATAAGGGGCGAGGTTTGGATTCCACCCCTTCAGACAAAGTATTTGATCATATTTTTGTTGGCCAGAAAATTGATCTTGGGCCTGCCTACGTGGCAATTTGCAAGTTTGCAGTAGAGCTGTTTCACCGTTAGCACAGTAAGATTCTACACATCTCACTTGAGACAGAGTTATTCTACTGCTTTGCACTTTTTGTGCACTATTACAACCCTGATTGTCACAAGAACTGAACATGCCTTTAGGGGAGACCTTTTCTGTCTCAGAGTTGACAACCAAAGTAGGGTCCCAGAACAGACAGGAGTGTTACACTTTGAAAAGTGCTCACCTATCTTCACTGCAAGTACTTACAGAAAACTGATGGATATTTATTGCTCTCACCCTGATCATATTTTCTCTGTGGCCAGAGGAAAGTCAAGGAACACTGAAAATCTCATCACTGAAGGACTCCCTTCAGATTAGACTCTTCTGGAGACCCCAATGACTTAACACCATTTCTTTTGCTATCATCAGCTAACCTGGATTCCTGATGTTTAGACCTGCACTTCTTGCCTTGAGTTCCACCGTTTAACTACAGCTCTGGACTATTTATGTCCCTGCCATGATACAGTGCTAATTGGCAACCAGTTTGTTTTGATACACCCACCTAAAAGAATACATTCCTTCAACTGATTTTCACCTCTTGGATTTATAATCCAATCTGTTTGCCTTGTCTTGCAGGCTAGGCTTGATAACCCAGCTTGGTGCTACTGATGCTGGGAATGCAGACTGGCTCAGCAGTGGGAAAAAAGCTCATCAGTGTGTCATTAAACAAAGACAGCTCCTACACGATTGAAGCTAAGCACCCAAATCCATTTTCATAAAGTGGCTCTACTAGTTGAAATCTAAATTAAAAGAAATTTTTTTTTGTTTTCATTTATAGGAAAAATCATTAGCACCACATGAATTGGTTAGGCTGCAATGCCAACAGGGCCAAGGCAAGCTTACCCCACTGGCATGTTGGACAAGCCCTGCTGTCACCCTCCTCCTCTGGACTTGGAAGTTTTTTTAAATTGAAGAAAGTCAGGCTAAAATGTGTGTTAGTTTCATGGGGAAGACAGAGTAATGCCTAATATTCCTCACTTCACTTGTGATCTGAATAGGATTTGACTACTTTCTTAGTAGGATCTAGCCCATTCTAAGCAAGCATGGGCAGAGGCTGCTTTTGCTTTCACAGAGACAGTTTTTGCTCATAAGTGTCACTTTGGGTCTGCTGAATGGCAAAACTCTGAAACATTTAGTAGGTGTTTTCATTCCCCTAAATAGGGTAATGATTGTCTCTTCAGAGCTGTGTTCAGTCATGCTGTGTAGTAATAAATATCCCTATCTTGGCCTTACACAGCCAGGAAAATAGCAGTTATGAAAAATCATTGTTTACAGTTTCAAAAAGCAGTGACTTAAAAAATTTAAAATTATTTCAGTCAGTGTGCACAAGCTGCAAGCCTTCTCAGGATCTTAGGATCTACATGCAATGATGTGCAAGATCTTTGAATACTTGTCAAGATTTTTTACAGATTATTTCTAGTGCTGGACATTTCTTGTAATCACATGTGAGGGGGTTTTGGATCATGAAACAAAATGCCATCCATCTATAATATCTGTAAAACACTGACTCTGTGATCAATGAACCCGATGCAAGCAAAACTTCATTGAAGTTTTTTATTTTTTTCTATTCACCAAGAAAGTGAAATAGAGTTGACAAAGTATGGAAAATAACTATTTTGAGGTTTTTTTTTTCTCCAGAACTCTTCATGAATCATCATCAGCTATTGGAAAAAAATATTCTGCTAAAATATTTAGTACTCTTCTTCCTTTTTTCATGCCAGTTGACTTTGAGAAGCTATTTTCCAGAGCAAGGTATCTAAGATAAGTTGGCATTTCTGTAAGCACAAGAAAGAAATGGCCCACCTAATTCCCTGGGGGGTAGGAAAAAATCTGAAAGGAATTTGTTTAAGCCATAGACAGAAAGGAACACAGGTATGTTATAAGCAAAGCTATTTTGGTTTTGCTGCTGCTGGTCTGTTGTCTAATTTATGTTGACACTTTTTTCCTAGGCACAAGGGTCCTTCTCTTTTACTTTGGTTTGAGGCCACCCAGCTGTGTGTCTGGTGTGCAGCTGGGGGGATCCTCTCCTTCTGGCCCTTACAGACCTGCTTTGCTGTGAGTACTGCAGGCAGCACAGTGCTCCAGAAAGCCCAGGTGACACTCCTGCTCTAATCAAACCCGGTGTGAGCACAGGGGTTTTTCTTGGCAGTTTGTGATTTGGTTTTTAAAACAAGAATTAGTTGATGTCATCCTCCTCTCAGCTAACCTTGCCTCATTCATCTTTTGCATTCTGGTAACCTTGGTAGGTTAGAGGTTGATTTTAAGCCTCAGAGGCCACAAGCTAGAAGGTTTTGTGGATAGTAAGAAGATGAGGTCAGTTGTGGTACAAAGCAGTGGGAATCTCCTTATATTCCTTATTTCACAAAATACCAGACACTTGATCTAGCTGCCAGTCTGACAGACCACAGCAAGGTAATTATTTAGCCACAAAAAGGGGTGGAGGACAAACTTTGCAAATCTTAGTGTTTCTGCAAAAGGAAAATTACTAAACTAGCATTTTAAGTCCCTTTCTATGATTTAAACTCAATCTGCAGCAGCCACTGATATAGTCTAACAAAAGACAAATTCTGCTGATTTTCCCAAACCAAAATACCTGAGCTTTATAATGCACTTCATGGCTTGAGGAAATCCTGCAGGGTTTTGACTTGCCTTAATGTTTTCCATGTACCAAGGACCAATCATCTTGAAAATAAAGAGTTAAGAAAATACATGGGGAAAAGATGAGAGTCCTGAGAAGCAAATGACCCCATGTGCTTCTCTTTGAGATGCTGAGCAATCTTGGTGGATCTGTTGGAGAAATACAAGTTCCTCATGCAAAGCAAGTGTGTTTGTGTCTATAAAGCCATGGCAAGTGTCTGAGAACCACACACTGTAATTTATTTTGTTGCAATTCAAAAGCACTGCTTAAAAGCTCTTCACACCTCATGGAAATGTGTTCAGAACTGTTAACCTACTGCTGATACTTATCCCCTCCTGGAATTCGTGTCCTCTTTGACAATCCAGGGGCCTGGTGTGGAAATAATTATGATATTGCAAACACGGAATTATAAACATGGGAAAGGATGAGGAAGAAAAAACTTATGATTTCTTAAAGAAATGTAGATAGCAGTGTTATGCAAGGTACAAAGCCTTTTTATTATGGAAAAATAATGTACAAATAAGAAAAAAATAGATTCAATTGCATCTCTCATACTAGAAAAAGTGACTTTTTAAAGATGTTCTCTATGTTAAAAATTTTGTACTGGAAAACACATTTTTATTTTATTTTATTTTATTTTATTTTAATTCTATTCTATATGCAACTTCCCTGGAAAATACAAAAGACTGATATTTGGAAAAGAGGTAGTAACAACAATTCACAGCCAGCAGTCTGAAAAATTGTCTGTCTCAAGATTATCCTGGCAAAAGCCAGCATCACATGCCTTGCTTTGCATTTTAATGTACCCATTGNTTAATTTAATTTAATTTAATTTAATTTAATTTTATTTTAATTCTATTTTATATGCAACTTCCCTGGTAAATACAAAAGACTGATATTTGGAAAAGAGGTAGTAACAACAATTCACAGCCAGCAGTCTGAAAAATTGTCTGTCTCAAGATTATCCTGGCAAAAGCCAGCATCACATGCCTTGCTTTGCATTTTAATGTACCCATTGGAAAGACATGTTAGGTCTGAACATAGGAACGCTGCTCAACAAGACAACACCAAGACAAATACCTTCAGCCATAACAACTGAAGAGTCAGGAAGATTCATTAAGACTCAGGATTTCAAAATCACAAAAAGATTTATTTTTTTTTTCCTGAAGATCTTCAGAAAGAAACTAGATGTCTAGTAAGTATCAGTAAACCACCATACAGTGCAAAAATCAGAGACTTGGCAAGTCCCATCCTCCCATCTTTGAGCTCAGTAAGCAACTCTGCTTTTAAGCATTTATTTGCTAATCCTGTGAGGCTGTTGTTGTACTCAGCACCGGAGCCCATGACACCAAGCCAGGCCACGGCGGAACCTAAAGCTTTACAAGTAGATTTGGGGGTGTGGAGAGTCTGCCCCAAGACAGGCGCTGGCACCAGGTCTGCTCAGACCTGCTGCCCCCAAGAAAAGGCACTTGTGAGCAGAACGTGTAAAGCCCAGGGGACAGGTGAAATAAATACCCCTGCATGCAATTTACAAATGGATCTAGAGAGAAGTCAAATTAAAAGAAAGCTCTTGGGTCCCATCTTGGAGGGATACTTGTGCCAGGAGAAAAATTGGCCTCTTGCTTAAATCAAGTCGGTCCGTTTGCAGACTTAGCAGCACGCTGTCGCCCCCCCTTCATCCAAACAAGAAGATTTTGTGCCAAATTAATTCAGAACTATACCAGACCTTCTACCCACTGATGATCAAAGTGAGAAAAAAAAATAGGGGAAAGGATTGAAATGTAGGGGGTTTTTGTTACCTGTTACATCAGCAGCGGGGATGAAGCAGAGCACCGCGAAGATCCCCAGGAGCATGGTGCTAATGGTGGGCCCTCTGCCCTGTCTCCACCCCCTGCAGGCACTGCTTCAACTCCCAGGGCCCCACAGCACCAGCCTTCCTTCCCTGTGGGGCCAGGCTGCGCCCTTGGGTGCTCACACAATTTCTCTCCTCCTCCCTCTGCAGCACATGATGCGCTGCCAAGTAAAACTACTGTAACAGCAATGCTTGAACAGGAAGTTAAATTGTTTGATGATTTCAGTCTTAGGAAGTTGCCTCTGCAAAGCTCAGTAAGGCTTAAAAGGTGCTGGAAGCCTGCATTTCAAGGTAGGAACTGTATAGCAAGGTGTGGTTATGTTTGGGGCTCTGCAAGGCTGCTCCTATCAGGGAGGAATGGACTTCCCTGGGGATGCAGTGCTTTTGTTTACCAAGAGTACATACACATGTCCACCTGGTTCCATCGTCATGGGAGACACAAACACCAGTTTCCAAGTTCCTGGTGACCAGACCTGGCCCCTCAGGAAATTGCGTGCTCAGGAACCTTCACTTTTCCTCACTCCTACGAGCAGAAATCTTCCTCTCTTGGCCTGCCATGTTGCTTCTGCCCATTTTCTCAGTCCTGGGAGCACTGACATATTTTGGTAGTACTTTGTTCGTACTCATTTCTCTGCATCTGCTTGTTGCCTTGGATGCAGAGCCAATAGTGAAGGAAATAGTGATTGAGAATACCTTGACTTTTTGAAAAATACCCCAATTTATGAATGAGTGCAACTGTAATCCAATTAACATCTAAGTAAAGGCAGCGTGCAGCAAGCACATTACTCAGTCAGTGCTTTCATGGGGGCTTTCCTATCTAAAGCTTTTTCTCCAGCTCATCAGGTAAATGCTCTCTCTTCCTTTGCAAGCTCAGTGTCATCTCTTCCCTTGCAAGAGCAGATTGTGAGAGCCAGATGATAGCATTTATAATTGTGAGGAGCTCTGGTTATTAACTTTTTTTTTTTTGGTCCACCAAAGAAGAAGTATTTAACTGTATCTATGACTGTCACTATCTTTAATTTATTTGAGAAAAAAGGGAAGGTATTTAGCAGGAAGACTTTAAAGAAAATTGTGTGGTTGTAGAAAGGGATGAAGGACCATATACTATTCTTTCATATGCCTTAGGTCTTTAGAAGCCTTTAAAACATGTTTTATTAGAAATTACAAATGCAATTTATGAGCAGCCTTAGCTGGTATATTTATTTGCAGTCTAGAAGTTTAAACAATATTCTTTTGTTTCATAATCAGTGTTAGTTGCCTGCAATACTGAAAGTCTTGCAATTACCTCAAATAATTTAAAAGGGCAAAAGAGAAAAAAATAAGACTCTCCCTTTAGTAGCCTACTTTTGTGGTATCTAGATAAATGTCTTGACTTTTTTTCTAATCATATGAGTGTACCTGCAGTTACCAATGAAATCATCTCAGCTTAACTTGTAATGAGAATCCCTCAAAAAAGTTACAAAATTCAGTACCTTTTTGCTGAATTGCTGGCACAGAGATGAAAACCCACTTCTGGCTCTTATAACATCTTCTGTTTTGGGTAAATCAACTTACACAATCTGCATCTTGGCTGTCAGATCCTTTCTGAATTTGGGATATAGACTGGAAATGCACAAGGAGTGCATTTTACTTACCCTCAACACAGAATTAGCAGAATATATTGCAGAGAGAGAGATACCACCATTAATTTCCCTGGCATACATTGGCAAAGGGGCACCATTCAGGTGGAAAACAGATTATGGAAACAGCTGTGCAGGAAGAGATCCTGCTCTAAGAATACCATTAACAAAAACCTGAGGGAACAGTGCACACTCTGTGGGTGAGGTCCCATTTGTTCCATTCCATCCCTTGTTGCTCCTCATGTGCACCTCCCATTGTGAGGACAGACCATGGAACTGATTGCAAACAGGAACTGGAGAAGTGGAATGGAGAAGAGTAAAGAGGGGCCACTGGGCAATTATCCACTGTGGCTCTAGAGACCAAGCTGTGATGGATCATTTCTGTGTTGATTAATAGGTATTACATGTATTGCCCTTTTCAGAGTTTCTTTTCTTTTAGTTGTGATTTTAGTTTTGCCTAATTGTTTCTTCTTCGATCCCTGGAGTAAGGAAGGGTGCTTTTCCTTCCCCACATAGCGTTTGGCTCTTCTGCACTTCTTGGTTTTCTAGGATTTTAAAACCCTTGTGTTCCTGAGGGTATGGCTCCTTTCCTTCTCAAAATTGCATCTCTTCCTCTAATTTAAGCAGTTTGTTTCTGATCACTTAGATACTTGGCTTTGCCACTTCACATGTGTGATCTTTATCTTTTGCCAAAATTATCCTGAGGGCAGAGGAAGAAGATATTTTAGTTTTCAGCAAGCCATCTTGTACTTAGGACAAACCACATAGAAGTTTATCTAGGAAAAAAAGAATGTGTGAAAATGTCTGTTGGTATGCCCTGACTCTTAAATTTTAATTATTCTCCCACCTCTTCAAGTATCTCTTCTTCTGCATCCTGAGCGTTCCCCAAGGGTGTTCTGCAGTAACATTAATTCAGGCCGTATTGACTTCTATTCTTACCCCATTTTCAATTCATATTTCAGTCTGTTGAGTCTGTCTGGAAGACAGGATCTGCTTGCTGTCTCAGCAATGAAAATCCAGACTAACACTTTAATTTCAGTAGAGCTACAGCTGTGAGAGTACTGAGAGAGCTAAAAATGCCATTTGGCCATGTTTGGGAAAAAGAATGTTTCCATCCCATCACAAAATGGCTGAAATTGCAGTGCAAGAGAAGTAAATTAAAGGTTTGTAAATAGTTTTCCAGGGTACACAGGAATCTAGAGTATGGGTTTGGGTTTTGTTTTTACTCATCACTCTATGTAAGTAAAACAATAATCCAGGTGTTTGATCATAGTTTTAATGCCTACTGTTAAAAAACCAAGCACTGAGCTATGACCTGAGTTTCACATAAATCTAACAGGATGCAGTATGGTTTCTGAGGAAAATATTCTTCTAAAAGGTTTCTGAAGGATATTTCTGGATGTCTGTAAGAGTATCAAGAAGTCCCAAGCAGGCTGCCAGTTTGTCTGTATATTAAAGAATGAGGAGGTAATGACCCACATATACTCAGCCGAGTGTTCAACACCTGTTAAAGTCAAGAAAGACATTCCAGATTTGTTATGATTAAACAAGTGGAGAGTTTAGAAGGTAATTTTAAAATAAATGAAGCCTCCCTTCAGTCACTGAAAGTTGCACAGTGCCACAATTCTTCCCAGCACATACTCCTGTTTTCAAGCAAATAAAAATGTATATGCATACTAGAAGGATAACTGCATCAATATACTATAATTCACATATTTCTGAAGACTCCAGTCTGATGGGAGACAGTAGGTCTCTAAAATTCCATTTTAACTACTATAGACGATTAACTTTTATATCCCTATACTGTCCTGCAACTTCATAGTAAGATTAAATTTAACAGTTGTCTGAGAGAATCTTCCTCTTGCTTCCCTACCATAAAGAATCATGACACAGACCTTGAGTGAGTAGTCTAGGTAGGCGTTTTTTGCTTGTTCTGCATGCTTGTATGTTGTCAGCTGCTAAAGTAAATGTTTTCTTTCTTATAACTGCAATTTTTAAAACATCCTGATTCTTCCATCACTGCTCCAAGTAACGATTTGTTTTGAACAGTGCTATGCACCCTTGGTACAGATGGAAGGTTGATTCTTTCACATTTTGCTCATAAGTAAGTGTGCTTTAACTAGCTGCTGTAGAGGTGCAGAAGTAGGGTGACAAGAAAGAGTGTGACAAACTGACATATTATTCTCAACTAGGAAGACAAAAAATGATGTCTGTTGTTCGCCTCCCACTATGTCCAGCACATTGGCCCAAGAAACTATGTTGCATTTGTCACCTGAAGCCCTTCACAAAGTGATATGTTATTTTCTTCACTTAACAGATGGAGGATGGAATCACAGCAAGATGCAGAGATGTGCCCAGGGACGTGCCTTAGGTTAGTGGCAGAGCTCAGAACCTCTAGGAGCAACCCCGGTAAGCTGTGTAACTTGCAAGGTCTGACCAGTCTTCTGATGTCCTCCATTCCATGTTGCCATTTCCTGTGCCCACTGATGAATTCTCACCATGTTCCAAGTGGTTTTATATCCTTCTTTCTGGGAGTCCAGGTACCTTCATATCACAAATGCAAGCATTACCCTTAGAAGGAAATATCAGTGTTCTCCTTCAGGGGGAATTTTAAGTTGTTTTTCTGTAACAGTGTTACAACTGTTGTCAGGTGCCTAGGAACCTTCCAGGGCAAGAACTGAATATGCTATGTCATGGTGGAAAGGGAACTTTCTCTTTTGGAGAGATGTGAAACTTGTGTTTTCAGCCCTCAATATAGCAGTCCTAATGTGTCACTAACATAAGACTTAGCACTGCCATCAAACACATACAAACCCTGAAAGAGAGCTTGAGAGAAGCCTTCCCTATTTGGTGAAAGAAATATTTCTTTGACAGACTGAATATTTTTAGTGTTAGTAGATGAAGCTGTTCATTAGTGTTTGTTGGGAAAGGGGCAGGAGTTCACACATGTACATTCCTGGCTCTTTGCAAGTTCAAAATCTCATCCAAGTTTCAAAGTTGTAACCATTTCTTCTGGATGTATGTATTCCTGGTTTGAACTGTTAGAACAAGTCTGAAAGGAGGCAAATTAATGAATAGAGGAAGAATGGCTCAAAGCTGCATTATTAACTCCATCTGTCACCTGCCTGTAATCTGACATATGGCTGCAGCTTCATTAGAGGGCAGTGTTTAGGTAGGAACACCTGAAATAAGGCCCACAGGTGAGTACATATGTATGCTAAATGTTCTGTGATAAAAGCATTTAGAGATTAGGGCTAGAAGAAGGGTTTTTGTTGACTGCACTGCCTGGTGCTTTTTCCTCTTGGGTGGAGAGGGTGGAGAATCCTACATAGTACCGTGGAAGATATGGCAACAAAGCAGTGTTGTGCTGTATAGGAAGGAGTTTGGCATGTCTCATTCCTTCAAAGGGAGATAATTTATTTCTTTCTCCTTTGTCCTGCTGAAGACAAAAGAGATTAATAAGCACTGCAGATATATTACAAGCAATTTTACATCAGAGGAAGCATCTTCCAAAGAACTTAAGACCTAGAAATCTTGAGCAGAAATTAAAAATTCATCTTTGTGCAAAAATACATCTTCCAGACCTGTCTACATATTCTTCAGAGAAGTTACGTAGCTCTAAATACCAGCAGAAAGATTTCTGTCGGCTAGGACTGTTTTTTCTGAGGGCAAGGTGGAGTGTCATGGGAGGTCCTGTCTGCAGATTTGTAGAGGACCGCTGAGGGAAGAAGGCTTTCTGGGGCTGTACTGAATGGCAGTCCTATGGAACAGGAGCCCAAGCCTGGGAATTACACATCTAATGTGATCCGACTAGACTTGGCTTCTCTGCCATCTTGTGCCAGCATTTTCTTTTGGAAGGAAATAATCGACCAAATCTTTTGCTGCCAAAAGCAGCACATGAATGGTATGGATAAACAGGAATCTGGACCCCTGGGGCAAAGTAAGAATTAAATCAAACTGGTGGTGTAGACATTTGAGTCACTTGGCAAATGTTACCCATAGTAAGGGAATGCTGTAGCTAAAGCTTCTGAGGAATTGTCTTCATTTGTAGAAAACAGTCTGTATAGCCTGCATTTATGGGTAAAGCCTTAGCTGGAGAAAACACTTTCACCTCCTCTGGGTTCATCAGAACCGCATAACCCAGGCTCAGCTCAGTACATTGCATTTTAAGACCATCATGTTCAAGCTCATTTTAAAAGCTTTAACTCTTTCACTTCCTCATTGTTGTGTTACTTTTTGTCTTACCCTGCATTTCACAATGATGGTAGTAGTGCTATCGGCACAGTGCACGCACTGAACTTTTACAGTTCTTCCCATTTACACAAACTTAGAAGGAAGCATTACTCATGTTTATGAACAATTGAAACTAGAGTAGAGCACTCCACACAATGAGAGCTCCTTTGAGGAAGTGTCAAAAGGCTGCCCAGCAACCTCACTCATCCAATGGAATATATGCTTTGAGATTACTTCATTCTGAGAAGTCCTCACAGGAAATAATTATTTTGGTAGACACTAGCACACTAACATGTTGGATAAGCATTTCCAAATGACTCCTTTCCCTGAAGACAGTGGCTTATTTACGCCTAGGCAAACCTAGCTGATGTCCAAATTCAACAACTTTCTGCCCGAGAAGTGCCCTATTCTTAGACTGTGGTGTTGCCAACACCAACCCACAGAGTTGTTTTCTGCCAAAATACTATGAGAAACAGACTTTTCATTGTATTTCTGCTACTTCAAAAAAGTATTGAGTCATAGCACACTGGAAATGTTTGTGCAGGGCTGCATAGGAAAACATCATAAACACATTAGAAAGAGTTTCAAATATTTCCACATAGGAACTAAGGACCAATTTTCCTGATTTTTAACTGAAAAGTGCTAAAAGCAGAGAGAAATCCTTTTCAAATCACAATAGGAAGCATCTGCTTAGTCATTTGGAGATGCCTGTGAATTCTGATTAATGCTTATTAATTTTATAATGGATTTTTTTCTTAGAAAATAAATCCTACATTTTTTCAGCCTGCCAGTAGTCCCTTAAACTATTCCTTTAAACAGGAAATTAAAAACAATCGCTTTGCTGTTTACAAAGATCTTGCTGTGTTCAGAGGGTAGGAATCCTTCCTGGTTTAAGGAGGAGGAGAAAAAAATCTTATGATGATTTATTAGAAATCACATCCACAGATGAAGCAGAGAAGATTTCCATCTTTTATTTCAGAGGTGTCCAGTCTGTCTACTGGACCAGGCCACAGGGTCCAGTAGGGAGCCACCTGAATGTTGAGGCGTCTGCCCTGGTGTCTCTTGGCCCAAGAAGTATTGGTACCCCAGACATGCCAGCGGCGCATCGCTCATCACAGGGGCAGCAGGCGCACGCACAGCCGTGTACTGCCAAGGGCCACTCACTGTCCTTGGCTGGCCACCACCCAGGGGCTCCCAGCAGACAGCACAGCCCATGCTTACAGGCTAAACCTCACACCAGAGATCATCCCAAACTGCCTGACAAACAAGCTCCATGTGCTAGAACATCCTGGGAAATCTGAGCCCACAGGCAGCTATTAGGATTGGAAAGCTTCTGCTTCACGTTGCTGCTGCCTTTTATGCATACGTGTTCCTCTCTAATAAAACCAGAATAATCTCTTCCCATATACCAAATTTGACCCTGAAGAGGTCCTGCTACATATTGTTTATTGCAGCTGTTGGATAATCTTTCAGATGATATTAAAATAAAATCAAATTCTAATATCTCACTAAGCTTTGGAGGTTATTAAAAGCAATGTAAAACCTCTGGTTTTGCTGATTTCAGGACAGTCTGAGAGTTTATAAAAATGGAAGTACATTTTTGTAGCCAGGGTTTTATGATAAGGTTTTATGATAAAGGTCTATTAAGGTTTTATGATAAAATTAGAGTTCATGATTAAATTTCTCAGCTTTTAGTTTTATGCTTCAGAAACCTGAAGTTTTGTGCTGTCATTTTTCTATGGCTTCAGCAGATTATTGTTGATTATTCTATAACCCTAATTCTACATTCTACTTGCACATGCTTTTTTAAAAGAAATATTTTCACAAGTCTCCAAAGTATCTATGTCGTTCATAAAAAGGCAACAATTAACTCAGTCCTCCTTTCATAATTGGAAGTAATTTTGTAATTTTTTTACTAAACAAATTATGTAAGATAACGTTTTGTGTGTTCAGCCAAATTTCCCTTAGTATTACTTAAATTTCCATGACTAGTTGCATGTGGATTTTGTATTCTATGTAGTATCCTTGGAGCTTTTCACAGAGCAGCACTTTAGGATAATGAACAATTAGAAGTAGCAGAGCTTTTGGAAATAGAAGAAAGTAATTCATGACTACTCTCATGGTCCCATCTTACTCCTGGTTTCCAGGGGTCGTGTTTATTTAAACTGTTAGTTTAACAATGTATTTGAGAGTCCTTAACATTTTGTAAACATTTTTAAAAATACAGATTAGTATTAATAATTATTATCTGTTCAGTAACTGATCTGTTTCCATCATTATTCTCCTATTTTAAAGGTTTTGCTTCCTCTGTCAGAAATGATGGCATGTGAATTATGCAAACAGCCACATACCCTTGGGGGCTTAAAAAGCAATTTGGGTATTTTCAGACATTGGTGTTCAAACAACTCATCAATTTAAATGTATTTGTATAATCTGTTTGATGAATATTTATGATTAATTCTACAAACACATGCATCAGGATAATATGATGGTCAAGTCACAAGTAGGAAAAATGTACTAAATTAAACGAATCACTTATTACCATAAACAATTCATCCAGCTCTGGGTCTGGGAACTAAAAAAGCCAGTAGAAATAGATTTCCCTTTTTCTATGCAGGGAAATTTTAGGATTGCCTAGAGGATAGTAACTATGTGAGGACATACCTGTATAAAGAAAATAAATATCATTGCTTGTAGCAGGGAATCTATTTGAAGAAGCCTAATCTCTAGTACTATTGTAATTATGGGGCGCAGAAAGAGTGTTTAGCTCTTTATCTGACCTTTATTGGAGTAAAAGAGCAGCCCTCCTTTTCAGTCTTTCCACTTGACTGTTTTGTAAAGAGGTTGAACTGACATCATCACTTTGATATTTCTTGACTCTTGACTCTTGGCTCTTGACTCTTCCTTTCATCTCTGGGAATAGGTTATACCAGTTTTCCTTTGTTCATTAGCCTAAAATGCTGCACTGAGTTTAAGCTAATATCAGAGCGCTAGAGCAAACATCGGATCTGGACGGGCCGAAGCCTACAAAGGTGTGGAGAGCTAGAGCCAGCCCAGGAGCTCTTGAATTCTCTCTGCAGCCTGGCCGTGCGCGCCGGCGGGAAGTGCACAGAGCGCAGGCCGCGCACGAGGGAGGCGTCACAGGCAGGTGCAGCGCACTGCTCCGCTGCCGCCAGCTGAACTGGGAGAGCGCCGTTTGAAGGCCGCAGTGTAGATTTCAAAGCAGAAGGAACAAATGCACAGTCATGAGCCAGGTTGCCCCCTCGCTAGGAATGCCTGTTTGTTGAGGAAGAGCAGTGATGGTGGGCTGAGCGGCTGGGAGAGAGCAAACTATCTGGGGCCCGGGTGCCAGTCCGTTGGAGTTCCAGAAAACCCCACTGAGCACTTGCAAATGACATTGACTTCTTTTCAACAGCTCAACAGGGAGACCTCTTCTGTTCCTGAGCAGCACTTGAGTTCATTGCATCTGGCTAAGAGTAATAGAACTCGCATGGATTTAGGGAGTTATGGGCTTCCATAACAAAATCCATAGCTCTAAAGACCATCCTCCTTGGCCACGGTCTGCCTTCCCTGCAGTGCGTTTCCTTGTACATGCTTTCATCTACAGTGTGTATACTAGAACAGCAGCCCGTTTTGACGTGACAGAAAAGTCACCTATGTATATTTTCCTCCCCAAAAACATTCTAGTTTGTTTGAATATGAATGTGTAAATGTCAAAAAACCTGTATGATATGTGCTGCTTTTTTAAAAAGGTCAGCCTCTGAACATAGTTTGACCAGACTGACATCCTGGTCCCAGAAAAATCAGTGGGATTTTTGCCATGGATTTAACTGGGACAAGATTTCATACTCACTCATTATTTGACCTATTGAACTCTGTTAAACTTGTAAGCCTGATCTGCAGACCCTGTGAGAAAACTGTCTTCGCACGTTTTGTTTTCTGGAATATTCCATCCTTGTCAGAAATGTTCTAAAGCTTTTATGCTTTCCTACCCTCTCCCCCACTTTTCAATAACTAGCTAATCCTGATTCTAGTTCAGTTCTGGGACAGGACATGAAAGCAAGAAGATATGTATGTGTTCTTCAATTAATGTAAATATGCAAATTTTTACTTCAGGTTTGCCCTCCCTAATCTTTGCAGGTACTCAGGTTTTGTGTGAGATATATTAGCTGTAGGCTGTGGTATTATTGTGTGGTTACATCATGCTTTAGCAAACGTGCTGGAAGGATGTGGATTGGATTGTTGATTTGTTATTCAGTTTTGGTTGTTCTGTCAGCATTTCATTGTTTGAGTAAGACATATATGGGCTGAATTTTGATGACTTCAGATGTATCATGTCACATGACATAGATATATGCACCAGCTGAAAGGCTTGACATCAGTTTCTAATCCAAACAGATCAGAACTCGAAAAATATGCAGACTTAGGCTCTTGAAACCATAAGGTCTAATGCCTTCTAAATATGCCCTCTCATCACAGAGCAAATGCACAAATCTTCTCTAGCTTGTCATCTAAATTTTCAAAGCCATTTTTGCTATCAGGTAGCAGATGTGTTTAAATAAAATACTATTTCAGGAAGATGCAGTCCTGCTACCTTGTGAGCAGTTGACATTGATTATTTATGTACTTGGGCAAGTGCACTTTGATGGATATAGCTAAAAAGCCATGGAGACAATTGTATGTCTATCAGCAAGACCAAATATGCCTGAGAGTGACATAGTCATATGTTTTTGTAGCACTTGTGAAAACTCTGATGATACAAGGCTGTTTTCTGTGATGGGGACTAGAAGCACAAGATACTTCTGCAGCTGGAGATGCTGCCATCTTTTTAAAACTTTCACAAAACATTACCTTACATCAGATACCATGTACAGATAAGAATGTGTAAGAGACATCTGCACTTTATTGCCGTCTGGCAGAAAATATCTCTACATGCTGAAGAAGCAAGAGGCTGAGAGCTCTTCTTGCTGTTCAGTTAAAATGCTGGCATTGTGATCAGAATAATAAAAACATGGTCAACATCTTGTTTTCAGAGGAGGCAAGTAGAAGCTTCTAGCTTCCATGGCCTTTTCTTGGAAATTGAAATTTCAAGAAGGAAGACAACAAAAAGAGTGTAGACCTCCAGAATGCGTATTTCCAAATGTTCAGAGATTTGATTGGAAAGCTCCTGCTCTAGACAGATGTAAGGAAAGGCTGCCAAGAAAGAGAAGACAGGTATTAAGAAGCTAGAGGATTGCTGAAGATGAGTATACAAGTGTGGCAGTAGCATAAAGGATTGAAACATAACTGCAAGAGCACAAAATGAAGTAACATGAGTAAATTATGTTAAGACTAAGAAGAAACACTTCTGCAGGTACACAAAAGAAATGTAAAGTAAAAAAAATCCCAGAGAAATGGCTCATTACTGAACAGAAAGGGGAAATGTTACTCAGAAATCCATGTGCTGTTTTCAACGCAGAGGCTTCAGGACCCAGCTGCAGACAGATAACCAGCACAACAGACACTACAGCAAAGCAGTATGATCTGCACCTAGGATAAAGAGAGAAGTGGTTGGAAAGGGCATAAAGAAGCCAACTATATTCAAATGAATTGGTCTTGATGAATTAAAGCTCAGAACACTTGGAGAATTACTTGATGTAATTTCAGAACCATTTATGGTTCTCTCAAAAAAGCTGAGGTATCAGGAAGATAAGAGGGAAAATATAATTCTTGCTTTTCTCTCTTTTCAAAGAAAAGTCAGAGCATTGGAGAGAGCTCAGCTTAGTTCAGTTCCTGAAAAAATACTGGAAAAATTAGTCAAGCCGTTATTCATAAGTACTGAGTGGAAAGATCATGGCTCTCTGAAGAACAAACTGCGTCAAAACATCTGATTTCATCATTGGATGAGGTAATCCTTACCATGCTGACAGGGAGAAGCAGTAAATGCCATATATCTTGATTTTCATATGCTTCTGGCAAAGCTTTCGGTAAGCAAGAAAGACAAACGTGGTCAGATGAAAATATCAAAGTGGTTGGAAACAAATCTCAGTGGTTACAGGCAATTTGCTGTCAAATAGAGGGATAAATTGAGCTCCTTGGTTCTGAGTTCCACAGGAGTCTGGTCTGGCCTGGCACTGTTCATTACTTTCATTAATAACTTGGATGATGAATAGAATCTGCTTTTCAAATCTGCACACATAGCGCTGGGTGGGAGGGAAGTGCAGGCTTATTGGGGGATACAATTAAAATGGTAAAATCTGAACAAACTGTAGAACTGGTCTTGCACAAAACCTGTAAAGTGTGAGGTTCACCAGCCACGCAGGAGCAGTCTGCAGCACGAGTACACAGTGAGGAACAACAGGTGAGATAAGAGCTCTGTGGTGGGAAAAAACAGCCTGTGAAGATCTGCACCAGCCATGCCTTTAGCTAGAGCAAGTGGTGGTTGGGGCACTGTGTAGGCAGAAAGCTGTGCCCAGCTGGAAGGAGATGAGAGAAGTGCAGTAAGATCAGTCAGAAGTCTGGAAAGGATTGAGGAGTGTGTGTTCACTCACAGAAGAGGGGACTGAGGGGAGAATAGCAGTCACTGAATACACAAAAGGCTGCTGCACAGAGGAAGGAAATTGCGCGTCCTCCATGTCTGTCATAGGCGAGGCAAGAACTGATGGGATTGCACTGCAGCGAGCCAGACTTCAGCACTGGGGAAAAACCCTAAAGGCAAGAGTGCTCCAGCAGAGCAGCAGAGTGGACACGTTTCCACCTCTAGTCCTGGAGTCTTTTAACTGGTTAGTCATCCCTCCAGAGTAGTCTAGATTGGACAAATCCCCTTTTGGATCACAGTCCCCTCATGCCCCTTTTTCTATTGACATTGAAAGTATGCACCACACCACAGTGAGCAGCTTTAGCACTTGTTAAGCTTTATGAGTCTTTTGTAGGTTAAGTCTGTTCATTTTACTGCAAGATCATAAATGTAGAGAGAATATTTGCACACAGCATCCTGCCACACGTGGAACAAATGACCTGGTTTTCTTTGAAATACTTAACGTAAAAAGAGGTTCCTTGACTGACTCTTAAAATTAAAACAGTACCCATCACATGTGTTGTAATGTGAACATTACAACAATTGTTCCCTAGCTTGTTGAATCTATTCCATTTTTAGTAAGGACTGCTCTCAGTTTTAGAATTTTTTAATTCAAGAACAATCCATCCAGGGAAAAAATCCTGCTAAAATATGCAGTCAGGTAGATGGTGGCAACATATTTATTATAAATCTAATGGCAAATTATAGACTTGAGCAAGCTCACTAACCAAACATTGCTTGTTCACAAACACTCATGCATCTGTAAGTTTCTTTTGTGGGAAAAAGATTTATTTGAAGATTTCCAGTCCTCCTGGGCTTCCGTTCCATAAAGTCCAACAAAACAGCTGTCGTTGTGGTATTTTTCTGTTATTCCTGCTTGCAGCCTCAGTTGAGACTGGGACATGTACATAATAACACAAGAATGGGAGCACACAGATGCAAGGCATCTGACACTGCTGTATTCAGCCAAGTCACTCCAGAGAAGAGGCTGGCCAGTGGCCTCACTGTCCCTGTGTCATTGCAGGGTGTTCCATATGTACTGCAAGTTTTTCCTGGAAAGAGAGGCACTACTGAAGCAATATAAGTCTTGCTATAAGTGGTGTTTATTCAGAACAGAAAACGCCCATCCCACCCCAAGAATCAGTCTTAAACTCTCACATAACCTGGGATGGGAAGCTCTGGGGGAAAAGAAAGAGCCAGACAACTCCAGCTATTTATGGTATAGTGTCCTAGCGACCTAGAAGTGTTCACTCTGCTTCTTTCTGCCCCCAGTAGTTTCCTAAATGAAGTCCTAAATGTTGTGCACTCTACAGAATGAGTATTTGCAGCTTTGTAGTTCCTACTTCTCTTGCAGCTGCTGTTATCTCTCTGGAGTACCTGTCCTTCTCCAAAGCCATGGACCTGGAAGCCTTCTGAGAGGTTCTCATGGAGCTATGGAGGAATATGCCAGTAATTCTGATCACATGGCAGACGAAGCAGTGCAGTTCTCCTCTGCAATATAATGTGCATCCTGTTCTTCATGCATGGGGAGCATCTCTCTCTCTGGTCTCCTCCATTCACCTCTTCATTTTCTTATTCCCTTCTGCCTTTCTGCCTCGCTCCTTTGGTAGATGTTTATCTTATTTGCCTCATTCCCTTTCCTCTAGACTTTGCAGAGGCCCTGAGAAAATGGGTGCATCTCTACCAGCTCTTGTGGTTTCTTTTGCAAAGGACAGCCTGTCCCCAAGTCCAGCCAGATTCTTGCAGACGTTTACTCAAGCTGCCAAAATCCTTGAGGTTTGCCCATTTAATTTCTAGCCAGTGTGCTGGAGTAACTGTTTGCAAAACGCCATGGCAACAGTGGAAAACACTGCTGTGTCATTTCATGGTAAGGAACAGTCTGAGGAGCTGGGTCTGACAGTCGTAGTGGTCTTCTTCACTCTCTTTTTGTCCATTTCTCTTAACTCTTTGGGCAAGGGTTTCTGTGTCAAGAACTGGCCAGCCCAGACGAACACAATCTGTTAGGTCAAGTAGACATGATTGCAATACACATAATAGGCCATGTCAAGATAATCGTAGCTAGCTGATGTATCAGCAATTCTGCAACTTCTAGAAGCTACATGCAAACAATATGGCCCATTTGTCGAGGAGGACTTTTCTGGGTGACTGATGATTGTTAAATCTGCAAGGTGTAAATAAAATACTATTGACTGGCTTTTATCTACAAATGTAATTAATCAAATGTCTTTAAAAAGAATGAGATTGTGCTACTAAGGTGAAAACCTGAAATCTTTTTGGTGCTGCACCAAACAACAGCAGTAACTTTACCAGAATGCTTGTCAGAGTGCAGCAAGTATCTTCAAGGTACTATTTTCTACCAGTGTTGAATCAGATACAGCTTGACCTTTTCTCTCTACTCTATGTTACCTTTGAATTGAATATACTGATGTGTTCTGCTACAATGTAATCATTCCCTTGGTGCAAGTGCAGACTCATGAAGCAGAAGAGTCCCTTTGGCTTTTTAACACCTTAGTGGTTTGTCACAGCACCATAACATCAATGTTGAAAATAAAAAAAAGAATATATTATAATGGTTTATATAATCATTATTATATAAAAATATATACTATATAATCATAATATACAAATATATTTATACAAGATATTTATTAAAAATATAATAAATATATATTAAAAAATCATATCCTCTAGTGCTGTGAACATAGACCATTCTTAGTATGCCTTTAGTCTTTTCCTAATTGTCACTTCTTGTTTGTTTCATTGTAGAGCATTTTGAAGACACTGGATTTTATCTATAAGACAGATACAAATATAGCTGTTTAGAAAACCACTGCCTTGTACTGCTGTTTTCCTAATTAAAAACAGATAATATATGACAAATCTTGTTTAAAGCTTGCAATGAGTTTTGTATAAAGGTTCAACTTCATGTTTGTTTTATCTGGGCAGATTACTTCTCTGTACAAATTACTGCTATCAGTTTCCTGGAGCATCTCATTAGTAAATTTAGAAATTCGTGTTGCCACTAGACTGCAAGGGATCCTAGCTTAGAGGTTCACCTGCTCACAGGATGGTAATGAGCATCAAGCTTGAAAATATTAATGTTTTTTAGCAGAAAAAGGGCACTATTTTTTAACCTACATCCCACAGGATAATCATAACTAGGGTAAAGCCCTCAAATCACAGTGTAGTCTCAGGATGGGGCTGTGGAAAACTTCAAATTTTCCAAGTGATAATTTTTTGTTTGTTTTGTTTTTGGGTGCTTCCTGAATGTCTCTGAGTGTGCATCTTCTCTTTAGTATAATTATCCTCAGCTGTCTGTCAGCATAGCACAGTTTAGTTCTGATCTGAAAATGAATCTAACCCATCCTGAAGCAAATCCCCAGATGCTCTGTTCCTGTAGAACTGAAAACCCCAATGAAGCAATATAAACTCAGTAATAATAACAAATAATGACCACAGCTTAATGAAGGGTGGCAATTCGGCTCTGGGGAGATACTTAATGGATGTGACTGTTCTGGTAGCTTGGTCTTCTGCCAGTTCTCTTCCCTTCATGTTTGTTCATCCCTATCTTGCTGTATGGATAAAGTCAGGAGCTGCTCTGGTGTGGGGAGGAAGGCCAGCATCCAGATGCTATGCTTGGCCTGGATTTCCCATGTCAGCCTGGCCTAAGGTCTCCTTTCCTTTGAAAAAGGGCAAAAAACAGGTGTGTCTTTCTCCCTGTATGAAGAAATTAGCTTTTTTCTGTGAATCTCTGAGCTGGAACATTGCTTTTGAAGCATTGGTGTCTTGTTCAATTTGGCGTTTCAATTACTGAGTACTCACTAAGTGAGCTGAGCAATTGAAAGGAATCTGTTATATGTTTCCAAAACAGCACTGAAAAACAGTGAGGCTAGAAATCAGGACACAGAATGCATTCAGGCTAATAGACTTTTAATATCAGAGCTAGAAAACAGAACAAAACTGAAAGGAAAAGCAAGTGGTCTCTCCTCCTCTTCATCTTAATTTGTCCTCACTCTAGACTAACCACTTAGGGGAGGCAAATATTTGTCTCTCCTTGCTTTTGAGACTGATGCCTTCAAACCAAATTAACAGTACTGGATATACAGCTGTCTTGGAATTCAAAGATATCTCAGGAAAGAGCACATACCAGCCTCTGTGAAGGGCCTTGTTTCAGACCAAAAGTAAATAGCCAGTGTCACACAAGCCTGCATAGTGATCAAACACTGGATAATGTAACTGGGTATTTTCCTTAGTCATGAAAGGTTAGACTTGTTAAAATTGCCTTCTGTGTATAATACTTTAAGTCAGTGAGTTGAATCCAGAAGAGAGATTTTAAGCATTAACCACTGGGAAAAAAAAAAAAAAAAGGCAACTCTTTGTTTTAGAAATCTTTTTTGAGAATAGCCTTTCTTGTTTAATACTGTTAATAATATTGTTAATAATTCACCTACAATTCAGAAATAGATGACCTTTGCTGCCATACCTTCATTCAAACATAATAATAAGCAACAATCTTTACAAGCTTATTTGCTGTTTCTTTTATTATAATTTAATACATTTTAAAACCCTGCAGGAGCTTTTACTACAGAACAAGAAGTTCATCTTTGCTCCTTTGTCCTTCTTTTAGCATCATTTTTTATCAAAGCAAAACACTTAAATTTTCATTCATTTATTTGTAAATATCCGATTGATTGTCCTTAGAAAGGTCCAGGTCAACAAACATTCACTAACTGTCTGCTCCCAGCTCTATTTCTTGAAATCCTTTCCCAGATGGGAACAAGAATGAACTTACAGGGTCCTGTTCCAGCAGCACACTAAGGAAATAAACAAATTTGCCATTTATGCTACACCTACTTTGTGATACGTGAGATAATTATCTCTTCCTGTCTATGCATATACTCTTGTAGGTATATACTAACAAAACCTCAGGCAAGTGTTGCTCAGATCTTTGATTTGTTGATGCTGTGTAGATTTCAACTTCTTAAATATTTAAGGGAAGAATGATTTGGTGGTTAAACACAAGTTTAGGGGTCAAGAGGTCTGGATTCTATTTCTGTGCTGTTCCAAGATTTCCTGTACACCTTTCAACCACTTAGATGGCCCCTTTGCATTTTTATACCCATTTTAATTCTCATCTAGGAAATGGCGAATAATTATTGCTTCATACATGCTGCTGCAGTGAGACTTAATTCGTGTTCCTCTGAAAGTGTTTCAGGTTCTTCAGAAGCAAGGCACTTCAGAAATAGAACCTCATCTCAGATTTAATATTCTTTGAGCTGTCTAGCTTAAATGGAACCTCACCCAAAGGGAATGGTATTTGTAAATGTCATCCTTAAAATGAAAAATCTGTTCTCCTTTTTCTGCACCTCCATGACTTTTCCATTTCCCTTCTTCCTCTTCCAAGAAGCTGCAGCATTCTGAAAATACCTCCTCATCCTCTGGGACACCCAGCTGATCACAGACCTGGGTGTGGGGTTTGTTTTAGTGGAGATGTCCATTCACTTACATTGCAACTTTCTTTTCTCTGCCTCTGAGCAGGCAAACAGCTCTGCAGAAAGAATAGAGCATATCTGTATTTGATTTAAACAGGCATTCAGCTGAGCATTTCATGGAAATTATTGGCCTTTAGTTTCATTTAAAACAAAGGGATTCTCGGACATTTCTGTGGACTTGGGGCTTTTTAATCATCTCTTGAGGGTTTCTAAACATGCAGAGATGAGATAGTACAATGTTCTTGGACATGAATGTTAATGACTGATTACTGAATGGTCTGTTATTGAAACAGCATAATACAAAATTTACAGTGTTTGCGAGAGGAGAGGAGAGGAGAGGAGAGCTTGATGGAAGCTGGATATGTTGTCTAGGCCTGATAAACTAATCAGCAGCTTCTATTATTGGTATAACTGTTTAATTAGTGTCATCTTTGTGCTGGCTGGGCCAAATGTGGCCCTGCACAAAGGCTCCTTCAGTTTTAAGGCTGGGCAAGGACTGCAGATGCTGATGTAAGTTGTGAGATCCAGGCCCTGATTCTGAGCATGCTGGATGTGCCAGAGGCAGAGGTATGGCACCCTCACAGCACCTGCTCAGGCTGACCTTACGGAGTAAAGGATGGTGATGATCCTGCTGGTCCCCAGGATGCAAAAATAGCACCAGGAGTGCGTGGGAGAGGAAGGCTTTTGCACCCAAAACACAATTGCAGCCTGATTCCTCTGCACTAATTGGGTAGCCCAAAGGACACAAAGCAGTGATGCACTGGTGAAGTCATTCACCAAGTGTTCATCAAGTTGCTCACTTGTTCTCCTGAAAGCCCCATTGTGCACTGCTCAGGAAGGGCATCCTTGCATTTAATCTGCACATGAACAGCAGTCAGTGCCTCAGAGAGAGTCACTTCACTGAGCTGGGTGAGATAATCACTGATTTTCAAATTTGTAAGATCCTTCTGCATATAACAGAATGACTACTGAGACACTCAGTGTATTTGGGGGAGCATCATTGTTGCAAGTGCTTTGTCAGAGAGAAACTGTCAAGCAGAATAAGCATAAAAATCTGACATAAAATCTGGCATGTAAAGAAGAAAGGAAGAGCAAGTTGCACCAGTAGGTATAATGCTGGTACTAAAAAAGACTTGATGTTTGCAAGACCTGAAGAAGCCCTCATCAGAAATAGGAAAAGAAAAACAGAAGAGCAAAGTTCGCAATATTGAGAGCCATGAAAACAAGGAGAGGAAGTTGAAGCTTGCTGCAAAAGGGAGAGGAAGCAGGAGGCAGAGCAAGCAGGAAGCCAGGATTAAGAGAGGACTCACACTTACTGTGGGGGTGCCAGGGTGCAACAAGTTCAAGGTCCCATATTCCCATGTATTGTCTGCCAAGTATCAGCATCTATCAATGGTTTATGTGTGGGTTGGCTGGTTCTCAGATGAAAAACCTTTGCTTTCTGCCCATTTCTCCCTTTCTCTGCCAATTAAGAAGGGGAGATGTTGAGGGAGTTGCTTTCTGTTTGCTGTGGATATAAGCTGTCACAGCTGCAGCACTCAAACCATCCAGCGCTGTCAGGGAACACAGGGCTCCTTTATCAGTAACTTTAGGAAGTTGCACTGATCAGTGGGAAATTTATTAAAGGCTAAATGGATACATTTATGGTATTTGGCCTGCCATAAATTGTCTCGCACCAAACATTTTCATTTTCCACTCAGTGTTCTCCTGAGGATTAAAGCATACAGCTCTCAAAGTGACAGACTTGGAAGAGCCTGGGAAAGCAGTGATATTGCAAAAACTATGTGCCCCTCCTACACCTTCAGTACATTCTTCTCATTACCACAAACTGTCCCCAGGAACACTTGATATGAATTAACTACTAGCTCTGCAATATTTTAAAGATCTCTCTGGGCTGTTTCCTGCCCTCTCCATGCTCCCTTACTTGGACAGATATCCCAGTGAAGGGCCATGGGAGTTTTGCTTGAGACATCTGTTCAGATTTCTATTTCTTCTTTCTTCTATTCAGCCAATATTTTGCTCCTTTCCTTTGACTCCTTGTTATTCTCCACTTGTTACCTAGTGCAAAGTGATGAGAAGAAATTTCTAGATGATACAAAGATAAGAGACAAAGAAACCTGTCAGAAAGGAACAGAAAGGGCTCGGAGTAATGGGAAAGACTGGAAACCAGGAAAAATTAATTTCCTAATACCTCTCAGCAATGCTAGTAACAGATGGTTGGTGTATACACTTTGAGTTTGGCTATCCAATTCTTGTCCCACTGAACACATCCTTTTGGCTTGTAGATGTAATTACCAGGTCAAAACTAGCTTGATTAAATGCAATGAAAAAGGCAATCTGTTGAATAGGCAGCTGCCCCTTGCATTATTTCAGGTCTGGGAAGGTTTGGTCTTAAAGCAACACTAGGGAAGAATTTGATTTCTGTAAGTCTGAGCTACCTTTTTAGTGTCCTCTCAGATGGTGCCCATGCTTTGATACATCACCAACTTACTGCATCAGCTCGGTAGGTTAAACAGCCACTCAAAAATAAATAGCAGACAAAAGGAAAATACAGTTAATTTTTCTTGATGATTTGAACGACCAGAGAAACTTGTTCTCCTCTTTAGAAGAGACACATTGCAGCACTTTAACCAGGAAGCAGGTGAAAGTCAGAGATGTAGTTATGCTTATTTATTTTCCTGTGATGAGTTACATGTCCCTGTATAGACACATAAGTGGCTATATATTTTTTTTTTCTCATTTAAACATATCTAGAAGTCACATGATTTTATTTTCCAATATGGGTTTTGGTTTATTTCATTTTTCAATTCCAACATGAGAAATTCCAAACTAGCTTCTTGTCTCAAATATTCTACTTTGTGTTTTTACTGCAGAGTAAGTGTTGCTTAAATATTTTAGGGATTCAGTTGCTTCACTTATGAATTTCTGTCTCCATGACAACTCCTTTATGCTTTGTAATACCTTTGGCGAACACAGTGGAACTGAGTATTATTTATTTCAAACTATGTAATGTTTAGCAGTGAAGATACAAAGGGAAATTGAATAAAAGCCAAAATACCTAAAGGGCTAATTCACACCATTTCCTTTGAAAGTAGTTTTCAAAATGACCACATCATTTACTGTATGGAAAGCTTGGTCATGTTAAAAATGCCTAATTTTTTCTCAAAACCCGCTTCTGTGCCTGTTCTTTTCTCTCCATTGTGTCGTGATACAGACAGGCTGCAGAATCTGGCCTTCAGTGTTGTCTCCATGACCATTAGTGTTCTGTGAAAAAAAGTTAACTTCCTGTTGAAAGTGCTTCCCAAGCATTATATAATATTTTTTTCATAGGCATCCATCTAAATGCTCCCACACTGCAGAAAAAACAGAAGTCTGTTCCTGCCAGAGATGATGGATCTGCCACATCGTGGAAGGTGTGTCAGGGTCACACAGTTCTTGTGAATCTCAAAAAAGATCCCATACTTCCATCATTTGGAAATTCAGATATGCAAATAAAATCCTGTGCATGGAATTTCAGTTCTGTGGTCTATTGCTCTGTTAGGATTCTAATAATAAAATACCACTTAAAGTAATTTGGCTAGAATTTTTTCCTTCCTACATTTCATTCCTACATTTGTACCTTTCTTTTTCTTCCTGATGCTGTTCTGCATCTGCCTCGATTTTCTAGTTTATGTCTGGTTCATATATGCAGGGTAACCTGCCCGCCTGCCACATGTCAGGTTTCTGACAGTTGCAGTTAGAACGATCTCTTTGTGAATAAAGCTCTTAACAATGAAATATTTGAATACTGGCTTGTGGGTGCACCTGGAGAAGCATCAAAGCAAGGCCTTATTTTCACGTGATGTTAAATGCCAGCGTCTTTATAAATCAGACACACAAAAGTGCCTGAAGTTGGCTGTGTTGTATCCCCAGTTCCTGCTGAGGGACCTTCTGTGGAGCATCTTAGCACTCTCATACCTCTGAAGAGCAACAATAATGGGCAAAGACTCTGTTTGCTGGCCTGCTCACCTATCATACTGGAACTTTCTCAGAAAAATAAGGAGCCAGAAATTACATGTGGCCCAGGCATTTTGATAAGATATCTATAAATAGCAGTGGTGTTTGTATTAAAAATACCATGTACCTGATAAACCTTTCCCTTATTTTCCCCCACTCCTATGGAAATGAATGCACGTTTGGAGCTTAGAACTTCATGTCAAGTACATAAATCAAAAATGCAGTTCATGTAGATGTTTTCTGTTGTCTAAGCTACCTTCTTATTCTTAATACATAATGGTGTTTCATCAAATCCACTACAATGGAGCCCCAGAAGTCTCCCGTGTTCTCCTGATTTCTTCTCTCCTGATTTCTAAAGCCACTCATCTCTGTCCCTCTGTCTCCTCCTATTTACCAAGCACCATAGTTCTCTGTCATGGGAGAATTACTATAATTTACAGTTTTAATGACTCCAGGTGGTGCCACCTTAAATATAAAAGCAATCTAATTAGGCCACCTTCTGGCTGAATCTGCTTTAGTCTTTGACTCCAGAGAGACAAGGAAGACAAGTGAGCCTGTGTATATAATACTGACTCTAAAAGAGCAGACGTTGCTGAACACATTTTCTTTTGTTTTCATTGTTTCCTTGTCGTGCTTGAAGCATCTACAGAAAATCTTGGTGTAATATGATACAGCACTTAGGACAAGCAGGGTGATTATAAATGGCTCTTTGCCTCACTTCTGGATCCAACAGATGTTACTACATGAGGTTTGGTTCTCCCTGATTCTATAATTTGATTTTAATGGCTAGATACCATTGAAGCATGCAAGTCCTACAGACAATAGTGTCCTTTAACATTCAGGAACATCTGTTAGCTAAGTGCTCTCCTACAGCCTGAACTCTAAATGAGCAAATCTGTGTTTGAACACCAGCATTTATACCAACCGGGCAGACCGTATTCTCAGGAGAGACAAAGTCTAATATGTCTTTTCTCATTTGGTAGAGCTCTTTTCCCTTTCCTTCATGTCTCCCTTTTTATCATCCACTACTTCAAGGAATATGAACTTTGAGTGCCTTTTCTAAGGACGTAGTGCAGCCTGAGGACTAAATGTGTGATTCTAATAATGGTGTTTCTCTATTCCCTCGAAGGGCAGGACGGAACTGGCGCCACTCCGAGTAACGTTTTGGGCTGTCACTATTTGATCAAAGAACTTGAACTGGATCTGCCAGTGTTAATGCTTTTAGGATGAATGTCTTCTTTGCTTTAGAAGGAGTTTCCAGTAACCGAGGGCAACATACCTTTGAAATTTCGGTATTTACATAGTGAACTCTCCATGGTAGTATATTTCAAGCCCCCTCTGGGGTAGAAACAGGTTAGAGAGCTCACTGGTACATCCCTCCTTTTCCTTTTCTCATTTCTGCTTCTTCCAGTTTGGTCTTGTTTCTGTGGATGCCTGTAGTTTCCCGTAGCATGCAGCGTGGGGAACAAGCCTGAACTCGGGCCCAGCGAACAGTTTACTCATAGCCATGGGCTGTAAGTGTGAAAGGTGCCTGAGTTCTGTGGGGTTGGAAGCACAGCCCTGCTTTGTCAGTTGAGTTTATACCTTAAGCACTGCACAATAAGAGTTCTTTATAAAACGACATATAGTTTGTACTATTAATGCCTGCAGATTAAAACAGCTGCCCGGAAGTAAAACTATTGCATGCAGAAAAATCAGGCAGACACTCAAATTTGAAGCTTAAATTAGTTCTCTCTTTGGGAGCTGTGAATCCCAAGGGAACTTCAAACAAAGACTCTTAGAGGGATTTAGAAATTAAAATCACAGTAATTCTTCTCAACCCCTGTTTAGTGTTGAGGGCAGCCACTTTTTTTTCTAACTTCAAGAAAATTTGCCTGATTTTCCAATTATATTGGTCTAACAAATGTCATTACTGTTCCTTAAAAGCGCTGCCTCACATAAGGTGTAGTTAGGTCACAATAAAGCCACTACCAGGTGTGCTTGGAACAAAGCTATTTGACACTTTCTTCTTTGTATTCAGAGTACCCCCCCTGTGAAACAGCAACAGTTACGGCTTCCCAGGGAGGTCAGCAATTACTGGGAAGGCACATTTGCTTCTTATACACCAACCAGCTGCCCACTTACTGTTCAAGTAAATCAGTGCAATCAGTTACCAGATTTCAGGCCTGTTTAGGGTATTTATGAAGAAAATAATTGGACTTACTAACTTTACAATTTGTCTATTTAATCATTAATGTCAATTGTACTAATTGAAATGTAGGTTCTTAACAAAGTATATGTTCAGTAGAGCTAATTCTGAAAACCATATGTAAAATTCATTCAAAGATCCAATGAAGTTAACTTCTCTACCAACATGCTCAGAATCTTTTCTTGGTATCACCTGCCCCCTGTAGTGACCCAA
>VWZN01002165.1:51727-68833 GCA_013396955.1 Regulus satrapa
AAAGAAAAAAAAAATTCTTCATTGGGGCAACAGATAGGTTACATTTGGCAAACTAAACACATTATGAGCCCTACAAAGTATAAAACACAGGGAAAACAAGAGATTTGGATTTTCCAGAAGAACTTCTATTTGCAAAACTTCATTTCCATTTGTCACGTTTGAATTTTAAACACAACTTTGTATGTGTTGCCACTACACTTTGTTGTACCTCAGATTCTCACTGTCCCTTAGTGCAGAGACAGTTCCCAAAGTATCAATATTCATTGTTTCTTCCTTGTTTCTCAACAGATTGAATTGATCTGCTCCCACCTGCCTTCCAGCAACAAGTTATTTCATCTATGGCTGACATACATTTCACAGATAACATTTTAAACTAGTCCCATTGGCCATGACTTTCATAAACTTGATTTACTGGTTTATTGACCTCACTTTGCAAGGCTTTGCCTCCCTTCATAACAGCTGTGAACACATTGCCACAACAGGAGTTGTGCAGCAATTTGCCATTTGATGTTCTGAAATCTCCAGAGAAATGTAGGTGGTGTTAATCTTTAATTCCTGGGAGCCTACCTCATGTTTAAGACACTGAGCATCTCAATAAAACATAACAAAGGAAATAATTTAACTGAGCAATAGTCACTAAACCACCAAGAATACAAATTATATTTTCCAAGAAAGTTTTTCATGAGTAATATCCTTTGTCTCCAAACGAGTTGGAATTTAGAATAGACAATAATCTATTTGGGGATATGCAGGCCATGCACAGTGTCACCTGTGACTAGCTTGCTCATGACCTTCATAATCTCCCATGGCAATGGGTTTCTATTCCACATGCCCATTGGAATAGAGAGGTACTGAGATCTCTGCAGCTCAACAGCCACTCAAGAGCTGATTGAATCTATATATATATATATATTTGTAAACTCACACCACATATGTGGGAATAGCAATAGGAGTCTACTGCATTTGCAGGGAAATAGAGAGCTGGCAGCTAGGGAATTAAGGGAAATGGGATTTCCAGGGGCAAGAGGAAATGATTAAGAACTGTAACAGAGGGGAGATCACAGTAGTACACAGGCTGAGTGGTGGAAGCACAGAAAGGCAAATTGAAGGTGCAGAGGATATGGGAAGATAAGGAGAAGTCCATAGGATGTACAGAGGCAGGGAATAATCTTTTGGCTTATATAGCTTTTTTTATTAAAAACATTTCTGCTGGTTGAAAGTTAAGAAAGCCAAGACAAAGACACAAAAATACATAGACAAAGGGAAAAAATGGTCTGGAAATTGTAAATTATAATGCCAGCAGACAGTGGCACTGACTATGAAAATGAGAGATATGTGGATATCACGTACAAACCCCTACATCCAGTGGTGTCCCTCTCAAAGGTCTCCTTTTCTGAAAAAAGGCCATGATTTTATCCCAGATGACCAAAATTAATCAAAACAAGGAAAATTACAGGCATCAGTATTATTGATTTGGAATCCACAGGAAGAAGCTTGCACACAAGAGTTTAGTGCCAGGCTCAGTGGGAGAGAGGTTGAGTGGTTCGGGCAGAGTGAGGGGCAGACACGACGTAGGCAGCACCCTCCCAAACTGCAGCTTCCTGCCTGCTGCTCCCTCTGCTCAGCAGTGACCTGAACAGCCCCTTAGCAGAAGTTCCCAAACTTCTTTTCTGTTGCTTCTATATCAGCATTTTGATAAGATAGCTTGTTGGCACTCCTGGACTGAGGAGTGTTTCTTGAAGTACTTCTTTCTGTGTTACTAAAGGTTGCAGCCCCCCTTTTCAGTGGAATTAGCATATGCAGTTTCAAAGGCCAATATAGGAAATACCTTGGAAGCACATGAAAGTCACTTCTCATCCCAGCCTTTATTTCAACCATTCTGCTCTGTCATGAGTGCATAGCAGGGTTATTCATGCAGAGTGTGGCATCTGCTAGTTTGGTTTACAGGGTAAAACATCCTAAGATTATAATATTTGACTGCGTCATGACAAGATGTTTGTGACTAAAAAAAAATAAATCTTAAATTATTCATATCCTGTCAAGGGGAAAAAGGCCATATAATATTGGATTATGCATATTTTATCATCAAGTTGTATAAGTGAGCTATTAAACTGCATACAATTCTTCCAAGTCTTTGTTTTATAGATTAGTTCTACAAAGCATTTTGTGTTCCTGCTGAACATAAACAGCCTCTCATATCTCCACCTACTACACCAAGTATTCTCCTGATTAATTCATGAAGTCTATAATCAAAAGGAACTAGGGAGCAGAAATTAGATTGTAAGCCCTCTCCTAGCTTTGGCAAAGCAAACTATCTGTGTTCAAGTCAGAAAAGCAGATTATTTGATAATTTTAATTCAAGACAGTGTGCACTGTTCCATCATCAGCACCATGTCTGGTGCTCTGTCTTTGCAAGGAACACACAGTAGTTCTGCAGGTGCACAGGGGCCATGGTGATGGCTCTCAGAGGTTATCATCATTAGGCTAATGCTAGAAATGGAGGAAACACCAGGAAAAAATCAGCCTCACTTGAACCTTCTTTCCCAACTAGGTGAAACCCTAAACTTCTGCTCTTGCCAGACGGGGAGGGCACTGGCACCCCTCCGTTCAGTGGCTCATCAGAACTGGTCAGGGCATCATGCAGAGGCTCTTCTGGACACAACTACAGCCACCCACAGACACATCATGGCAGAGGGAAAGGACAGACACTCAGTGAGGAGGTTCGGAGGCTCCTCAAGCAGGTGAGTAGAGCACCACGGTAGACAGAGCTTCCTCAGTTCTCGTTGCTCTGATCTCCCTTGGGCTTTTGCCTCAGTGTCCCTCCACCTTGGAGTGTGTTGAGTGACTGTAAGTTAATGCTCAGACATAGAAAATAGCTCTTGAGACTTCAAGGATGGGATGTCAGAAAGAGTAAACTTCCCCAAGAGCAAGAACAGCTGCCTCACAACCACTTTATGACCAAATATAGTGTCATCTCAAATAGGTGTTCTCTTATCCACTGATGCCTTTCAGGGCTTGGAGCAAAGGATATTCCATCTGTAGTACCTTGATTTTACAAAACTGATTATCAAAGGCTGAGCCTGGCTGGTCATAGACATGTAAGAAAGCCAGAACATTAATCCCAGTATTTCTGACCAACCCACTTCAGGGAAGTACCATCAGAAATGAGGGGAAAGCCCACTCTCCTGAGGCTTTGCAGGCTCCAAATTGTTGGCTGTCTCACAAAAGGCTGGGTACTGAACTCAGCCAAACACCCCTTGGAATTTCACTGCTTATTGGAAAACTTCTGTCTGAAAAAGAAGCTGGAAAACCAGTATCTCATTCTGTGTCAGTTTTTCTGAAGGGCTGTAGGTGTAATGCATCAGCAGGACATCAGTGTAAGAGATATTGCTTTGGAAAGTATCTGGGAAACAATGTTGTGATGTCTTTATATTGTCTGTAGCCTGGCAGGAATGAGCAGGAAGCAGGAAAGGTTGGTTCAAGGTGCTGACTGTCGTATCCTCATCTACACATTGATTTCTGTAAGAAACTGGGTATCTGTGCTCTTGCACTGATTGTGAGCTGGGCTTACTCAGTGTTTTAAGAGCTCAGTTCAAAGCAGATATTCTGCTAAATTAACAAGACGTTTTTTTTTTTTAAATCACATTACTATTATTGGTATTGATATCATTAGCCCCCAGAGGCTCCAGGTGCTCTTAATTCTCACTGGAGTGCTAACTACTCAAGTCCTTCAGAAACAAAGAGAAAACCCTAACAAATAAAGTTTAAGTACATTCAACTCATAATTTTTGGCAATGTCCCTTTAACTCAGGTGTCAGTTGGAGGGGTTCTTTTCTTGCCACGGTTTATTCTGTTATTCTCTTAAAATCCCTCTAGATACCATAGCAACAGCTGGATCACATGCTCCTCGGTGTGCTCCCTGTAAGCAGATGTGAAGAATGCTGGCTAACAAAGGCTCAGCAAGTGTTGGACAGCGAAAGGATTGAATTCAGCCTCTACATTTTTTAATAACTCACAGCAAAGGCTTTCCATCATTTCTTATGACACAGGTAAACCCAGATCCAAATGAAAACCAGATTCTAGTTACTTCATCGCCTGATAAAAGGATCATCAAGATTGGTGACATTTTGCAGCCATTTTCTCCCCATCTTATGTAAGGAATTCATGGAAGTCTGAGGCTGAAATACATTTCCATATTCAAAGTGTTTACAGTGCCTGAATGAATATTTTGTCTGCTTTATTGATGGGTTATTCCTGGCATTAAATTATTTACATTCTTTGGTATTTTTTGAAACTTTATTCAAAGAAGGATTTCAGAACTATTCATCTGTCAGTGAATGATCCAAATTGAATGTGCTCTAACATTTCAAGTAATACAAGTCTGTTTGCCCTAATAACTATGTCATTGTTTTTTAAACCACAGAATAAATCTTCTCACATGTCAAATGACCATTTAATAATGACATCGCTTAGAGGAAGCGTTCATAATCCTTTTCCTTGACTAATGTGGAAAATCTGTGTACAACCTTATTTATGTTCATATTTAGGAGAGCAAAAAATGATAATTCTCTCCTTTAATCTGATTTCTGCTTCCAAGTATCTCCCATAAATTCTTCCCATGTAACACCAAACCATATGCAGTCTCAGCTGTGTCACATTTGCTAGATTCTAAACCGACTTGCAGTGCACAGAGTCTGCAGCTATGTCAGACATTGTGTAATCAATGTGTACTTTAATTATGGGTTCTTACAAGGACAAATAAATCATACCTCTTTGCAACATGATGGAAGGGCTAAAATCCAAAACAGGGAAAGAGAATATTAAATTTATTCTGTTATGCAACTAGATTGAGGGTTAGTAAGAAATCAATGCTAATACTTCTGATGAAAATCTAGAGTAGATTCTGTGATTTGTAGAATAGAAAGTGTCTCTGAAACTGAAGATGCCTATGAAGCTCTTAGACTAATACTTGTTTACAGTGTCTGCATTAATTTAAATTTAGAAAACTGAAGGGATTTCATTATTTTCCTTCTCTTTTCCAGTCACTTTTCATTACACACCAGTAAATTAAAAATCCAGGGTGGAAATATTAAGCAGTAAGGTCTACTGCTGATTTTAGCACTCATTTCTATATGAAGACTAATGAGTGTGTGTGTGTGTGTGTGTGCGTGTGCATGTCTAATGCTTCTGCCACCCTCTTGGAGGTGATGCAGGAGATTTTTGGTGATCACTGAACGTGCTCACTGGTAAGGTCAGAGTAAGGGAAACAACTTTGAGTGAAGTAAAATGACAGCCCCTGCTCCAAAGCCTGAGATCATTGCACAGCACACTGCCTGACAGGCACTTTCATGCATGACTTCCATAGGTGTGGAGCAGGCTCTGAGCTATGTAAAAAGGCACTGGTGCTTTAACAGTGTGGGCATGAAGGATGGAAAAACACAGAACATTAATAGCTTCATAATGTTTACTTGGCTGGGTAGATGAAGCTTTAGATGGGACAGTGTCGGGCATACACAGGGTCTGTGTCTGAGTCTCTCCTGCATGTCTCTGGGACAACAGGGCATACATGGAAGGAACCTTCCTGGCAGGCAGAGAGGAGACACCAAAGGTACAGAGTATCCTGATAGCTCAGAACAGCTCAAGCATACTGCCAGTCTCCTCCTGGACTGCCTGCCACTGCCACAGGCTGCTGTGTAGCTCTTCACAGCAAGCAGTCTGGAGGGTGACCCACATTGTCTGGCTGCAGCACAAATCAGCCAGGCCAGATGGGCCGAGGGTGCTTGTCCTGCCCCTGCCCCTTGTGGAGGGGACACAAGTCTATGCTCCCTCAACTGTTGGGTCAGCATTTCTCCCAAGAACAGCAGATGAGATTGGAACAATGGCTTTATGAAAAACCTGAGCAGTTCAGGCTTGGGAGATGAGCTCTTCCATACAAGCTGGAGTGGCTGCTAGCCCCTGACCTGCCACCAGAGCCTGGTCTTCCCTGCCAAACCAACCAGCTCCAGGGAGGACACAAGCACAGGCCTTTAAATTGATACTGCACTGAAGTGGCTACAGACTCTTCACCTTCAACCTGATTGCAGCTGACTTGAGGAAAAGCAAGTTCAGAAATCTAGTTCTGTCTGTCTAAGGGTTGCTGAATAACTGGGCTAGTTAAATTAGAAATTAACAGGCATTGCCCTGGGGATGGTCTTACAACCCATAAGTAAAGGAAACAGGCAAGCAATCATCAGCAAATCCTAGGAGGATGAATCACATGCAGATAGGTTTAAACTCAGGAATAGTGACTGTGTTTATAAGTGGAAATTATTTGTTGTTTTATTTGTAGTCATTGTACACAAGCACTTTTGCTCAAAATGTCTAGACAGACCATGCATGTTATGTTTGTGGAAGGACAAAATTATTCTTAAAGCATAACCATAATCACAAAGAGATCGTTTCATCTCAGATATGTTTACTGACCTTTCACCACCAGAAAATGCTTTTTTACCGCAGTCTGTGGCAAGAGAAATTCCAGAGAATTGTAATGTGTGCAATTAACAGTGGGTCAACATTGTAGCTGGCATTCAGAGTGCCTACAGCTTGGAGATATAGTTACTTACATCAACCGGCCCCAAGAATGCAAAATAAGATCTGCTCTGCAGAATGAGACCACTGTTACTGAGGACCCCATGACTAGACTTTGTATGTGAGAAAATGCATGGTTAATAGGATTTTGCTATTAGTGAATTTGATCTGATACTGTGCTTTATTTTATTCCAGATCAGCCTGGCAGATATTTAGCCCTAACAAAACCAAGACTGTAAGAGCATTTTCTTTTTATCTATTGCAAACATTTTCCCCTGTTTCCTGCTGCTCCCCAGGAAGCAGGAGCTCCAGACAGAGGAGCCTGCAAGTGGCTAGACTGTACACAGTATCACTGGCTTTGGGCAGCCTCACCCCATCAAGAGTGACCTGGACTTGAGGCTGCCAGTTCAGCTCTGGCATAATCACAGTCCTCACAAATGTTGAAATGCAAACTAGAAAAAACAAGCTACACCTTTTGATTTCTTGACAAGTACTTCAAATAGAAATACTCTGACCTATTTTTTTTTTTTTTTAACGCTACTTCTATCTTGATATTCCCATGTAGGAAAAAGCTGTGTGTCACTTTGCAGCAGCCGGGTTCTCGGAGGCTTAGGGCTGGATTCAGCCCAGCAGCCCTGTACTGGGGAATAGCCACCCAGCCACACCAAAAGCAAGGGTAATTTGACAGCAGCTCAGAGCAACCCTTTTCAAGCCTTGAAGAGCACAACAATTCAAATAATATTCACTGCCTGCTTTGCTCTTTTCATGCTCTCTCCTAGCTTGGCACTGTAATAATAAAAAGCCTCCTTTGAAAGATAATGCACATTCTGTGTTGCTCACCCTTCCTGTAATTTATAGGACACCAGGAAAGCCCAAGAATTACAGGCAGTTCTGCTGCATTTCAGGAAACCTTGGCAAAGTCTTCTGATAGATTAGAAGAAAAAATAAGCAGTTTTAGTGCAGTCCCCAGGCACCATCACCCACGTCTGGCTTGGAATGTCAATTAAGCCAATCTTGAAGAAGGCTTTGCCTGTACAGTGGCTGGTGCCTCTGTGCCTCAGGGCTACAGAGCAGAGAAGAGAAACACTGCAGGGGTAAATGCCTGAGGGTCAGTGCTCAGCTGGGCGAGAGCCTGGCCCAGAAATGCCCTCAATTGTGGCTGTGGGTGAGAAAAGCTCTCTCCTCATGTAACAGCCTGAGGACTAAGTACAGCATCCAGCAGAGCAGAGCATCTCTCATGTTTTATGGAGCCTGTGTTCTCGCTTCCCACCAGCTGCTGCATCCCCTCACACACAGTGCTTTCCTTGTTCCTCTGAAGCAAGGACAAGCTTTTTCCTCTTTTCCCACTAATGGTGGAAAATCCACAAGCCAACATTGTAACTCTCGTCATTATGAGATAGCAGCTTTTCTGCTGGCTGAACTTCTTTATATCTTTCAGAGGTGTTAGAGATGGGAAGAGCACTGCCTTTTCCTGATACCTTGTCTGGACTATCATCATAGGGCAGATGTTTTCTGCAGCAGCTGGGGAAAAGTAATTAGTACAGCAGAGGTATAAGCAATCCTGCATTGTCTGTTCCTCAGCAACAGAGGCCTTAGGCTTTGGTTGCCTGAGCAGCAACAGGAAAAGTGAGGTAGTTTGAGGGATCTATTACACCAGCCTGAATTTAGCTTGCAGCACATTTTGATCATTCAACTGATTGAAAACACTCATCTTTGACCTCGCTTGCTTCTCTGTTAATGCCTCCTGCTCCTCCTTTGTACCAGCACGAGTAAAACAGAAGCCTTATGGAGGGGGAAATAAGAAATTCCTAATCTGCTGTGCAGACTGTAGTAGCTGAACTGAGAGGGGAAGCCCCTTGCCAGAGTGGAATTTGTTTTGTTTTTCATGGGTTACAGCTGCTACTGAGCAAACTTTTCTCTCCTTCTCTTATTTGCATGGCAGGCTGCAAACTTTTCAGGCTACTTCAAATAGCAGTCTGGTTGAACATGAAATCCTTGCCACCAAGAGATCTGTCATTAGGCAGTTGAATAGCATTATTGCTAAAGTTTTAAAAGAAATAATAAATCTTCTACCCTCTGTGTCTTACAGTTATCCTGAGTCTATGGAGCTCACAGCTGTTTTTCAGGAGGGAGACGAATTTATGTACATATAAATTTCTTCTCCATATACCCTGCCTCCTCCTCTGTTGAATCTCGGACTTGGTATGAACTGATGCAACAGTCAGAACTTTTTGGCCTTGATGGAAATGACTGTCCACTGTGAAGCTGCCCCTCTTTTGGGTCTCCCTTAATTGGGGGAGGAATAAAAACTAATTCAAAGATAGCATTGCAGTCAGTAATAGATTCACACTGATTAGATTCAGGAACATTCATATTGAAAGGCTGCAGACTGTTCCTCTTTCTGCCTAACTGCTGTTACATAAATTGATGGAGGATAAAGACTTTTTATCTGTATGGAATCTTCCAAACAGAGGTCTTTATGATTCTGCCAGGTTCTCATCTTGCTCATCTGAATATTGCCCCTTGTCTTGAGAAGAAGCACAAATTTCGATTTGCTGTAAAGGCTTATTCCTATCCCGTAGAGAATTTTCATTATATGTGATATAGATGCTGCTGCACGCTTATACTTGAGGTTTCAAGATTTCAGAAAAGACTGTAAGGGCTAAGAGAAACAACTTCATGATAGAGCACAGGTCTAGGAAACAAAGGAATCATTGAGGGTATACATGCAGAGACTACCAGGCAGACCACTGCCTGAATCTGGTGGTTGCTTTCAGCCTGGATGGTACCACCCTGCCTACGAGGTTTGCTGTAGAGAGGCTGCCACTCCCTGTTTCTGTAAAAGCAGAGAGGAGAAGGACTGGATCTGTCTCCTACTGCCTGTTGGAGCCCAGCTTATCAAATCTGGGGCTGCTGGTACTGCGGCAGAGCTTATGAGTGGATGCCCAGCATGCACTGACCATGATACAGGATGCATCTGGAAGCATATGCATCTTCCAGGAAGACCTTGGAAATCTAGGAATGCTCAGTGACTTCAGTCTTGGGCGTCTGCGAAGGATGACAAAAGGTGAGAGTTGTAGTGCAGTGTGGCTGCAATTTCTTTAACTCCAGCCATGCAGAGGCTGTTCTGTTCTAGAACAGCACAATTCCTCTCATGTGTGCCAATTCAGGAGCTGAAATTTCTTCCAGTACAAAAGGATCCGTTGCCTATTTGCTTTTTCCTTTTGTGCTGAATGAATTCAAATGCAGTGCTACCTTGAACTAATACCTTCAAGGTAAACTTAGTTTCACTTTCAAGAAAGGGTCAAAGACTGGATCTGTTATGTTGTAAGCCATCATCACAGGCAGCCTATTTTCCAGTAACAGTACATCTCAAATACCTGCAGTTGGTTACCAGCCCCTAGCACTGACAGATCAGAAACTATGTCCAACTTTAAATCCACTACAGATTACTCTGGGCCTAAAACCAAACAGTGTACCCTGTCTCAAATACAAGAGGAGCTCCACCCTCCAAAACCAATTTAGCCTGTTATGACCTACATACTGAAAAGCATCTACTGGCACTTGCACGCTGATTTAAATGAAGTCAAGATGTTGATTAACTAAAATTAAGATGCATAAGGCACAGAAGAGTCCTCTTCTACTTCTTGTTTCATATTGCACACCCAAAAAAAGAATTATAAGAGATTCCTTTTGTTTTCTTTTTGTTGTTTTTTGTTTTGTTATCACAGTATTATATAGAAAAACTAATCCCTTTCATTTAGCAAATCCATTTTGTTTCTTGGAGGGTTAAATCCTGCTTGCCTCAAACAAATGAGTAATCCAATTGGCTTCAATGTGACAACTCCCAAAAGGCAAATAGGATTTGACTCCCTCCAGAACGCAGTACACAGATTTTTGTGAATGAGCTGTTGAAATGCTGGATACTTTGTGTGCTAGCTCCGGTGCTGCCCTATAAACCCATGACTCTGTCAGCCAGTTTTTCTTGTACTAAAGGTTTAAATGGCTTCCTCTGGCTCTAAATTTAAAATAGGACCTCCAACTACAAATCATAAATTTGACCATGTTGGTTTTGTCAGAGGGAGACAAGAGGGAGGAGAAGGAAGCAATCGCTGAAAGCAGTAATTAGGACTAATTTACTGGATATTTTAATTTGTTGAGAACCACATAATCTCCTAGGACTCTTGCAAAATTGTAAGCTCTCTGTCTCCAACATGAGAGATCAAGAGTGACTGAGGCATATTGCATAAAACTCCCCGGTTTGCTGACACCAGGGGCTCTCTCAACTCTTCACTGTTGAATTTCTATATTCTTATTAAGACCTTTCACAAAAAAGCATTGACCTTTTATTTGTCTCACACTTGATACTGAGAGTAGCCTGAATTTCTCTTTTTTGATGCCTCTGGTTACTTCACAAAAGACAGCTAGACACCTCCCAGCACACACCTCTAATGCCTGCACCACAACAGAAGGGAGATCCCTTGACAAAAACATTCACACTGTCAGGAAGGCAGTCAGCGGTTCATATGCATGAAACCCATCCAGGGAAAATAACTTCAGTGATCTAACTTTAAGAGCTGAAAAAATATAGAAAACTCACCTATTGGCTCTTTAAAAACCATCAGATGCATAGAGGCAGCAAGTCTAAATAGCAAGGAAGAGGAGAGAAAATCACAACAAATACTGTGCCAAGCACATTTTATGTTTATTTAACTAAGCCAAAAGACAGACTTAATGCCATCAGAGAGAATTACATGTCCTTAACTCCTATTTACTTTCCCTGATTGCTAGAAGAGTGGTCTCCCACTGCCCCATATCCTTTGAAAGGTAGCAAGGATCAGAGAACTTGCATTTTTAGGAGAATATTTGTACCCTTTAATTTTCTTTTTTATTCAGAGTAAAGCTTACAGAAGGAGAGGGGGAGCAGAGAAAGTTGTTATATAAGCAGTGAGGATAGGGAGTTCTGATTAGGCTTGTACTCTGGGCTGCAAAATAAATAATCACATAAAATGAGGATGCAAGGACTAATACCAGGACTGAATACAGCTCAAGGTTTTGTTTCCTGGGCATTTCTCCCCTGATAATACAGCTATTGGGAGGGTATTGTAAACTGGCATAGTGATTTTTAACATGCACTGTTCATTACTAAAGCCAAATACTGTATTTTAAAGGAAAATATTTGTATTCAGGATGGGCCTCAAAACAAAATGCTGTCTGGTGTCCAAAGCTTGATTCAGGACCACTTTGGAGCAAAGGACTCTGTATTCCAGTACTCTGCCCAGGCTGTGGGGGTGACAGCAACTACAGACCTATGGCAGGAGGAGGGTCCTGTGGCCAGTCTTGTCCTGCCCTTGGTGGAAATTTAGGGCAAGTTTGCAGGTTGTGCCATTCTCTCCAGAGAAATTTTGCAGGCAGGACCATGCAATCCTTGACCATTTGAAGAAGATTGTTGCTCACCTTTTTAAGTTACTTACAAGGATTTTGATTTCAGTAATACAATAGCTTTCACTTTGGTAAACATGAAACAGACTCCCAAGCCTTCAAAGAGCAAATATTATTGGAAAAGAAGATGGAAGTCATCCATGAGCTAATTTGAGATAGTTCCCTGGAGTCTATTTTTTAAAGATTTATTTTTCCTCCAGTCTAGTCAAATGTGCTAATTAATAGATCTCAGTAAAAAAAATTAAAAAATAAAATAAATAAAAAAAATCCAAATCTCATAAGATGATCGGAAGTGCTTTCAGTTCTGTCATGTGAAATATGTCTCCCAACAGTACAAGGGTGGGGGCAGTGTAGAGGTGGACTGGGCTAAGGTGAAGCTGTAGGAAGCTCTACAAACCTCATCCATGTGAGTCTCCCTGGTTTTGGGGAGGGTGGGGGGATTCTTTGTCACATGGAGGGCATTTCCCTCCATTTCCAAGCCACCTTCTGGGAAATTACTGCCTCAAATCTTGTTCACTGGAACTAGGTATTTCAAATCCCCTACTTAGCCCTACAAATCTTTAATCATGTAAAAACTTTTAAAATCTTTGTCGTAAAGTCTGTGAAAGACAAAAGGGTGCTCAGCCGCTCTCTCCTGAAATCCTGTTGAAATTGGAGTGAGATGCCAGGCTGAAGGTGATTTATAGGGAAAGGAAGAAGACAGGACATTTACAGTTGCAATCATGATTGTTTAAAGGTTAAAAACTTCTGGCTGGAGAATTTGCAGTGTAGGAGGAGTGCACCAGGGTTGTAAGCATGAACCCAGCTAGTCAGCCAACAGTGGCTGCACTTACAGAAGATGCAGTCCAGTAAAAAAACTACTGATTTCTTTCCTGTGAAAAAGAGGCAATTATTTCAGTAAAAACTTCCCTATTTTCAACAAATACAAGCCTAGAAGTACAGGGGTTTTTCTAATGTCAACTGCCAGTAAGTACTGTAAACATATAAGAGAACAAATAGAGGAACAAAAAACAATCTTTTTGCTGGAAGATACCAAGAGTTCAGCTGAGATGTCTGAGCACATTTGGTGGCCAGTGGTGCTGCTGGATTCTAATCCTTTCCAGATAACTCTTGGAAGAAAGAAAGCTTAACCCCATTTGACCTGTGCTTACTCCGGGTGTCTTTTCCACTCCTACAGCTTGAGCCACATACAAAGGACCTTGTTTTTGCCATGATTTTGATAGATTTTCAGGGAAACAAATGTGTCTGATTCTGAGGGGAGGCTGATGTGGTTTGTGCCTCTGGAAGTTGACTTGCAGTTCGTTAACCCTAGTTGCAGCTGTTGAAGTCTGTTGTGCCAAAATAATGAAATGCAGCCCTGATTTCTTTTCTTCTGGGTCAGATTTTGACAGCGAGTGGCGTTCTCAGCTCTGAGAGCAGCTGGGGTCACTGGCTCTCAGAGAATTAGGCTCTCTGTCTCCTATGGAAAGTCTTTGGTATGTTGTGGTTGTTGCTTTGATTTTCTAGTGATGTGTATTTTTATACATGTCTGTACAAACAAACACAGTTTATCCTACTACCACACGGATCCCTTGCAATCCCTTGTCAGTAACATCAAGCCAGTGTTACACTCAAGCCCAGGAATTACTCATTTTTTACAACTGGGGCCTTCTGAGAACATTACAGAGGCTGCAGTGGAATGGTTTAATTTAGCAATATTTCCTGCATCACCAGCAGTGGCTTATGAAGGGTCTCCATTTTCTTTGCTTTTCCAATAGTTTGGGTGTTCTATATTTAGCCAGTTACTGAAGCACACGTGGGTAACTGAACAAAGTGCTTATACAAAAGCTTTTCCCCTGGATTTTTGCCTTCGTAGTAGAACCCCCCGTAATTTTACTGTCTTGAACTCCCACTCATCTCTGCTGAATACAGCTGTGTAAGATTTTAGCAGTGCATACTGCATTTTTAATTTACTGTGTGTCTCTCCCTCAAAGGAGAAGCAGATGACATCTGCTGCCAGGGTGACTCAGCATGGGAAGAACTGCAATCGCAACCTATCAGCCTATGCTGAATGACCTGACCCATTTATACTTTGAAAGTCAGTCAAATCTAAATGCCAGATACTAGATTAAGGTGCGGGTGGGTGGGGATTGGAATGAGCCTAGGAGAGGTGAGGGAAGGGACAGATGGTGTCCCTGAACTACACAGGAAAGCAGCAGAATAGGGATCGATGCAGGGTGATGCCTGGACCCCGACCCTGCCATCCTGGGCAGGGTTGTGCTGGTTTGTAGCCCACCCAACAAACAGAGCAGGCAAAGGTATCACTGCAGTTGGAGGGGAGAGGGAGATACGCAGGGGCAGACTGGGGGAGCCTGTATGAACCTGCCTTCTGCTGCAGGAAGTATAAGAGAAGGTAAAATGACTGGTTTCACAGGTGCCTCTGAGAGGATGGCCTGCAGGCAGTAGAGGCTTGCAGGGAGCAGTTGCTCGCTTTATCTTCAGCAGGATTTTGGGAGGGAGAAGAGAGGGCATAATGCAGCACAGGCTTTGGCTCTTGAACAAAAGACATTAGGTAGTCAGCAGTTACTCCAGTGAAAAGGTGCTTCCTTGCCTTGGTAACAATGGGTTTTCATTTCTAAGTGGACAAGATCTTTGAAGGGATAAGAGATTAGCAATCTAATGCTTCTAGGTGTGCTGGATCAAGTGCAATTTTCCAGTACTGTTTATCAAGTGCTTAACAAGTGTCCAGACTTGTTTTTCATAGGAATGTAATCTTTTTACAAGGCCATGTTTGGCAGCTGAACCTCCAAAGGACCTGTATGTGTGAAGATGTCATTGATTTTAGCAAATACACTGGAAGGTGCTGATTGTTTACAAGCCTGTTACTTGTAAACAGAAATGGGAAGCTGGATTTAGTGCTGCTTTTTTTGTGTATGTCACAATATTGTCATATATACTTGTCATATTTTCATTCAGAGTAGAAAGAGCTTTTCATGGATCTCTAGGCCAAATTCCTCTCTGCAAAAAGACTTCCTCATTCAGAGATGAGGAAACTAAACCAAGAAATGATTTGGTGGTTTTCTCAAGTTCACAGAATGATCTGGAACCTACTCCATGTCTCTGGTAGAAGATGGCAGGTTCTGTGGCTGAATCTAGTGGCCAGAGTCCTTTATGCTTTCTGTGACCTAGGAGTTATATTACATCTGTGTACTTCCATGAGCCCATCTTTTTGTTTAAGGCAATCATGATGAGTTCTAAATTTGTTTTTGTTTGGAAGAATTATTGGCTGGGGTGAAATGTCCAGGAGCTCCTTCAGGAGTGAAAACATAAAGAATTTTCAGGTTCCATTCTTAATTCAAGAGGTTCTCTTGTCTTCTAGCAATGCAAGTTCAGTTTCGGGGATCTCCCTTTTTTAGGAGCAAAAGGTTCTACATTACTTTCTCCAGAGATTACTTGCAGGGTCCTCTGCAGGTCCTGGTGGCTTTGACTGTACAGTGTTTCAATGTGTGAGTGAGAAGAGGTGGAGGCAGCTGGCATTCATTCCAGAAATATATGGGCACTGGACTTTGCCAGGGCCACACCTGGGAATGTCTCAGCTCTTCTGCTGCAGGGATGCAAAAACACAGGCTGCCTCTTCCTTAGAGCTAGTCAGTTCAATCTGCCAAACTACCTAATTTTCTTCTTGGAAAATGGTTTTGTGCTTTAAAGGTCCTTGCCATTCAAAGGTGTCTGAGTCTTAGTGCACACTCAGTTGGAAAATGCCCTGGAAAGGAAGAGCTCTTGGTCATGACGTGTATGATAAAAGACAGCCATAAAAAGGGTTTTAATTTCAAAATGCCACATCACACGCATTACAAGATGATATAAAAAGCTACAGCTAGCTGCTCTGCTAATAATACTCTACTACTTTAAAATGAAACACTTTATGAACTTGCTATCTTTCTTAGACATCCTTTATAACAAGCTCAATGTAGCAGCCTCAAGCTGGCTACATTGTCGTGTCAATAAACAAAGTGTCCACCTTGCTGTCTCTTCCACACAGATAGCCTTTATAAACTAACAGCCCCTCTGAAGTCAGCTAAGCCACTCGCATGCATGAAAATGTTTGCAGCGAAATTTCAAGGGTCAGTCCTAGCTTTCATTTTGTTTGATTATGTTTCATAGACACAGAAATTCAGCCATTTCCCAGCCCTTATCTAGAAAGCATCCGCCCCTCTATTTACGTGGGAAGGAATAAAGGAAAGAGCAAACTCCAAACATGAGGGCGCTTCAAAGGCAGGGAGCATTGCTATCTGCAGAGAAACACATACCCACAGCCTGCTGCCCATAAGGAGCAGTCTGAAAAGACTAAAGCAGCGCAGAGGGGAAAAGTAACACAGAGAAGGCCAGCTGTGTCTTGAGGCGTGGCTTCGGTTGTCATGTCTACTGCAATATAGAAGATACCCCTTATTTTCATTAGGATGAAGTGAAGCTGAGCTGTCAGGCAGTGCCTTTAGATCCTGAGCGCACTCTCCAAACGCAGCTTGTAATGAATGCAGGAAACAGTTCTACTTGGATGGTGCAGCCGTTCCCAGTGTACGGTGTGATTACCCTGTGGTTCCATGGCCAGCTCTGATGCAGCTCTCATGTCTGAGCCTGTCTCACTGGGGACTGGAAGGGATGTTGGCCACTGCCCAGCCCTTCTAAGCAGTATATAAGGACAAATGGGGACAAGAAGTGTGTCAGAGCTCTAAGCTGCCCATCGGATCATTGAAACCTGAGATCTTTAAAGAAGAGTGAAAATACGAACTGTGTTAATTCAGTAGTATACCACAAAACCATTGTGTGAGCTGTGTTGTAAGTAATCAATGACTTAATGTCACAATGAGCCTTTCATGGTTTCAAAAATACCATCTTAAATGCACAAAACACTCAAAGGATTAAAAATAATCTTTATGTGTCCTGCTAAGATAAACGGGGGCTGTTTGCACTAGGTTGATCCTGTTGTGTTACACTCAGGCTGTGGCACACAAGACAGTGTTCTGTCGCCTTATACTTCAAAAACCATCTTCTCTTCCACTAAAACAGGAATAATTCTAATTTGAAATTAACAACTCCATCACAATTTTTAGGTTAAGG
>VWZN01002165.1:68909-83516 GCA_013396955.1 Regulus satrapa
AAAAAAAAAAAAAGGAGCCAAGCCATAGGTTTCTTTGTCTTCAAGTAACAAGTTCCTGTATTTATCCCTGAAATTCTCACACGTAGTTGATCTGCTGGGGAATAAACTGTACATCAGCACTGGAAAGCCAGGCATTAGGCACACATGAACTGATCACATTAACGCATAATTAGCACATAATTTTCTGGAGATCCCATATGGCTCCAATCATATCATTACTAACAGCAGCACATCACATCATCCAAAACAAGCAGGTCAAGCCCTGACCTTTTTCTAGGATACATGTTTTGATAATAACAGATATAATTTTAGACTATAAATAGATTTATGCTGTAATTTATGAGCCAGTTTTGGGGATTTTTTTTTTTTTTTTTTCCTTAAGAGCGAATGTTCTCTTTGATGATCTTGGTGGTGATGTCTGCTATCTTGCTGCTGTGGCCGACAATAACATAACAAAGCCAACTAGATCACCAGCTCAGTCTTACAACTGAGTAAGAGTTTGGCATTTTACCAGCTCAAATAGTGCTGCACTGGCTGCAGGGCACAGGGAAAAAATGCAAATATTTCAGCTGTATAGACGGCTGTACAAATAGCAAAGCAGACAAGGTAGCCCCATCTGGGAAGACAAAAGATCTATATGATGACCTCCTTCCTTCAAGTTAAACAAGTAAAATCTTATCCTGGATTATTGTCACAAGTTCCTCTCCTCTGTGAATGTGCACAAAGGGCAGTGCACTATATCTGCAACTTGGCAGCATGACAAGAGCCCAGAGAGGATGTTTTGCAGTCGGGTCTCACTGTGCCCTGTCTGTCTGCCTGCTATGCATGTGTGGTCAAGGTGCCAATGGCTGACTGAGGACACAAAGCAACAAATGCCAGTTCAAACTGTCACATTTTCTGCCCTTCTGCCTCTGCTCCTCAACCAATATCTTTGATATTGCCATTCCATGTTGGCATTCCATGAGTTTGCTCTACCTCCCTGTTGTGCTCTGCTTTTCTTGCACTCTCATTTGTTCTTGAAGGAGCACTGAAGTTTGTCAGGACAAGCTGGAAGCTGCCTACTTTCTGCTGCATATCCAGTATTTTGGTCACAAACCCTTTTTTGCAAGGTAGACGTGGATGTTGGGTTGTGATAGGGGTTTCTTTGCCCATTTCTGTCTGTCAGGTCTGGCACAATGAGCAGTCAGAGCTGAGATATTTTTGGCTGACAGTGTTCCAATGTGCAATGCATGGCGCATTTTACTTGGCTTTGCTTCTTCCCACAGAAATTAACAAAATCCATACGATGCTTCTTGCCTGTCAGGAAGCTATACTCTGCATTAATCTCTCGTTTGGGAGACGAGCTATGTGACAGAGAAGATTAATCCTAACCACAGATAACACTTCCTGTCTTTAAATAGTTTCAGTAGATAAGTAACTTCTATAATGAATCACCATCCCACAGTGGGGTTTTGGTCTAAGCCAGGAACTTCTGAGTTTTAATTCTGGCTTTCAGACAAAATCTCTTTGTGGATAAAAGAGGTAAGTAGAAACCTGGTTTTGGGTTTTGTGGGTTTTTGACAGAGAAGGTACACCCTCAGCTCTTTTCACACTTGTCAAAAGTTCCAGCTCTTCAGCACAAATGCATCCCTGCTTCTTTTGCTACTTTTTTTCCCATAACCTAGTCATAGAGTTTTCCCTGCAGATGTATTGAAAAAATAAATTACCCAATGTCAGAAAGATTTCTGAAGATGCAGGTCATGGCTTGAGGCAGATTCAGTCATGCAGAATGCTCTGAGGTTGCTCTAGGGAGCCTGCATTATCATGCTCCCCACTAGTACCCAGTATTTACCTGTAAAGTGTACCCAGCAGACCTCATTCTTGAATCTGGGTCACACCAACATTCACTACTACTCATGGGTAAAATCTGTCCAAAACCCATTTCAATCAGAAAGACTCTTTCCTATGTGAGGTGGGTTGGAGTCAGGGCTTTGCAGCCATCCCCACTTCTGAACAGCACAGTGATGATCTAACACACAGCTGCTTTCTGTGAGCTTTTTTAAACACAACTGGGGAAGACTTGGTCTCTAGAATATAAAGGAACATACTGTAGGCACTGTCCAAATGGTCTTTAAAAGACAGAATTCAGACCCCTGCAATCTCTTGGCAACAGTTGCTATTTAAATCCTTTTTCAAACCCTGCAGAAATAAACCCTGCACTGTAATGATTTTCCTCGATTTCTTTCCACCAGAGAAATCAGGGAGAGCAGGCTGTGATCACCAGGTCTTGGTGTTGGGGCAGAAATAAACGGCAACAGAAAATGTTGTGTGTAGGAATCTCATGCTTACAAGGACATTTCAAAATAAGAATTGGTGATGAGGTAAATTCTTTGAAAGAACTTGTATTTTTTAAGCTACCTTTTCTATTCTACCATGCAAAATAATGGATTATGTGCTGGAAGTTCATACTAAAGATAGTTGTGCAGATGCAAGAGTATCAGTGAGACTCCAGAAACGCTGTGACTGGAATTTTAACTTAAACTAGCACTAAATGACAATCTCCACATCCCTGTGGTTGTGCTCCTGCTTCTGCTGGGCCCCGAGCCAGCTACACGGCTCTGCAGAGACTGGACTGGGATTGCTGGTACCTATGGGACCTTATTAAACACAGGCCAAAATATCAAACAAAGATTGGTTTCTGCATCCATAAAACTGATAGCCATGTGTAGAGCTGTGTGTGATGCTCTGATGAGTGTTTGAAAGAATAACACAATATTCTTCCTTCATGGTGAGAAAATGGACTCTGTGGCAGTGACTGCAAAGTAGCCCTGTGGCTCCTAGCACTGTCTTCTAATGCCTCATGTGACAATTGAAAAGATGATGCCACGTTCCACCCTGTGGCATAATGACTTTTCCTGGTGCAAATGCCGGCACAAAGATCTCAATGACTGAGGGAAGGTGGTCCTTGACACTTCTTCAGAGCTAAGTGGGAAATATGAACCAGTGCCTCTCCCTCTGTACCCTCAAGAGGAGCCAGTGCTATAGTAATGGTTAACCAAAGCAGATCACCTGTTTAGTCTCCCAAGCCAAGCAGTGAGAAGCAAATAAGGTTTCTCTTTCATGGCTTACAAGCAGGGAAACTCTTTTATCTGTGTTTGCTTTTGGCTAGGCCTTTACTGGCAGAGGACTTGGGCAATGTGATTGAATGACTATGCCAGCTCAGTCCTGCCTGTAAGCAGCTGTTTGAGGTGATGTCCCCAAAATGCCCCGCCTTCCACACTTGGAAGTGCAGACAGCAGGGCTTCAGAGCACTGAGGCACTCAGCTTTTTGCAGAGGGCAATGGTACCTCTGCCCAGGATGGAAACTGCACAGCCACTTTTGCTGCTTTTTTTGATTTTTTAATTTTAAGCCAAATGGACCAAACAGCACTTTGATAACAATTTCGTTCAAATGGAATGGAAATGCTGACTGTTAGGGCTAATATCCATGAAGAACACTGTTGTAGAAAGGGTTTTCAAGAAGAGTTCCCAAACCAAGTTTCTCGGTTAGTGGCCTAGACTACAGCTAAGGTATTTCAGTATAAGGGTAATGCTATTGGAGGCAGGGGGGGGTCAACATAGGAATCATTTATCTTAGTTAACTGTAACCTCTAGCACTAGATCAGACATCCTTCTTAAAAATAGGCTTTACGTACTCTGACTTTTAACTTTGGTAGTTGAAATTTAAGCTCCAAATATTTAAACTCCTAAATATAAGTGGCCTGGTTTTCCAGAGTGTTAATCCTATGCAATGGCTATTGATTCAAATGAGAATGTGGATGCCTGTCAACCATTTTGGGAAACCAGGCCATTGCATTTAGTCATTGATACCTAGATTCCTAACTTTAAGCAGCCAGGTTTGAGACCTTTCCTAGCTCCATGCAGTCTGCTTCAGCTTCAGCACAAACTCACTCTCATGAAGTGAACCCTTAAGCGTCCTTGGCTTACCCCCTTCCAGCCCTATCTTCCGTGCTGTGGTAAGTATTCAGTTAAGGCTGACTTTGCAGAAGCAACCAACACCACCACATACATTTAAAATACTACTTGAGTGACCTTATTTTTATACAACAATTAATACTGAGACAAAAGGGAATTTGTGCTGCAGAAGTATTCTCTTTAGTACAGAATACACATTTCAGTGGGAAAGGCAAAGTTTTGTTTTTGTATTCATAGTAAAGATGAATACAAAAACACTGAGTTCCAGCTATATTTGGACTGTATCACAAACTAAATAATACTAGAAAAATTAAAAGGAACATTCCTCCTCCACTGTAGTCTAGATTTATTGTGGTAATCCCACATGACACTTGATCAGAAAGAAACAGGAATGGATATAGCAGGAAACTATGTGCCAGGTCTCTGCTAGATTGAATCTACCAACTGTTCAAACACAGTCCTACTGCAGGAACAACTAATGCAAAGGAAAATAAATATGCTTTAACCCTTGTAGCTTACACTAGCTCGGCTTTAGCCACAGTGACCAAAATACTTTCCTGCAAGGACATTCACTTATGTGTTAGAGTTATAAATGCTGTCAAAATTGCCTTTCTGTGACTGATATTCATATAATGGCACAGGCTTTCTGTGGACTTAGCCTTAATCTTACACTTTCAGACAGAATGAGCAGCATGCGTTTCTTGCATACATCTTGATACCACCTGTGGATTCTTTAGGTTCAAAGGAGGCAACAAATACATCAACACTTAGGGAGCCATTTGATCTTGAAATCCTAATGTGGGAAGCACTTAAAGAAAGTTGCAAATAGGCTGAACCTTCACATTGGAGTGAATGATGTATATTAAGCTTTCCAAAAATGGGTCAACAGAAACAGCAAATTGATTAGACATACCTTACAGAGAGCAAGGGTAGGATGGGGACAGAGCAGGTGGGGTTGGGGATGTTTTGGAGAGCAAAGAATGCAGTAGAAGGAGAATTATCTTTTTTGAAATCAAGTCCTTTGTTTACAAGGGATAAGTCTGAGTTTTAATACATGCACTGTTCTGCACACAACTTTCTGAGCAGTGGTAATTCCGGCTCTGGGCACATTCTCATCTGAAAGAAGAGTTATGCTTCTTCCTTCAGTATATGCCCCAGGATTCTTGTGAATCCACTGTCACACACTGAAAGGTGGAACTGCACTGGAGCAGTCCGATGAGCAGGGAGTAGGTAACAGGAGTTGTGCTGTTGGCTGCTTAACACAAGGCACTGCCAGGTTACTCAGCGAAAGGGAAATCTAGAACAACAGTGATGTGGGCTTGGCATGCTGAGAATCTGGTTGCAATCTGACACTTGTATTTAGTGGCAGGATTTCTATTTAGCTAGCTAAAGTTGTTTACAGTGGTGTAAGAATAGCTCAGAACACCCATTTTTCTGACTTTGCAGACACAACCATAATGTTTTAAGCACAGGTGTTGGGCTTAGTCCCATGTCTTTGACAAATGTACACAACGAACCCATGACATAGTCATAGCTAGATCCTAAGTAAACTCCTACAATAAAAATGCCCAAGCAAACAAAAGACAAGGAGCATATGGGGTGCTGCTGGTTTCTGCTTGGTTGTAAAACAAAAGCCAAAGTGAACACCACTAATAAACTATTTAAAGGAGACACAGCTGCAGTTTGAATCTTCACTTCCACAGCCTGGCCCAGCTGCAGAGACCCTACTCACCACTGTCTTTTGGCTGTGGTAGAGGAAAGTTTCTCAGGAAGCAGCCAGTGCATTAAGAGCCTTCCACATCCAGTGCACTAAGAGCCTTCCACATCCTCCTCCAGCTGTGAGGGGCCTGGCACCGCCCCTCAATCCCCTGCTCCACAGTCCTAGCAGGATGCCTGCCTGCTACAGCAGACATGCACCCAGCTTACAGAGCTGTGACCCCCACTGCCACCACCACACAACCTGCCGTGGGGACAGGCCTGCAGCTGCAGCCCAGATCCCTTTTCTGGTGGGATTTGAGCACAGCCTGTCACCTTGAATGTTCGCCAGTGCATTTGCAAATAGGCAGGTCTAAGCCCCTTAAAGACCAGGCTTCTTTTGTACCATTTATTATCATACTGTAACAGAACTCAGGCTCCTGTGCAAAAATGTTGTCCTGATAGAGTAAGACGGATGGAGCTGTTTGTGTGGAGCTGCTGAAGCAGCCCTGCAGGAGCTGTCAGCCTGGCCAGGTAGCTCAGTAGCTGAGGGTCTCCAGGCTGGCCACTGTGTCTGTGTCAACAGCCTGGGGCAGTCAGTCTGTTGTACAGCTGATGCAGCCTGGATCTGTGGGATTTGCTGCCTGCTGCCCGAGCCAGTATTGACAGCATGGGCAGCAGTAAGGGTGCGGTAACCCAGGTCCTGCCTCTGCTCTCAGCGCTTGTTTATGCCAGATACTCTCACATATGTGACAGGGGACATATGTTTTACTAAAGAGCTGAAATGAGTTTTGACACAATGAAAAAAGTGGGAAAATATCCTGTGGAGGAAATGGGAAAGGAAGGACAAGAATAGCAAAAATAAAAACAGGCAGTTGCACACATAGATTTTGCTCACTGTAAGCACCGGCAGATTTCTACTCTGAGACATTTCTATTCCTACTGGTTGCTTTGGTCAACTTTACAGATGTCAAAATGGATTGAATATGGAAGAGGTTTGTAAGGGACCATGCAGTGGCCTCCTAGATTGGTCAGAGTTTATTTGAGAAAACAAAGGAGAAGATAGCTGGTAGTTATAGGAGGACAACTAATCAGTAATGGTAAGATTTTGATAAGTTTTACAAGGATTTGAATTTTATGTGAAGAAAATATACTGGGCTGGGCAAATTGGTTAACATTAATGGACCTCTGGGAAGATCTGGAGGCCCTGAAAGGCGTAAGAGGACAGCAGAATCACCTAGCATACAAACATACACACAGCTCAAGAAAGAGAAGTGCCAGTAAGGTGCATCCAAGGTGAGCAGAACTCACCAAGGTTGGTGAGCACGAACTGGGCCACACTAGCTAAATACAAACCACAGAGCTGCCACGGGACTGTGGGCTCTGCTCTTTGATGTTATTTTCACACTGTGTTATCCAGCTTGTTTCTAGTTGGCATATACAATAAATGTTGCATGTTTTTTCTATCTGTTTTAAGCTTAGTGGTCAGGTAAATAATCATAAAAATCATGGGGTTTAAATCTAATTTCACAAATAACTTTTAAAAATAAATGTATAGATTTTCTGACTGGAAATCTGTCACTTCAATGTAGGAGTGTGAGCTTTCCAGCTCATCTTTTATAAAAAGATGTTTAATAAGAAGGCAGCATCCAGTTATGATTGTAGTGTGACTTACAGAAAACCTACCTGAGATAACATGAGTCAAAAGAATCCACTGGGTCTTCTCTTTCTCTACATGTACACATTGATACAGTACAAGTGAAAAATGAGTTTCAAGATTTGAATAAAAGACAAGATATTTTTCACTTAGGCAGTACAATTTTGCGGGATTTGTCTCATAACCTGGGAGATGTTATGCCTTTCAGTTCCTTCCTCAGAAAGCTTGTCCACACAGACTTAGAAGTAATCCCCTAATGAGCAATATAAGTGTGGTAGAGTAAGATGGAGGGGGATTTTATTTTCAGCTTTCTTAACACCATATGTTCACTTAATCCCACTCTTCATTTAGTTAAAGGTAATCCCTGGGTACTTGAGAACAAATTACATGCAACCATACATTATGTGTATGGGTGATCTGTTTACAACTCTGCATATGTGTCTTAGACTGAGAGAAATCCCACTGATAGCTAAGGCAGTTGAATTTTCCTATACAGATGCTCCCAAGTCATCTGCCACAAAAGTCCACATTAAGATTCAAGAAGGAAATTTTCTCTGAAGGAATTACTAATGAGGATTGCTTGGCTTTTTTGCTCATCAAATCTTGAATAAAAATCTTCAAAGTAATTATGAAGTGTCACTTAATTTTTCCTACCTCATCACTAAAATAGTTCAAAAAATCATGACATCTCTCTCTGATAAGTCCAGAAACATCACACAGACCACATTAAACATGCCAAAATGTTTATTTTCCACTTTTCAAGTCAGAAAGGGGGTTTTAAAATAAGTTGTAGAAGTTTCAAAGTACAATGATAAAAATGCTGAAATTTACTGTTCAAAAATCTGCTGTCCAGTTATCTACAGCTGTTCAAAAAAAAAAAAAAATTTTTTTTTGAAACTTCCCACAACTATTTTCAGTCACTTACTGAAAGAACAACTGCACCAATTTTAACTGCTTCTTTTAAAATATGTTAACAGCCCAGCCAATGCCACTTAAGTGGTCAAGACAGAAATTCCAGTAAATTCTAATGTATGTTTTACAAGTCATATGTCAAATATTTCATATAGGCATAAAAATGACAGGAAAATAGAGTTCTGCTCTGTAAACATTTAGTACAGTTAAATACCAGAAATTCGGGAGAAAGATGTTATTTCTACCTGGTCTTGGAACTTCATTAGTGCCAGCTGTCTCCTGATATGAAAAGTCTATTTGAGCAGGTCACGTTCCAGAATGAGATCTGAGGACAAGATGTGGCTGGAGATATTTGGGGAAGAGCAGTTAATAGGAGCTAGGAAAACAAATCACTGCCTGTGCTGAGTATACCAGAGATGTGTCAGTCTTTCTCTGCAGCTCCAGAAACTGTGTCACATTGTTGCAGTGCATCCAGACAAAGCTCCCCCTGCAATTACGGCCAGCGCATAAATGAGTTTGACTGCATTTCCCTCTGTAAAGAAAGGAAATTTAATAGAGTCTTTTGGATTTTCACAATGATCTTCTTTAAAGATCCAAAATTTAGTTTTCTCTCAGGCAGCAGTGTAAGTGATAACTTTATTTTATTGCACATTGATAAAATCATTTACACTTTAAGAATTATTAAATCAGATCTAGCAGGTAATTATTCTGTAATGAGCATTAAATGCATATAAAGTATTTGGTGTGGAAGGACATTTCAATATTTCCAACATTTACATTAAAATGCCCTTTTTTACCTCAGTAAGCAAAAGATGTCACTTCTGAAGCTGAGCTGAGCTGAATTTTCAGAATAAAATGAGAAATACTGTCATGGAGGAAGTAAAACCAGGTTAAATGCAATCTGAAAGATAAATGACTACTTGTTGGGTTTTTAACCCAACTTACTCTGTAACAATAACATAGATAACATTAAGATCTTCTCCCAAGATCTTCTGACAAGTGTTTTCCAGCCTGGCCCAGAGAAATGCCTAATGCAGGCTCCTGGCTTATCCTGGGGCTCTTCCAGGTTGGCATCAATCACAGCTTTCATACCTAAAGATTCAGTATAGTTATATCAAGAAGGTCATTGCAAGAAGAGAAAAACTTTTCGGGAAAAATCTGAATCACAAAGTAGAAATAGCAAGTAGAAACAAACTTTTATCCCCTCCCTACTTTGCCACTCACCTCCCTCAGTATTTTAAACATATTGTTGACCTGATTCTCTTATATAAAGCAGTGGTTCTCAAGACTGCAAAACTTCTGGTATTCTGTTGCCATTTCACTGAGATGTTAATGACCAAATCTCTGCCATTACACTAGAGCAATGGGATTTTTTAAAGTGGTGATGTTTGCCACTATGCTTAAAATTCTAGTGTTGTTTGAATAAAAGTATGGGGAAAAAAATCACTATTTGTATTTTAAGTGAATAATGTGCCAGAACCTCAGCATTTTTATGAATGAGTAATCTCATAGTTTTCAGAGACAGTTAAAGACTGTATTTAGTTGTAAAGTTGTTTGTGAAATTGTTGCCATAGCTCTGGTTCCTTTTTTTAGACCTCACTTACCCTTGTAGTGACTTCTGCAAAAACTGACCATAACAGAAACAATGTCCTCTACTTCAGCATTTGTTTACATCACCTCCTTCCTGTTGTTTACACCTCATTCCAGTTCATGCCACCTTTTCTTCCCCATGTTAATGGCCATTTTCCAATTCACTGAAATTTGTTTTTCCTTGGTTTTGAAGGTACGGTCAGATAGAAAAGTATTGGTTCTCCTGTCTCCAGGAAAATGATGAAAAACCTTGATTTACAAATAGCCAGTGTATCTGCAGTGATTGGGACCCACACTGTGACATTATTTTCCCTTGTGATCATATTAAGTGAGCCAAAGGAAAAAGAAGGGCAGCAAGAGAGTATTAATAGATTCTTGAGGAGTGTGATAGATCTTAAGGTCTGTAAGCGTGCTGCAGAAAATCACTCATTTATTTGCCTTTCAGTAAGAGGCTCTAGAAATAGAAGCATTTTACATTATTTTGTTCCTAAGGATATAAAAATACATACATTCTAATTGCACTTTGGAAAAGGAAAATTAATAAAGACAACTGCGCCATTCCCCATTAGTGGAAATGCCTGCAGTTAACCTGCCCCAAGCACTTTCAATATCACTGAATCCCTTGGGTGGGATTTTCCAAAGTGCCAGCATTAGCTCAGCCCTGCTCCCATTAAAATCAATTACTGACTTCAGCCTGGGAGGAGAGTCTAGAGAGTCCCTGTGGTGCCCTGTATGTTGGAAGATCCTAATCTGTGTGTGTGTGTTGTTCCTTCCCTATTTTTATGTGCATGGCTGCACAGGTGCTCCAATACTTTCATGAGGGCCAGGGTTTGCCTCAGAGGGCTTAAAAAGGAACTAGAAAGTTAACAGTGCAGAATAAAGAGTAATGGAGGGTAGCAGAGATCATGGAGGCAAGGGAAACTACACATAAGATGAAATTTCATCAAGTGTGTAGTAAAGTCAGCTAATTGCAGCCTCTATGCCCCAATTCATAGAGCAAAACCTTCCAGAACACGCTTTCAATACGATTTCACACAGTATATTTTCTGTCTATGGAATCCAATTGTCATGGGCAGTCATCAAGGCAAAGAGTTTAGTAGAATTAAAAAAGGGATTTAAGAAGCTTTGTGAGCAAAGACAACATTTGCAGCTGTATGCACCAGATTACAACAATGCAGGGGACAAACAAGCTTCCTGCTTCAGCAGCATAAGCTGATTGCTTTGAGGACCAAGAAGAAATGGGTTTTTTTTGGCATGTGTTAGCCATGCTGATTTATTGAGATGGGTGATGGGGTGGTTTGAGTCTTCATTAAAAGGACTGATAATGATAATGAATGTTATAGATTATTTGCTAGTCTGCAATGCTAACATTTCCATAAAAAGAGTATCAACAATAAGTCTGCAATGAAGTTCCCTCCCAAGCAAGGGGCTAATTTGGCATTGATGAGAGCAGAATTCAGATCTTGGCTATGAACAAAGTTTCCTTTCTGGCTCTGAGGAAGTGTCTCATGCTCTCATTGCCTGAGAAAGACAATGAATGCTTCTCTAGTTCTGAGAGGTGGAAAGAAGGGAAAGCACATAAAGAAAAGAGTGTTTATATTTTCATCCACATACATTCTGTGCTTTGGATTCAGAGCTGTCATCCCACTGTAATCCAGGAGCACTTCAGCTGCAATTTCTCCACCTAAAATTTTTCTCATGTACACTGATTAAATGAGTCCAGGAAAAGGTGTTTTCATTCCAGTGTTTGTGCTGGTGTCCTCTGATCTTGTTCCCCCATACAAATAGCAGCTGTGTTCCCACTGAACAGTAGCCCTGAGAAGGCTTGGGGCCTTAGCCTAGAACATGAGGAGTTTCTGCAATGGATTATGTACCCTGCTGGCTGGCTTGAAGCCCCAGAAGCTCCTGCCCAAGTCTGCATTCCTATTACAGGCTACTGCTGTCATCATACCAGTTGCTGCAACATCAGAACCCCTTCAAGGCATCCTTGTTTATGAACAGTAGATAAGATCTGAGAAAAGACATTTGTAACCTAAGTCTATATGAGCTGAATTATTGATGTTAATGATGTTAATAATGATGTTATACCTGTTGCTAAGAAATGCTGTAATACTTGGTCAGAATTCCCATTTGGAAATGCCATTATAGCTACATGAGCAGCGATAGATACAGTATAGGCTGAGCAAGCTATTGATGAACAGGAAAGGCTTTTTAATGATTTTGGGCCTTGAACTCTATAGCTGGCAAAAGAAATTTAAAAGGAAGCAGGTGAAAAGAGTCAGACTGTTCTTCTCCTTGCTAGAGCTGGCAGCCATCATAGGTGCTCAAGGTTCCATGGTGGTATAGTTGCATGGATATATAGATATATATAGTATGTGTGTGTATATATATATATAGTACCTATATATGCACATACATATATGTTTTGATTGACAGTCTGGGTCAGACCCAACAGGTCTTCACCAAAATGTGAAATTTCTACTGCACAAGTCATTGAGCTTTTTTTAGGTCCAACAAAGCAGTCAAGATGAAAGGGTTTGTTAATGTTGAACTCTCATATTTCTAGCCCTTGCTTGGTGTGTCCTTCATGGAAATTCCCTCAACTGTCTAATGATACAGAAGCCTATGTAACCTTTGCTTATTTATGTTTTCTTATTCAGAATTATGTAAATACAGAAAATAAAACATTTGAAGGAGTCAAAATTAAGCTCAGCTGCCAACAGTGCTTAGCTATAGGCAAACTTGAGATTGATAGACAGCATTTGGGGAGAATAAACAGTCAATAGCCATGGAATTATTGCCCTGATTTTAAAAAGGATCCATTTTATCCTTTTTTATTTCAATGCAGATATAAGTTCAAATTGACCTTTAAACCTACTCAAAAGGCTCGCTTTGAAGAAAAAAATTAATTACCTGTTAATTTCATTGGCAGGTGTATGACTAAATTTCCTGTACTACTTTGAAAACCTTACCCAACGTCTGCTGCAGGTATGTACTATTTCCTTGGCCTGGGGGATGATTTTACTTTAGTAACTTACGTCTGTAATTGGATACTGATTCTGTAGGATGCACACAGATCCAGTCTCCTCCTCAAGCTTAAAATGGTCTAGCTCTGATTTCCACCCTACATTAAATAAACTCTGGTGTCTATTGTCCGCTCAGGCCCAGGGACAACTTAGCAAGTTTGCTGTAAGGGAATAATATTTCCACATGCCAAAAGCAGAGTTTGCAGCAGTCAGCTGCAGCCTCGTTTTTCTTTTAAGAGAAAATCATAGCTGAGGGTATGAAGCTTTGACCACTTCATGGCCGTGCGGTTCCTGAGCTGCCATGGTGCAGAAGGTGAGACTTGGCAGCGCTTCTGTTCTGGGCCAGCTGCCATGGAGCAGCCAAAAGGAACCTGGCCATGGCACACTCAAGTTGCTCCTTGCATTGCCCGAGCACTCCCTGTGCTTCCTCCGGCCATCTCAAGTCTGCTTCTGGGGAAGGTGTTGTCATTCTAATCCCTTCAGGGTCACGGAGGATCAGTAGGAAAGTGTGGTGGGATTAAGACAACCTGCAGACGAAGTCTAAACCTGCTGATAACATCAGATTCATGGTCTCTGCCAGCTCACTCTCACTGCTGATATGCAGCAAGTGCAGAACAGCACTGAAAACTGAAGTACTTATCACTTTTGTTAAATTATGTGAGCCCAGACACCTCTTAATTGTGGAACTTCACAAACTATGAAGCAATGTATCAGTAGCAGTCTAGAATTTTGGATATTTGATTAAAAATATTTTATTTGCAACTTCAAACGACTGCTGTAGTCTCTTGGTAATGAATGCATGAATTTTTTATTCCATATTGATAATTTATATATTTCTGCACCTATAACTTTGGTCTTAACTTGTCTGGGATGTTGTTAATTGGCAACATTTTATTATGTTGTCCAGAATTTTAAGTGATTACATGTTAAGGTGAATTTATATAGCAAAGATTTTAGATGTTAGAATTATATGGGTGAATTTTGTTTTTCAAATTACTTACTTGTATGTATAGATGAAAATAATTTTCTCCATGTACTAGTTTGTATTGTAAACAGATCTTCACATTGCTGTTGACCTAGCTTATAATCTCATTGGCAAACTAGTACTTACAGCAGTAAAACAAGCGTAATTTTGCATAATTGTTCACATTTATGGAAAATACTGTACTTCAACTGACTGAAGTTTTCTGCCTGTCAAATACTGAGAGATAGACGCTGATGTAAAACACGCCTGTGCTCTGTCACAATAGACAGCGGTTGTAGCTCAGGGGAGAAGCACGTTCCCGGTGGAAGGCAGCGCGGATGCCACCTCTCCTGCGCTGCAGCTTGGAGCCCCCAGGCATTAAACCGTATTTAAGCGAATCTCCTCTCCTATAGCACCACTTGCAGTAGCAAGCAATACATTTTTTTCCCGTTTGGTAAAGAAATTTAAAAATGGTGATCTCGGCCCTTGACGCTGTGGTAGGATGAGGGGCGAACTCTCCGCCGGGGCAGAGAGCGGCCGAGGCGACGCGGTCCAGGGTCAGCGGGACACACGACCGAGGATTTCGGTAGGATTTGGTAAATTGCTGACAACAGAAACCTTCCGTGATCGGAACAGGGAACGTCCCACAGCGCCTTTACCTGCGGACGGAACCGCAGCCCCAAGAGAGGGCTGCGGAGAGCGCGGGCAGCGCCCGGCGCGGGAGAGCCCGCTCCGCTTGCACCGGCTCCGCGGGGATCGATGGGCTCCGCGGGGATCGATGGGCTCCGCGGGGAATCCATGGGCACCGG
>VWZN01002165.1:83928-163886 GCA_013396955.1 Regulus satrapa
CGCCCCACACACCATCGGGTGGGGCTTTTTTTTCTAGAGAGGTGGCGGGCGGAGGCTTCTTGTAGGTGTGTGTGCCCCCCGGGTTTTCCCCGAGTGAGGCGCGCCTCGGGAGAGGCTGGGGAGTCAGCCGGGGATGCGCGAGGGATGTAGCGTGTGGCGTGCAGACAATGTCAGCCTGGGTGAGTCTCCACCCTGTGCCGCCGCAGGCAGTCGGGTCCCCGCGCAGGCATCGCCGAGGAGCGCGCTGCCACCCGCGGAGCAAAGCGCGCAATCCTCCTTCCCGGGGCGAGGAGGAACGGTGGGTTAAAAACCAAACACCGAACGGGAAATCTGTTCAGCTTTTTAGCCTTACGACTTACTGAAGGCATATTGGTTTGCGAAGAGGCTCCCAAGCAAGCTTGATGCCTGCGTTGGTTTTCATGAGGCTGGGAGAGTGGTATATGATTTTTTCTGCATGGGGAAAATCATTGATGGTGGGAGGGAAAAGAGGAGTGTCTGTATACACCAGTGTCACATGACCTCGTAAAATTCATATGGCTATACTTATTTTTCTCCTGCACTAACGCTGGTTGTCTTAGGAAACCGGTGACTTACCTGTTCATTTTGGAAGATTTTATTTCTTTTGGATTTTTTTTATCTTGTGGGGCAGAAAACAATCGCCCGCGTGTTTGAACACTGCCTCTGCATTTTATAAATTTTTTTCTGGTATTTTATATGTTTACTGGGCTAAAGGTGTCTAGAAGGGGATGAACAGCAGTCTGTGTAGTACAATTATTTTTTTTTTACTGGTGGATTACTGGTACACTCCATTTGGCAAATGCAAACAATTTCATATGGCTACTATCCTGCCATTACCATTCGTGTGATGGACGAATGTTTTGTGAGACTTGTAGATGGTTTGTAGAGTCACACCCGCTCCATTTTTTGGATTGCCTCTTTTTCTCCGTCCCGCCTAGTGCGCTCCAGACGTGGGCACATTAGAATGTCAAACACCTTAGAGCAGAAGAATTAGTTGATTAATTCTAGGTGTTTATTGAAAGAATATGTCTAGAACAACAAATCTTCCAGTTTCATTGCTTTTAACCAGCTTTTCTCTGCTGAGAAGTTTCCTGTTAAAGTAGAGGAATGGGAAAATTATTTGATAAATCATCTTGAAGAAGAAAAGTATGGCTCATCAACTAGGGAATACTTTCCACATAAGTTCCATAAAGATCTAGACATATCCGTGTTTAATATGCTGATATCATTCTTGGGTGGGTGTGGTGGATAGCAAAACACAGAACTGGTTTTCTCCACCTTAGTTGGTGTGTGATTTTTTTGTATCAATGGGTGATACTCAAATTACCCTGAAGACATCCACGTTACAGAAGCTTTTTACTTTCATGCAATAGAAAGGTTAAGTGGCACTAAGGAATGCGTTTATTTATTGCCCTTATACAGTTTTCATTTTCAGGTAGATATTTCCTTAAAATGGCTTTTTTCTTTTTTTAACTCAGATGATACGCAGTGATGCATCCTTCAGCCACTGCTTCTCTGACTCAGCATGTGGTGACAGTGAGAAAAGTATTAGTAAGAGATAAACCACAGTTAAGGAAAGCAATGCAGTGTATCAGATGTTAATTTTTGGAAGAATATAAAAAATAATGCAACAGGGAGCACTGACAAATTTTATATAATCTTCAATCTGCCTTCCTTGCATAGTATCTTGAGACTACTGCCTTGAATTTAGGTTTGAATTTAAAGAATTTAACGGATTGAAAGTTTGAATTTAAAGTCTTTTTTTTACAGTGGAGTAGTGTACTGATATAAAGTGTTTTTAACTTTCCGTGTGTTGGCGCCTGTTCCATCCTTAACAGTGTAAACCTGGGTACAGAGAGCACCTGTTGGTTTCAGGTATTGTGTGAAACTGCTGTGATGCCCTTCGTAGGTATTGGTTCACTGGGGTTGATTTGAAGGGGCTTTGTTTTTCAAAAGGATGTCTCAGTGTTCTGGCTGTCAGAATATATGGGCATTGCCTTGTTTCCCCCAAACCATGGATCTTCTTTAACTGTTGCTTCTTTCTTTGAATTTGGTCCTTTGTCTATTCCTTCAGTGTGAAGGTTTTCAGTAGAGCCAACTGGCTTTTCTAGCCAGAAATAGTTAATTCCTTGTGCTTTAAATTGTAGATCTTTATCCTGCGTTAGTCTCATCTCTGCTGGTCATACTTGCCTTCCTTCTTCAAGTGGTTTTTCCGCCACTGGAGGGGGAGGTAAAAGCCTATCAAACTGGGACAGAGATAGGTCTGAGTGACTAAGCCAGTGAGGTGAATGCTAGGAAGAATGGTACTGAACGTTTCAGCCATTAAGTAATTTACATCACCTTCTTCTTAATAGAAGAAGAGTCCAAATCACTTGTGTTACAAATGAAGCCAAAGGTTGCAAAATAATCACACTCTGCCTTTTCTGTTATGAGAAACAATAGTTTCATTATGGAATTTCCAAGTAGAACTGAAATAATGTACTTCACAACTTCCCATTAACATCTGTTCATACTGAGGATCCTGCTGATTAAATCTAGAACTTGTTGCAAACACTTGCCAAAGCCAAAAATGTCCAGTTTCTGTTTCTGGCCCCAACAATAAGCCATTTTGTCATGTTTCACACTGTTTCACACTCTTTCTCTGCAATTGCTAGAATAAAATGTTTTGGTTTACAGCTGAATCGGGCAGTGTCAGATAAACAATCCTTATAAATAGGTGTGATCCAGATCTGTTTTATTATTAAGGGTTAATAATACATTGGAATGACAGCAGACTGCCGAGTAGTCAGGTTTGACCCGTTTCTATGCGGAGTGTTAGTTTTGTTTCAGAAAATGTAAATTATGAAACAAGAGTTGACATATTGAGTAAGTTCTCTTAAGAATTCACAGAATATCTTTGATAATTGGCAGTCACAGATTCTGAGTGAGTACACGCATGGAATGTTTCCTACCTTTAGGAATGTCTACAAGGTTAGGTAATGCCAGTAAAGAAACTTGCACTATAATTGCTCTTGATAGTTGTTCTTCAGATTAGCAAGAGATTTAAGTTTCTCTTGTTATTCTGCAAGTGTTATCATCAGTTTAAAAAAGAAAAGTATCCATTGAAAATGGCATATTAGTTTTAATGTGTTAATAATAGAAATTAGTAATAATTACCCAATTAAACAAATTAGTCCCTGTGAGAAAGAACTAAAATTCAGTAATGATAAAGGTTGCTTATAATCTTTCATATAGGAAAATTGTATAAAGACTAAAAAAAGTATCTGCAGAATATTTTGATGCGACTTGATCCAGACATATTGACTGATATTTTCTGACATTTTAATGAATTAAAGTCACTTCTCTATTTTGCTCCAAGTAGGAGTTTTAGTTATTTGCTATGTCCAGCTTTAGCGGAAGTGTTTTGTGCAAGATGTTAAATAGATTGTTTGGTGAACTTGTTTCTAAAATCTGTCTGTTAGTGAGGAGCTCTTGAAACGCCTTGGCAGATGAGCTATCACTGTATTCGTATTGTACAGAGGAAAATGACCTACACGAGAATTTGAAACTGTCCTGACATTGAATATTAGGAAAATAATTTGTTGCCATCTTATATCGCAATGAATTAGTTGGATTTTAGGGGCGTGGGGGGAGGGAGGCCTAGCGGTGGGGAAGGAATTCCAGGGATGATATAAAAATAGTCACAGAACATAATTTTTACCTGTTACTGAATTTCTAGTCTCCAAACTTCATCAAAATATTTTAAAGAGATGTTATTTAAAAGGTGGCTGAATCTTCATTGTCTCTGGTCTTTTCAAGACAGCAGTGTGTAAGGTGAAAGTTCTTAAACCAAAATATTATAGGGATTCTGGTGGGGCAATTACTATCCACAGTAGTAAGACTGTTATATTTACTTACTTAAATATTATAGTGTTCAAGAATTCAAGTTGCTGGGAAAAATGCACTGATCTTGCATAGCATAAATGGTAAACCGAATATAGATTGTTCTCATCTTCTGTGAAAATTATCTGAATTATCAACCCTCATTGCAATGTTAACATTGTGTTGTTTTAATTATTGTACTTGACATCTGCTGCAATGGTCATGTACGGTGTGAGGGTGTCAGTACTCTGTCAAGTTGTGTTCATATACAAACGCCTTACTGTTTCCTACTCTTTATTATGCCAGGATAGCTGATTTCTAGCAGATCAGGTTTAGAAAGAAACAGGAGCAAGAAGTGACATAAAACTTAGCAGTCACAAAACTGGAAAGTGATTGCTTGTGTCAGTATTGAACTTTGGTGGGGAAAAGTCTTGGAGAAGTTAAATGTAGAACCTGATCACTCTTCTCAAATGCAGATCTGAAGTGGAAAAATACGCTGTCTAAAGCACACATACAGAAAGGGGCTGGAGGGAAGCTCTTTGGCGTCCTTCATCCTCTCTGATAACTTCACCCTTCAGAAAGCTTTGGGAGCAGCTGTAGGGGGCCTGCAGAAGCTGGTAGTGAGAGCTGAAGTCACTGCCTGCTGCTGGCGTGGGGCTCTTTGCTGCTGCAGGTGCTGTCGTTGTCTCATTGTCCTTCCCTTTTCCCGGAGATGTAGCAGTTTGCTGAGTTGGTAGGACCTGTGGTATTCCTGGTGTCTTTTTGTCCTCCTGGTTAAAGTAAATTTTAAAAAAGTGAAACTGTGCTGTGCTTATAGCCAAGATGTGCAGTAAGTTACTTCTCGTACTTATTTTAATCATCACCTTCGTGGCCCTTCCAGTAGGAAGGAACAGTTTGCTCCCCAAAGAAAAGTTCCAAGTAGGGCTTGTTGCTTGATACATGGGTAGATTTCATCTTGATGCAAATGTTTCATCATGTTCCCGCTTTTCTGCCTTAAGAAGAGCAGTCTGTAGCACAGAAAAGGTAGTTTATTCTGTGTTATCACAGTCCTAATGTTTGAGCTTGGTTATGGATGCCTGGTAAAATTGCTCTCCCAAACTAAACCTGTTGTTGAGCTAGTAGTGTCTACTTCTGCTGCTGAACAGCTGTGGGTCAGTGACTAGTGAAAAAATTCTGCTGGTTCTTTGAGGCAGTACCATAAACTCGTCAGGGATTACTCTGTGCAAACTTATATTTCATTTTCTGAAATCCGATTGGTCATGGTAAAAGCAAAAATGTTTTCAGAGTGTCCAAAAAACTTAATTGTGAACCTTACTTAAATTGTAATTGGTGAATTTGCATTATCTGCTTGTTAAATTGTATTTTAAAGGCTGTATCATCAAGCATTGATGATAAAGTAGTCCCGTCTCAAATGGTTTAATTCTTACTCTGATATCACCTTTACAGTTAAATCCTTTCAATATTTTTAATTAAATTGCCTGCTAAGTGCAACAGTAAATGTTGAGTAAGTTACTGCATAATGTGAAAAATGCTAACTTCACAACATAGAATTCATTATGTAGCTTTTTTTTGTATATGTAGTATTTTATTCATCTTGCAATTGAGACATTATGCTAAGACAGTTTTGCCCAGCTGTATTGTTTAAGTCAGTGATGAAAAAAGCCTAGTGCTTTTTTGATGTCTGTGGGTTTCTTTTAAATCGTTTCATTGGTTATTATGGTAAAATATTCTCTCTAAAATGCTGATTTGGTTGGTTTTATCACCGGGAAAGTATATTGAAACTATGTTTGACAGATTTTTCTCTCTCTCAAAGGCCCTGTACATTTGGAAAGGTACTCTTGCGTTTAACTGAGAAGTTGCTGAATTGATCTTGGTGCTACACCAGTATTGAAAAGATGAGATGTCACCACAGGCTTGGAGTTTGCATTAGCAAAACAAATGCACAGGTTCTTTGAAAGAGGTGAAGTTCTCCTTGTGCTGTTTATGCATTTGTTCCAGTCATTGATCTCTGTACAGATGCATTTGCTAAGCCTGGAATAGTCCCTGTTAGCATCTCTGGCAGTGCTGACCCAATCTCAAGAACTGTATGTTTCACTCAGTGGCTTTTTTTTTCCTTCCTTGTAGCTCCCTTAAAGAGATGGTATTAGTAAGAGCAGAAGAGAAGCAGTGCAGCCTAGGGAACTTCTTCCCTCCTTAGACTTTCTTGACAGAATTATCCTTCGGTAGCTTTAGAGACCACTAAACTATTGTGCATTAAAAATACTCATAAAAACCCCAGAGACAGGCAATATTAAATCCATGTAAATTCTGTAATCCAGTTAACAGCATAATCTACAGCGTGCCAGAATGATAAAACTGAAGAGCTGATAAGTTGGGAGCTGCTGAAAGAAGAGAAACTGCATCCTTCTATCTGTCTGCCTGGACCGTGATTATATATTGTTTTGCAGAATTCAAGGTTCTTTTACTTCTGGGATATAAAGGCATTTTAAAAACTAAGGACAAACTCCTTTCCAGGTTGCTCTTTTCACCGTACGAGTATGAAAAGGCATGTGTCCAGACTTTCAGAATTTGTTGTGGGAAACACTTTGCTCCGTGATTTTATAAATAATTTCATTTTCAGATCTAGATGATAAACGTTATCTTTACTTATTTAGACAAGCTGCTTTACAAAACTGGGATGGGTTCTAGCTCAGTATTGAAAATAGTAAATTTTCAGCATGCTTTCAAACACCTTAGGAACAAGACTGATTTTTGCAGCCAGTGATGATCCTCCAGAAGTGAAATTGGCATGGGAAGGTTATTAACTTTGCAGAAATATTCTGCTTGCATACTAATTGCCTTAATTTTAATCCCATGGGATTTTCTACTTTTGTCTGAGCTCATTGCTTGTTACTCTTTTATAATTTAGAACAAGAAGTATTGAATTAGGTAAGAGAAGTACTCTAACAAATGTGAAACCATTTCATTATGACTATGACAGTGTTCCCTCAGGTTTTCTCATATTGTTGCCAGAAAGCATGTGAAGATAAGATCTGAAGTTGTGTTAGCTCTGGGACTTTGTGTCCACAAGAACAGGACAGCCCATGTAAAATAGATGCAGTATCTAGATTCCTGCAGAAGTGAGGACAGTGTTCCTGCCCAGGGAGATTTCTCACAGTTGTTCTGTGGGAGGCACAGTACTTATGAATGGTGTCTGGACTTAAAGCCTCAGTGTTTGGTATTGCACTGTTGGCTGTTCCTCAGCAGTTTCTTGCTCGTGTACGGCTGTTCTTGATTCCATCCTGACTTGCCTGGTTCATGCCTGTATAGAGATGAGGCATCCTGCACAGGATTTTTGATTCTATGCCAGAAGCCAAGCATTCCAAGCTGTCTTTATTTATAGAATCATAGAATCGTTTAGGTTGGAAAAGACCTTAAAGATTGAGTCCAGCCATTAACTTAGTACTGCCAAGTCTACCACTAAACCATGCTTGAGTTGATTTTTTATATATAAAGATCACTGAAGACTAGATGTAAGAAAAACATGCACAAAATCTCCAAACATGCTAAACACCTACTTATCCTTACCTTACTAATTTTGCTTCTTGCTCTGCTCCTTGCTGGAAGGATCACTGTGAATTTGCTTCACCACTTAAAATTGAGTTAATCATTAGAATTTGTTTTAAGACACCAAAGCAAGTCTGGACTTCCAAGGTGTCAGTAATCATTCTTCTTCACAGGTGACTGAGGACTTAGCTCAAATGGGGTTTATAGTGCATTTTATGAAAACTCCCCATCATGAAAAATCTCATTAGGTTGTTCTAAGCTTTTAAATAAAAATGCCATACAAATCTTTGCTCTCAAAGGAAGTTGTCACTTAGATCTTTAATGCATGACTCAAGAGCATGACCTTTTACTTGAGTGTGTGGGTCTGAGTGGCTTTGACAGAAACATGGGTTGGTTGTGTGTGTCAGTGCACATTTCTGGTACTCTGGAGTTTATGTGTCTCCTATCTATTAAATGCGGGCGTTTTATTTAGGGGTGGAGGAGGGAAGTCAGTAGTTTTCGGTCACTAGTAACCTTGCAAAGCAATAATACTGGCTGAAACTTTATCCTTCTCTGAGCATGTCACAGGCCAGGAGAAGAGTTCTACTGAAGCTGGATAAGAGAAGATCACTTTTTCTTTCACCTCTACGCTGTTGTGCTATTAATAAGTAACTTAGTGATATGATCAGTTCTGTGAAACTGAAAGGCTGTTTGTCAGATGGACGTGAGTGCCACAAATAAATTGCTGCCTAGAGTAGAAGGAAAGAATTCTTTTCATGAAGAAATGTTCAGTTGTTCTGGATTAGAGACCTCTGAGATACTTTCTAAGTAGCAGAAGTGAGAAGTCTCATTTTCAGCAATTATATGGAAGGAGGAGGGTCCCACAGAAAAGTGGGAGTATTTTTTTTCCTTTCTGGCAGCTTGCAGAGCAGAAAATGGAAGCAGGGAAATTAAAGAAATTTTCAAGAGGAACCTCTCATCCACATTGTCACAGTTCTTGAAGTGAAACATAGAGTGTCTTTATGAGTAATGCTCTGTTAACTGCTCTCCAGTTGATAGTGCAGCATTCAGCTTAATCTTCTGTGCTTCCTATTTCAGTTAGTAAAAATCAGAGATGTTCTAGTTAAAAATAAAAGAAAGCAAACCCCCAAAACCACCTTGTAATTAGCTTGGATGAAACTTTCTGTTTAGATACTGTTTATATCTGTTTAGCGCTAATGAGTGCAAAAACTTCAGAAGGTTCTCAAAACCAAGAAGTTAAAAAAAAAAAAAAAGCCCTTGGGATTAGTTGTTACTACCATATAATGAATCTTAAATTATCTTTTATCAACCGGAATGGAATATTTCTGGAATGACTGGCGTGTATTCTGAAGTTGAAAGTCCAGCACAGAGTAAACAAGATATTTTCAGACTATGCACTTTCAACGTCAGTGGCGTTTCATTTTTGAACTGTGATGACTTAGGTGCCTCTCTTTTTGCAAAGAGGTGTCAATCTTCATTCTCCTGAAAGATCAGGTAGTTAATATATTTACAGGTATCATGTAGAAAGTTGTCTTGGATAGACTGTGAGACCTGAAAGCTTTGGGAATGACTTTATGTATTTATTATTTTTCTAGGTCATTTAAAAGTATGTTAGCTTTGGGTGGCCTTTAGATTTAAAATGCACATAGTGTAGGAAAAAAAAAACCCATTCACTTGATGAAGATGGCTTTGAGTTTAATATACATGCTGTCTTGCTGTCCTTGTCATGGGAAGAGTTTAAATTGAATCAGTTGTTACTTGCTTTGTGGCCTAAAGACTAATCTGAGTGCACTACATAAGGCAAGGTATGGTATTATCTTTCACTTTTTAAATTATTCCTCATTATTTAGTACTTCTGATGATTAGTGCTTTACAGTAATTCTTGTGAAGTGTATACTTTCCAATTTTGAAGACTGCAATGCAAATTTTGTCCTGTATAATGTGACCATGGGCCAACCTCATGCCTTTTTACACTTCAGTGTAAAAGATGCATGGAACAGTAATAAAATAGGACTGTATTAAGGAAATAGGAGAATGTGCTTTAAAGCAATGTCTTCTTAACACTTTATCTAGTGTCTTTATTTTGTATAGGTTAATGAAGCCCCTTCTGAGATTGAATTCCACCTGTGTTATTTTTTTAATCCTGAAGGAATATGGTCTTCCTTTTGTTTAGAATGTACATCATCTGAAACTCGGAGACCAGAATTTCTTTTTTATGCATGTGTGTTGTTAATGCTCATTATTACCTTTCTTGAGGTAAGGTTAATCTGGCATGCTCTTTCATACAACTCTTAGGCTGTGAGCACAATATTTCTGTACACATGATCTGATGAAACATGATAAAATGCTACAAGATATTGATGTGTCTTGTGCAGTACCTTGTTTTAGTTAAAGCTGCCTAAATGTTTTTGTTTTTCTATTTTAGAGTGAGTTGAAAAGCAAGATAAAAGATCAGTTGTTCTCTTATGAAAGTGTAAAAATTGCAGCTGGCCTTATGTTGTCTGCATTCTTTTTGCCTTCCAGTGTGGATTTAAATATTTGAGTTTACAACTGCGCATGCCTTCACTGTATTACGAAGTAGGAGTTGAGAAGGCATGGCCTGCTGATAGATTCAGCAGCTGCTGCTCCATTCCTAAAATGACTTCTGCTGGATTACGATGAACTGTTGGTATTTTAGCATGATTAAGGCAGTATTATTGACAGGAATATTGAATTAACATATATTCAAAAGTAGGGACTTTCTTATTTTTGCAGTATGACTAAATATTTAGTATCTGGATACTGTGCATCATAAATCATTGCCTTTTGTTATGTCTGTTTATTCCAAGACACAGTGAAGTATCTAACTTTTTGGACTATAGTAATAGCCATTGTTTGAAACAGTGCTAAGTAGAATATGAATTTATTTTGGTTTTCTAGTAGAATTTGGAATATGTACATGGTTAACTATTTTAAATATTATTAGTTCACTTTTTAAAAAGAAAACTTGAAATTTTGCCTGACGTGACTCATTGTGGAGAGATGTAATACTGTGATGGAGTCGTCTATTAAACCGAAGAGCACAACTCTGTGAGGAAATTGAAGGTAAAAGACAGTAAAAAAGTAAAAGACTCAGTGTCTTTTACTCAGAGTAAAAGACACTCTCAGTTTACTTATTATTTCTGCCCTATTTTCTGAAGTTCTGCTTGTGTCCATAATGTGCTGGGTAACATTTCCCCGGGGAGGGTAGCAGCAGTCTGGTCCTGTGTGCATCAGGAATCACCTGTGTGGCTAGGTGGAACTAGTTTGAATGTATGGTGTGAGGCTGGTATTTCAACAGGAGCACGTAGTGATGATCTTTCTGTCATTAGATGTGCGTGCAGAAGCCTGGCATTTCATGGCATACAGATAGATAACTATGTAGTTTTCATATTTTTGTTGTCACTGTCCTGCCTATATATTTCATAAGTTGTATTTAGAAAGTATGTTGGTAACTAACTCTGATCTGTTACTTTTCAAAGGTGAACAAAATAAGCACTGAAATAATATCCATGACTTTGCATTCTGTAAAAAATTGATTTGTGCCCTCTCTGTATTGCTGAGCTTTTATAGTGTCTTGAGGAACAGGCCATTATTTTAAAAGAGGAAGTTAGGTCTGCCGCAGAGGAAGCATTATATTTTGGATTAAATGCTGTCCTTGTCAACTTTAAAACACTTTTTCTGCTCTCTCATTACATTCTTCTGTTTTTTTTCTTCATACAGTCTTCCAGTTCTTTAGTGGAGTTTCAAACAATGAGTAGTTTTGAAAATTGTCTGTGTAGCTCTCTTGTCCTCTTTTGGGGAATTGATCTTGGAATGTTTGCTTCTGAAATGCTTCTTGGTTTGAAATTGGATAGGTAAAAAAAATACTTTTTTTCTGTGCTCAGTTCCTTCCTGCACTCAGGTTTATGTTTGTATGCATGATCTTGGATATCGTTGGCTAGAGCTGCCCCCGAGGAGATATTCTGTCCACTGAGAACTGGACAGGATATTGTTCTTGGTATTCCCCATCTCAAAATGCACGTGGTGGGAGGTTGGATAGTAATTTACGAGCTTCATTAGTCCTGTGCTTTTTGTATATTCTCCTCAGCTTGGATGAGTTCTTAATGATGCAGAGGAATTGAGAAAGGGGCTGAGAACTTGGTTTCTGTGACTTGATTGAAATTTTTAAGTAGAGTTTTTTAACTGTTAGGAATGATAGAGCTAGAAGGAGGTGCTGTTAGAATTGGCCTTACTACTCATCACAAAGGCTGTGAATGATTGCACAGATGTATTGCTCTGTTACTTGTGTTCTTCTGGGGGAAAATTGTGGCATCAGATGACAAGCTGAGGCCAGGAACAAACAAAGTTTTAGGATGCGTTCCACTTGGATTTTACAGGTATTGCTTGTTGAATGCTGTTGTGGGGTAGGCTTTGGCTCGTGGTTGAGCTGTTTCACTTCAGAGCTCGCAAGTAGTTGCACTGAACAGAAAGAGACGGTGCCATTGAAACAGTGCTGGCAGTCAGGCACGGATTCCTGGTGGGCATTCTCAGTGGTGTTGCCATGGGACCACAGCCAGGCAATTCCCTTAATAAGCATGAAGGTCCACTGGCAGCTCAACTGACAGAGCAAATGCTGCTTAGAGCATCCCAGCACCTCATTGGTGACTCATGCACTGCTGATTGTTCTAGCTGCTGTCCATTAAGTACTGAACTTTGGCTAGTTGCTTGACTAAAAATGCCAAATTCATGTTTTGTTCAGGCTTTCAAAGAGTGGTTATTGCCCTAACCTTTCACTGGTCACAGTTATGTCAGCCTTCTGCTATACTGCTGTGTGATAAGGTGGTATCAGAATGTGAGGTTAAGAGTCTAGAATTCTGTGGAAGAATAAAAGGACAGCAAAACAACATGATCAATACCTTTCACTTTCTCTAAGTTTAGTAAGAATTGTTTTTAAGACTTCCTTCAATATTATGGGGAAATTGCCCAGATAATTGCTTCCTTATCTGTCCTGTTTCTATGTGTTGTCCTTCAAAGTGTGTTGCAAGATTTCTTTTTAGTGCAAAAGAGCGTTTTCAGTTGTGTCAAATCCAGCTATATGAAAACAAGTTGTTTCAGCTTCACCAGCACAATAAAATCTACCTTGACTATGAATAGTTTAGTAAAAAAAAAGCCCAAACCAACCTTAAAATCTAACTGTGTCTTAAAGACTTTAGTGGTACTTAAGTATCTGAGGAGTCTAGTAATGGTATATGTTGGTAATACTGTTTGCCTCTTTGCTAGTGCTGTTTATGAGCAAGTGTGCAAAAAGTATATTGGTGTAAATAAAAGGGTTTTTTCTGACTTTCTGAACTTTTTAATACATTTGTAGCTAGAAAATGATAGCAGTGGATACTGGGAATGCATTCTTGGTCCATGCTACCAGCATGTAGTCCATGCCACCTTGCAACAACAGCAAGCGTGGAAATCATTCCCATCTTTCTGGCATTGATTTTTGGGCATGTTTTTCTTTTCCCTTTCAGAAAGTTGTCTTATCTCATTTGCTTATCTTTACTTGCAAAGGGGTGGAGAGACTTGTGGTTGGTGTTTGTTTGTGGTCTCTTGACTTTTTAAAGACAAAGCTGTTGAGGTCTTCTTTCCAATCTTTGACTTGTAAAATTATTATTTAAATGGTATCTGCTGTCTTTTGTACGTCTGCAACATTGTCCAGTCCCAAGTACACTAACCTTTCTTGACTTCTTAACACTGTCTTTCTTCTTTCTGCCATCACTTCCTCTTGCAAAAAAAAGACCTTGCTTGCTTCAGATGAGTCAGAAGAGAGTAGAATCAGTAGAGAAAACTGGGGTTTAGTAGATGAATCAAGAGAGAAACTTGGACTTTTTGACTTTGTATATCCAAGTTGCTTGGATTGTCTGCTGTGCCCTACAGATACTTTAGTTTTAACCTTTTTCTTATGCAGGGAAGGAGAGGTCTTCCTGCTTCATTCAGTACTTGATAATGAGAGGAGAGTGATGATGTATTTATACTTATATGGGAGCTTTGCATCAAGAAATCTCTAGTACCATAATGAAGAGATTGGAATTAGTCACTTTTAAAACTGTTTTATTAGTTTCTTTCATCTTATTTTTATACAGCATGACCTGTGAACTGAACTTCTGGATGATTTCTGTGTTATTCATAACATTGTGAACTTTTCTGTTTGGTTGTTTTCTTTATTTGTACCCTGAGGTTATTTTGGATACGGCATCTGAAATATTTTGCATAGTAGTGTCAAAAAGCATAGGGTTTTTTCCAAAGAAAAACCTACCTTTTCCTTTGTACTTTATTAAATGTTTGGGTTGTTCCTGATCTGAATTTAAGTCTGATTTTTGTCCCACCCCAGCCTGCAAAATCAGTTTGCCAATTAACTTCTTGATCTTCCATTCTGAGGCTACATGCACTCAGATTGTTGAGCCTGGATACTGAACTCAGACGCTGTGGATGGTTTGTATTTTTATAGAATGACCTGTGAGCATGTCATCTGTTTAAAAAACTATTACTTTGACTTATGTCAAATCTTTTCAGCTACTGAGTCTCAAATAACATAATTCAGTCTCCTGCTTCTTAATTCACCTATGAAAATTCAAATGTCTCTGTCTGGGTGGACTCTCTTATGGTCCTCTATTACTTTATTTTAAAGCCCAAACATAATTTCTCTCCTTTACGCTAGAAAGAGCCAACTTGTCTTTTATCAGGCTGTGGTCTGAAAAAATCTTTTCTCATTAAAGATTTACATCTGAAGTCTAGTGTGGCAAGATTCCTGTCACATTACTAGAAGTCTTCCTGAAAAGCATTGATGAAAGTGTTCTTGGTTGCTGGACTTAGAATCAGAAGGCACTTACCATGTTTTACTGCAGTTAGATTACTCATTTTAAAATTAGATTTCATTGTTTGTTGCTTACCTGATGTGTCATACCAGTTGAAGAGCTGTTTTACCTTACCAGCTTTTTTCCAGCTTTTTAAAAAGGTCCGTGTTTGTTTTCACAGTTGGGAACCAAAAAGGTTTTGTTAGTTTTAATTCTATTTCTAGTACTGAATAGACAGAGAGGGGAGATTAATGTCATGACATGTATGACAAAAGAGCTTCATTTCTGGGCACTGGACCGTGGTTTCTACTCATCCCTCTTGCACGTTCTAGAGTTAGAAAGGGCTCTGCTGGCTGTGATGTAAATGAACAAGACAGGATACCCTGACCTGTACGAATGCACTTTCACATGCATCTTGTGGAGGAAAAGAAGGAAGAAGAAGGTGATGATTTAATAGGAAGAGCTGTAATACCTCCTTTTTGTGATGGAGTACCATCTCCACTTCTGAAGGGTGAAGATGATGAAGGCCTCTCCTGTGTTTTCAGATGTTCTCCTCCTTCTGGTGGAAACAGATGAGTGGCGCTGTCAAATGCAGCATTCCCTTACATCTGGACATGGACCCTGGCATCAGTTACTCATAAATAAATTCACTCAAGGAATTCAGCTAGATATTTTAGTAGTTATAAGCTACGTTTACTGCATAGATGTGTTGGGTTGAAGGGACAATGTGCACAAAGCTCCCGGTGGAATGAAGTTTATAACTCTGTGAAAATTATTTTTTGTTTTCCTTTGTGGCTTTTAAACTTGTTCTGATTTGTCACGAGCTGGCCCTTCCGAGCATGCTAGGCTGTAGCTGCTATCAGCAAAGCTTTATATTTCCTTTGAAAGGTAATAGGAAGAAGGTGCCCGCAAGACTTAGACCTGAATGGGCATTTAAAAGTCTGAAGGAAGATAGAAGAATAATAAAAGCCATTAAATAATTCTTCTTTTTAAAGCTTCATTGTAAATCCTTTCATGGTGCTGTAGCTTTGATTTGATTCAGCATGAGATAGAGATCTAAGATTCAAGTGTAAAAAATATTTTATACAAAAAATGTAAGTATAAAAATCTTCCAGCCACTTCGCACTGTACTGTTAGCAATCCAAGGAAATGAGACTGTAGGCTACTGGAATGTGTGACAAACTCCTGCATCTGCATAAACTTTTTCATTGTGCAGTAGGCAAACACAACTAGGAAATTATTTTCATTTTAAATACTGAGGCGGCACTGAATTAAGAGATTCTTTCTTAGGTGGCTTTTGAACTGATCACTGTCACCTACATTTTAAATAGCTCCTCTTGCTGCTTTGTGCCTTAATTTGGCTACAGCAGATTAATGCCAGATCAGTTCTTTCTTGCCAACCCTTGTCCTTATGAAGACATGAACATGATCCAAATAATTAGCATTTCTAGTGTCACAAATTACATTCCTTACACAGTGTGGTCAACTCAGCTGCTTTAGCATTAAAAATAGTCATTGTGGTACACATTCCACTTTCAGTGTTGTATTCTGTAGTTTATTCATCTGGCTCAGTCCTTAGAGAGGTCTTTATACCAAAGAAGATATGTTCTAGGAAACAAAAATAATTGTTCATTTGGGATGCTTGGAAAAAAACTTTACTCAGAGGCTTGCCAAATTCTTACACAGCTGCTAAGATGATATAATGTTTTTTTTGTTTGACTGAGATTGTAAATATGAACTTCCTTCCTCCTGCATTTATAATTTTTTTAGCTCTATGCAGAATTTGTGATAAATCTCTTCCAAATTTCTCTTGAGGGAGAGTATCTATGAAATGCTTAGAGACTTCAACATACAATTTATATTTGCTTATGAAATGAGTGACCTAATTTTCTGTGAGCTAGATATAACCTCCTCCCATTGTCCTGCCAAAAGAATGTATGTCTAGAATAAGAGTTTGTCCTGGTTTCATATAGCAGAAAACTCTTCAGCTGTGAGAATTCATGACTGGAATACCCTTAATCCTGAGAGGCATTCACTATGGTTAAGTTGCAGATTTGGTCAGACTTCAGAATCGGCCTCAGAGGGGCCAGTAGGTCCTGTTTGGTTTGTATATGTCCGGTATTCCTGCATTTGTTGTGAGCCACGTTTCCTGCCGCTTTCCGAATTACACTGAAGGAAATGACAGCCCTGCCCATCAGCCTTGTGGACACAGACTTAAGTGTTTTGGAAAGGAACTGAGGCTGGCTGCACCGGTGGTGTAAACTGAGGTGGTACTTGCCTTAGGAAGGGGCAAAGCTCTTGGCACATGATGCAAACTCAGTATGCAATAGGATATTAAAGCTCATTTTTAGCCCAGGTTTTCTAACTAAATTTTAATGCTTGAAATTGTACCTAATTGTTTTCATATGAAGACATGAATTTTTATGTTCTATAGAAAAAAACTGAAATAGCGTGTGTTAGTAATAATATAACACATCTATAAAAGTTTTGAGTTTTTTAAACGGTCTTGTAGTATCAGTGTCTGTATAAGGTATTATGTTTTGTTGATTTTTGTTGATTAAGCAATGTCTCAGTAATATTATTACATTTCTGTCAGGGAAAGATGAATAAAATCTGTCTAGTTAAGAAGTCATCTAGTTTAGAAGTCATCTGTTTAGACTTCCTGCAGACTTTCAGTTTTTGCATTGAGTTCAGGAAAGATTCAGCCTAGATGGCATCTGATATTAAGATGTGATGGCAAAAAAGCAGGAACGTTCCTTCTTGAAAAACTGTTGCTTACTTGAAATTTTCAGAAATTTGTGTTGGATTCTGAATTGTATAACAGATTAATAATAAATACAGTATATATGTTTTGTGATGCTCTTTAGAGCCAGATGATTTCAACAGCAACAAGCTGTTTGTGCAGTGTATCATGAGGAGCTCTAGCCATAGCCAAGAGTACAGTTGGCTGGTAGCTTTGTTTGATTACTGAGTTCTGTACACCTCTTGAAAACAAAATTTTTAAGATACCATTTGCATTAGGAAAACCTTAAGAGTACCCTGGAGAGATATGTCTCTGCTGGAAAAGGGCAATGGAAAGTAGTCATTCTCCCTTTACCAGAAAGCAGAATATAAGGGTCCTTCTTCATCTTCCTGCAAGAGAATAATAATTGCAAACCTTGAAAAACAAAATTTGGGTGTAGTTACAGTTAGAGTTCTATTTAATAGCTTAGAATTTAACTTAGAATTAGTGTATTAGGGATGTACAGCAGAGTAGCAGGGTTCTTGTGAGTACTTTTTACACTAAGTAAAGGTGTAGCAGAAGGTATTTTAAAAGTGTCATTCCAAAGGAATTTTGCAGTCTTGCCTCTGGAAATGTGGTGAAAAGACTAATTTCTTTTTTTACTTTGCCTGAGTTACTCCAGGCTTACTTTGGCACTTTTACTTTGTGGTCATTACACAGAATTTTGTGAGCCTTTACTGTTCCTTGTCTGGAATTGAGTGATCCCAGTATTCTTATGAAAGAATTTGAATTTATCTCTTTTTGAAAATATTACAGCATAGCATTAACCTTTCATGCTCTCCCCCTTGCTTCCCCACTCCCCCCACCCCCCAAACCAGGTGGAGTTTTACCGGCATGTAAGGGTTTCAAAAGCTCACGGTATAGTCTGGAGGGCTGTGAAGAAGTGTGGGAGGATGGATGCTCTGCCTGAGCTGGCCACCCTATTTCTCATTGCTTACTGCACTCGGGGGCGCTCGGCTGGGTGCTCGTGGTCCCAGCTGATGGTGGATACTCATCTGCATGAAATCACATGCAAACATTAAAACAAATGGGAACTCAAGTTTATGACATAATAATTTTTGTGTGAAGGCTGCAGAGGCAGCCTCTTACCAGCTAGGTAATGTGTGCAGTTCAGACTACAAGAAATCGAAGTGGTTTTAACTTCCTGCTTTTAGTAGTAAACTGCACAGTTGTAGCTGCATCCAGAGGAGATATTCATAGAATCACAGTTCATCTCAAGTTGGAAGGGACCCAGTAAGGATCATCGAGTCCAACTCCCTGTTCCTCACAGGACTACCTAAACCAAAACCATATGACATGACTTAAGAGCATAATCCAGATGCTCCTTGCACTCTGGCAGGCTTGTTGCAGTGACCATGCCCCTGGGGGGGAGCCTGTTCAGTGCCCAACCCCGCTGTCAGTGCAGAATCTTTTCCTGATGCTCGATCTGAACTTGCCTCGGTGCAGCTTCGTGCCGGTTCGTACCTTTTCACGTAGCAAACATCTGAGGGAAGGAAGGCTTGTTTGCTGCCAATACCTTGGGAAAGCAACGCTACAAATACAGGCCTGGTAAGCTGTAAGCCCCTTCCAGCTGTACTATTTAGTGGAATTTGTGTTGCAACAGCTATTCAGTTGTACCTCTGTGTCATCAGTTCTGTGATGCTTTTTAATAGAGCTGTGCCTTTGCTCATGCGTGAATATTCAAATGTTATAAATACCTAGAAACTACTCCTAGTGATTAGCTTACATTGACAAGACTTGAATTATATAAATTATATATATATTTTAATTGCATATACCTATACAGATGTATTTTCAAGCAGACATGTTGCCTTTGGGTTGATTCTGAGGCAGTTCCACAGATCATGCAAGGTTCTGTGCTTGGGGAATAAAGTTTTAGTTTGCAGAAATGTCTGACCTGTGCTTGTAAGCATTAAATGAAAAAGTGTAAAGGTAAGATGATGTTTTTGTGTTTAGCCACTAATTTGAAAGCTAAGGGCATGGGCTTGCTATGTTTGGATATCTTGTGCCTCAGTGCTAAACAGTGTTAAACAAGAGTTTAAACTGGAAGTTTAGACAATTCAGAATCATAAATGTATTTGTGGATGGTAATGTTTTGTGTTTTTTTTTTCTTGGTTCTACTTCTGTTTAAATGTAGTCTTCTCTAGGGATTAACTTGATATCGGAAAAGTACTGAAGCATTAAGTGCTTGTAATAAAAAGTACAAGCTTTAAACATGTCTATAGAGAAAGTAATTCATTAAGATTTGTCATTTTACTCATTTGGTAAAACTGATCCAATTTTAGCATAAATGCAAATTCAGCAAAATCATACTGTTTTTTTCAGTGTCATGCATATGTGATTGCATGTGCACTGTGGCAGGTAGCATTTGAAAATTTGTCTGTACTAATGTCAAAGGTAGGCTTTTCTGTTTATTATGAGCTTAAGGACATAAAAAATGCTTGACTCTTACACTACACTGAGCTAGAAGTGGAGTTGCAGGTTAAGGTGAGCCTATTACAGGTGCACTTGGTGCTTCCTAAAAGGGGAAATCCTGCATGTTTCTTTCCCTGTCCCTTCTCCCAGCTGTCTGGTATGAACCCAAAATAATGTGTTTGCTCTAGTATAGTGTTTTCTAAATGCAAAGAAAACATCCATCCAAAATGTGTTGGGGTTTGGTTTTGTTGTTTGTTTTTATTTTAATATTCTGCAGCCCTTTAATGCTGATGACAATAAGACATGGACTGAATTTCACCAATGCACTGTAATAAAGTGTGTGTGGAGATTTCCTCAGCTGATGATGGTTGGGGGTGTGTTTGATGAATGCATTGATCCTGCAGAGCAGTGCAGGTAGGAGGTGGGCTGCCCCTCAAGTACACCTACCTCAAATACATGTTTCTGAGAATCGGGCAAATGCAAGGATTTGCTACTGGAAGTGCTGTAACCTTTTGGTGCTCAACTTCTTCATCTGAACAGATGGTATATTTATCCAAGGGGAGGACAGGAAGGAAGAAGGAGGAAGAATGTGCTGCAGCCCCTCCTTTCCTATGTGACTGGAGCTCTCGGCTATGCACGGCCCAGTGTGTGTTTCCAGGTGAATTTTCTTCTGGAGGGGCAGGCACAAATCATCTGCTGCCCTTGGCATGTTACAGAGCCTGCTCGCAGCTTTGCTTTTCATGGGAAACTTGACCGTGGGCTGGGGATGATTTTGAAAGTTACTCCCTCTCTTGAGAAATAGATAAGTTGTGTTCACCTGTGGCTTCTCCATGAGTAGCATGTTCTAAATCCAGCATGATGGAGGAGAGCCTCTCTGGCTGCCAGGATGGATATCAGAAGGAATACTCTTGCCTTTTGCTGCTGAGCATTCTGTGGGAGTGTCTCTGTGCTACAGCCCAGGAGCTGTCCTGCAAAGATTCTCAACTGCTTGGAAGCTGCAGGACCCTTGAGGTTCCCAGTTCAGCCGTGAGAGGAGGGTATCCGTCCCCAGACTGATGACTGCCGTGAAGTATCTCGTTCCTGTCCCTCTGAATTTGTGTCTCTCAGCATGGAAATGAGAATACTATATAGTATTTTTCAGTCAGTGTGACCCTTGCTTAGAAGTCCCGATGTTGAAAAATGCTCATTCATTTTTGTTATGTTTAAAACAAATAAATAAATTTACAAATCAAACAAACTCATATGTTACTTTAAGATCGTTTTGTATCAATCTGGTCTAAGAAATGTTAGTTTTTAAAAGGAGAGTTTTTTGTAAACTTTAATATTATTTTAATCAGCCTATGCTATTCTTTTTTCATCTAAGTCTGCCCTGCCTTTACCATAGCATCAGACTTGGGTAGGAGGCAGAAATAATCAAATACTAAGTGACAGAATTTCCAATCATGTTTGTAAGCAAAACATAAAGTGAAACATAATGTGCAGCCTATATCTATCTGTGTATAATAGCTGCTCTGAGCCACCTGCTTAGTATTATCCTTCACTGAATTAAAAATCTCATTAGTTTAAATGTTTGAGGAAAGATAATTTTTGGGAAGAAGATTTGAAACTTATGATTTTAAGTGGCGGTTTGCCGTCTGCTGATTTACTTGATTATTTCCTCCTTCTCCCCCCCCTCCCTCCCCTTCCAGTAGCAAAACACTCTCTCTTTAGTTTTCATATGCAAGAAAAGCTTCATTCACAAAGCTACCAAGTGTGGTGGCAGCAGACTTTACAGTAGTTGTTTATATGACTCAGTTGCTCAGCTGCTTACACAAGGTCTCTGCAGCTTAAGATCTGAACAGCATTTCTTAGGAATGCTGGCCTAATCCCATGAGTTTAAATACTTCTGTTTAAAGTCCTCTTTTAACAAAACCCAGCTGTCAGCCTCATCTTCTATGATTCTTTTACTGTGTAGAAGTTTCATGTTTGCTTCCTCAGTAGCACAACTTACACTGTATTTTTTTCCTTTTTGCTGTGGAAGGTAATTTCCTTACTTTTTCAGGAACGTGTGCTTTAAAACATTGATTCTGTGTTAAATATTTACATTTGGTCTTAATCTTGAGGCAATTAAATTCTAGATAAAGTCTTTTGGTATGCATCATTTGGTATTAACTGGCTTTTAGACTTCTCTAACCTTTGACATCACAAAACTTTATGTTGAGGCTGCTTTCTTGCTTTAAATGCTTTTTTTTTTTTCAGGGAGTGGTACCCAGTAGTAGTGTTTCTCCCTGCTTCCCTCCCTCACTTTCTGATGCCAAAATCTATTTAGGAGCTGAAGTAATGCAGCTTTTCAGTACAAACATATCTCTTCGGAGAATATCTTAAGTAGACAAAATTAATTTTTAACAATTTTAAATAGTTTCAGAAGGCTTATAAGCTAGAGATTAAGGTCAGTGCTCAGTAGGCAATGTTTAGATTCCTGTTGGCAGTCTGTGACAAATTTCATAGTTCTGTACCTCCAATTGCTGGTACTGGAAAGAGCTATTATGTGGACCTCTTGCTTTAAGATCACTGAACCACCCTTGAGAGAAAGGATGTTGAATTAAGTAGTAGAAAAATCCCAAGAGAAGAAAGTATTAAAAAGAAAAAATGCTGGGAGAACTGTTGTCAGTTTTCTCTGGGTTTTTTGTTTGGTTAAATTTTTTGGGGGTAGGGCATTGTTTATTTTGGTTTGCTGAAGTTGCTTTTGGGGGGAGGGGTTAGAGGCTTTGGAGAGAGTTCTTCAGTGACATTCTGCTAAAATGACAAATAAGAATTAGGCTGTATTTTCAACTTTTATCAGTGATGTGCATGTCTTTCTAAATCTGCTCAGGACCTTTTCCTCTTCGGGAATTTGTGCAGGCTTTACTAGAGAAAAGAGGTGGTGGCATCCAGCTTTGGCATCTTGCTCAACTAGATGTCACTCAAAAATTACTCTGTGGATTGACTTCACTTCTGGAATGGCTTCTCTTTTACTCTTTAAGGAGAAAAACGGAAGAAGAGTTGAGCAAGTGTAGAAGTGTAGGACTTCCTTCAGGTGATTTTTTTCTCTCAAAATTATTCAAATACAATTTGGATTCTTACAGTATCGCCAAGGAAAACAGTGAATTGAAGTTTATGCAGCAGGATGTTGGCTTTCTGTCTTACTGTTGCATTTGGGTATCTGAAATTTTGCTTAATCATCTGCAAGACCCAAGGGACGATGCTGATAAAATACTCTCTCGAAGCGATGATGGTCTTGCAGTTTTGATGTTCACAAACGTATTTTTCCACCTTTATCCATACCATGAAGGCCTTGTCTGTAGTTTCTCCTTTTCATGCCCTAGTTGCTGCCAAATTTCATTGTGTGGCAGGGACCCCTTCAGCCTACGTGCCTGACATCACTACCTAGTGAGCAGTGCTGATTTACTGCCAAAGGATCCCCTCCCCTTTCCTTTCCTGTGAAAACTGCCCTGTTCCTGCTGACTTTCCAGCCTTTCCTTCCAGTTTTGACTGCTGGGACTTACCTCTCTGTCCAGAGCCCCACATTACTCTTTCTTCTAGATACACAAGGCTCTCTCGAGCTCTTCTCTCTCAGCTCTGCTCCCTCGGTGCAATCCTTCCAAGCCTCCCACAAGACACAGCTCTTGCATGGAAGAGCCTCTCCTCTCATAGTAATTCCATTTCTCATGGTGCACTCTGTACTTCCTCTTTTTTTCCTCTTTTTTTCCTCTTCTCCTCTACCCATCAAACTTTAATAACACATAATCCTTCTGTGTAGAGCTTGGTGATGCTGAAGAGTGAGGGGGATAGAGAGGGGTTTTATGTCTCACCTTACAGTTTGCTGTGAAGTTGGAGGATGAAAGTCGACTGCCAATTGCAGTAATTAAATCTGGTCTCGTTAGTGGCATAAAATATAAAACTAGTTGAGCTGGGGTAGCCCGGTTAGATGTTTTTATTTTTGGTTTGAGGCAGTGTTCTTCTGCTCAGTTGGTTAGAGGTGGGTTGAAAGTAAATCAGATGTCTTCTAAATTGAATGTACCTTCTCTTTCTTAAAGAAATCTTTCAGCCAAAAGATTATTTTCCTATTCCTCCTTTAAATATTTTTCTATCTAGTGTCTCTTAAGGTCATGCTGTTTTGTAATGGCCAGCTGTAAACAACAAAAACGTGTTGACTCATAAATGCCAAGAATGAAATACATATGTTCTTTAGTGATATCAAACATTCATTCTTGGGTCTTCTAAAGATTATGCAGTTGTGGTTTAGATTTTTTTTTCACCTTTTTTTTCTGGAGGTGGTAGTTCCAGCTATAGTGAATTGCACCTCCTTACAATGTGGTCTTAATTCTTACCAGGACCCAAGTTGCCTTCCAGCCTGTTCCAGCTGAGCTTAGTGTAAAAAATATGTACCCTGACATAAAAGCCGCTTGTGAAGAATGTTGTTTATTTATCATAGCTAAAGCATTACTCATATGGTTTTTGAGCCATGGTTCATAGACTGTCACTAGGTCCTTGTGGAAAGGGATTTGGCAACTGCTTCTAAGTCTAGATAGTACCCACATCATACAGATTGCCAGTGTCTGGTATCTCAAGTGAGCCATGGCATACTGCTTATATTTAACCTTTGAGAGGGTCCTTGAACAAAAATTAGTTTTTAACCGTACTAAAACATAGAGTTGCTCAGTCTTACGAGGAAGTACTCTCACCTGCTTTGTAGTTTGACCTATGACCTAAGTTATTTTCTTCCATTTCCCTTCTCTTGGTTGATCATTCATTTGTACTGTTTGTAACAGTAAACACTGTTGAGATGTTCAACTTTTATGGGTAGTTAACAGTTGCTTCCTTTATTTTATTTTCTTATAGTTGAAAGACAACGTGGGTGCATGTGTAAAAATTAGTTTCTTTGAATATTTATTCCTGGTGGGAAAAGACCCTTTAGAGGCACAATAGACTGGTCTGTAAAAGGATGTGATTTTTTGAGTGATTGGTTGGCTAATGCTTCTCAAGTGCTGCTCTTAGCCTGGTGACTGGTATTGTTGGGCCACACGTGCAGGAATATTTGGGTATCCCTGAGATCTGTGCGTAAGGCCAAATATTACAATAAAATTCATACCTATTCTTAGTCTTCTTGGTCATATGTATTATTCTTTTTTGGGCATCATTCCAAAGGTAGAACTGAATGCAAAGAGATGCTGCTGCGGTATTTGTGTAACAGTAACCAGATGATGAAGATTCTGGAAAATTGGCGTTAATGTGGTTTCTAAGTATATATCTGCCTGCTGAAGACAGACTATACACTGAAAATTCTATTGTCTCAGCTGGTAAATCTAAGATGTTTGCTTCTGCAGCTAAGGAGTGTTATTTTACAGAGTGTTATTTTCCTCTCTATGTGAAAAATACTTTAGGTAAGGCAAGTTTTGTTTTTATGATCTAATTTTTTTTTTTTTACAGTTGTCTTGAGGTTGTCTTCATAAAGACTGTTCAGTGAGACATGATGTAATCTAGGATGCTCTTTTTATGAGAATTAATTTAATGGGTACTCTGGCTGGAATCTTGGTTCAGGAAGTGGGATACAGTGATTGATAAAGCCCCTTTTCAAGGCGGCATCTGTTTGGCTAGATGTGAGTCAGGCACTGAAATATATTGGAGGGGATAAAGGTTTTACTGTGTGCCTTCCCAACAGCGCAAATTTCAAATGCACTTAGGTTCTTGTCGTGACATATCTGTAATTTTGGTGCTTCCCTTATCATACAGGGAAGAAGATCTTGTAAATGTGTTTCAATATACAAGGAGGCACACTTTGGGGATAAACTTTAAATTTCAGTTTGCAATTATGGAAAGGTAGAGTAAATAAAGTAATAATAATACAAAGCTTAAAACCACATACCAGCCCTATGAAATACAGGATATTTTATTTGATATTTTACTTTTCATTTTACCTCTCAAAGCTTTCGGTCTAAGAAGGGGTGGATTGGTGGATATTTTGTGGGTGGTTTTGCTGTGGCACATCAGGATGATTTCCTACTGCGAGAAATCAAGATGATGAAGTAAACATTCTGGTATCTTCAGTGTGTTTACTTCAGGAAATTGTGTGTGTTAGTGTCAACTAAAGTTAGAAGGGGGAGTGTACAATTTCTCCTTATGTACAAAGGAAGCTGCAAAGGCTGTGAATATGGAAAATTGGTTTTCTATTTCTTCATGCTGCTAGCCAAAATGAGCTTGATTCTTTGATATTGTCTGTGAAGAATACTGAGTTGTTATATCCGTGTGCTTTGTTCTACAGATTCAGTATTAAATCTGTGGAAGACCAGGGAGCAACTTTGATATGTTTGACTTTCCTGGTTAGAATCTCTGGGGGTGGCTGTTGAACAGTCTTTTGGAATCTGAAAGGGATGAGAGCGCTCTCATGAACAGCACCGAGTTTCAGAAAACCTGTATTTGCTGTACACAGCACTGATGTGTTTTGGGGGATTCCAGAAGCAGTGAGACAATTTGCTTTGATGTTACCATCCAGTATCTGATGGGGTTTTTTTCTTCTTCTTTTTCCAGTTGCATTTTCAAACAATTGTTTCATTAGCAGTTGTTAAAATGTAAGTTATGTGTTCACTCGTGTGCTATAAATATTTATATACCAAACTTATAAATAATGTAAAGAAAAGTATTTTTATGAGCTTACTGAAAAAGGTTGTTGTTTGACTGGGCTTGAAATACAAACAGCTAGAGGCAAAGGCAAGTTCTTGTACAGGCATGTGGCTAATTTTAAGAGGAGCATTAAAAATCACACTGTGGATGTTTGAGTAACTGTTACTTTCAGCAGCCTTAGCTGATCTTTTAATAAAATTGTAGTCTGTGTGCAGTTCAAAACATGCATCTTCAGAGAGCAGATTTCTTCTCTGTGGTTTCAAAGGTACATTCTTGCATGTTGCACACATCAGTGGGCAAAGGAAGGAATATTGTGGGCTGTCCAGTTTTGCATCTCCCAGTTAAACCTGAAAATAAAACCATAAAGTGAGGATGCCTGGTTTTCAGACTTGCTGGAGTTCTGTAGTCTAGACCAGCTGCCTGGTATAAAGTAAAAAACTTGAAAAGAAATATGTTCAAACTGTACATAGCTTTTAAGCTCTTTCAGTGTATTCTGGAATTGTTTGTCTGCTCCCAGTTGCTCTGAATAAATCTTGTACATTGCATATTCTGCTCTTGACTCTGTTTGAAGAGTAGTGGTTATTGCTAAAGTACAATGACCTATTTTAATTTTGAAGAACAGCTTAAAGAACCCATGTGTGTAAATATTTGGTTTTTTTGTTTGTTTTTGTTTTTGCCAATGCTATTTCCAAATTGCTACTAATTAGTTTGTTTTAAAAAATAAGTGTGGAACTAAATAAAAACAATTTTCCGAGCAATGCTGAGTGCCGTCCTTCCTTAATAATTGGAATGTAGTTGAGTTGGACAGGACAGATCAATTGACTTGTGGCAAATAATGTGTTTACATAAAGAAAAACACCTTCATCAGCTGGGGAGTAAGGGAAGAAAGGCAGAAAATAGATAGTAGACTTAAATTCAAGGTTGTCACAGTACTAATAAATGCTTTACATGCCTTAAATATATCTGCAGTGTATTGACATGTGGCTGATATTTGTGAAACTTGTATTGATGTCCAGGGTTTCAAGAGGTCACCCATTGTATTTTAGAGTATTGGTTATGAAAGGTCTCTTTGCTTTTAATGAAGTGTTTGAAGGTTTATCTTTTATCAGACATTCAGTGTCAAGTTTTCACCTTGTTTTGTTAGTGCCAAGTCTGGAAAACTATTGCCTGAAGCGTAGTCTAAAAAAAAAGAAAATGAAACTCCAAGTTGGCTAAAAATAGCGTATTGAAACAGACTTTGACTTGACATAAGATTTTTTCATTTGGAACATTCTGAATTTGAATTTTTTGGCTGACAGATTTGTATCTCAGTTATTGAATTTGAGAGGCATTGGAATGTGTGTGCTGCAGAAGCCTTGGTATGTATTCAGCTATTAATATGCTATTTGAAGCTTAAAGAAAACAAATGCTCTTTTGTTCAGGTTTTCATCTAGATTACTTTTAACATAAACTGGATTATAAAACATGGGATAATGCACAAAGGACTTCCTATAACTTTCTATTCCCCCTCCAAATATCTTTTTCAGGAATAATTATTTTCAGAGTACTTTTTGCTTATTAAGAAGAAACAGAGAAATACTAAAGCAAGTGATCTGCACTGTCATTGGTTTAGTATGCTGTGGCATTAAATTCAAAGGAGGAGTGCTAGTGTCAGTTGTAGCATGAGAATCTCTGACTGAAAAGTGCCCAGATCTGATTGCTCCCTGTCACACAGACAGAGTATTAGTGTGATACAAATAAAAGGATGTGCTCAAAGTGTCTGTCATTATTTGCCACGACTTTAATTATGAAATTGTCTAGAATGGGATGTGAACTTTGCTTGTCAGTTTTGTGAAAGCATGTTAGGGTTTTTTCTCTTCAAGTAGCCTTGTTTCTTTAAGCAGTCAGATGATTGAATATTAGAGATGAAAACCTGCTAGAATCTTACCCTGGTTCTAGGTGTGCACTCTGTACTTAGGTGTTCATTCATACAGGATATTAGTGTAGTGTTCTATCGTATACAACTTTTTAACAGAAATGGATATTGCCATAATAACACAGGAATGGTAACAAATGAAGTAACTTGGATATCCAGATGAGATCTAGAGAGAATATGTGTCCAAATCAGGATATGCTATATAGTTCTTGAGGCTAGATTTTAAAATGCAGAAGACCAGTTATTTCTTGAGATGGTGTTTTAAACATTTGTGTCTTGTCTACTGCATCCCTAAAACAGCTTTGTAACAAATGAAATAGTTGTTTCTAGAAGGCAGATTGTTTTTTCCGGAACAAGCAGGACATTGTGCAAGCTTGTATTTCAATAATAAGAAAGGTTGTAGGTAGAAACATCAGTTGCTTGAAAAATGCTATGTTTTCATTTTGGGGTTTTATGCTGTCAGTTGGTTTTGAACATACTTAAGCATCTCTAGTTCAAAATTCTTACTACACTGCTTCTGAAGTTATAGTGAACAAACACATTCTTGTTGCCAACCCTTTATGCACTTTAGTCTTTCCAGTTGAACTCAAGAATTTTTTTTTTCTTTCCTTTACTCTTTGCATCATCAGTCAGTTGTGGTATAGAGAAAACCTGCAACTTAATTATTTTACAACTGCTTTTTTTTCAGTGCAGACTGTTTTATTTATAAGGAGATATGGTTAATATAATAAAAAATTCATTTGTCTCAATCATTTTGGTTGATTTAAAGTAGGAACTACTGTCAGCATGCAAGTGTGCACGATAGGATCTCAGGGCAAGACACTTCCCTTATGCCAGGGTCTCAGTGAAAGACACTTAAGATACACTTTTGGTAACTGTCCCAAAACTGTTGGTATAAAGAAAACTGTTTCTTAGTTTCAGAATTCTGTGGTGGTGTGTTTTCTTCAAAATGTTGAAATGGTCTATCTGAAGCTCTTGGGCTTTCCATCTTTCCTCATGTGTTTTAATATCTCATACGTGTCCTGGCATACTAAGAATATAAAAATCATCTCTTGAAAGAGTAAATATTTCTGTGTTTTTCCCTAAAATATTGGTGAGTTTTGTTTCTTTACACTCTAATTTAAAATAGTAGGTTATGGTTAAATGTTACAGCTGGTAACTTCTAGTGAAAGCTTTAACAATTTTTCATAATGTAGTATTAGAATACTGTGTTTCATGCATTTACAGGTAAAATCTAATGAACTGTTTTGGAAACTAGATGGCTGACTTGGCGTGATTATGAGTCTGCCTGTTTCAGTAGCATTTCAGGCAGACAGAATGGGCTGTCACAGTCCGTAGTGGGTAATGAAACGATGCACAGACCACACTTTGGTGCAGGAAGCCTCACTTCCAAATGAAAGGCTACACTGTGTTACTGTATTTTATCTAGGTATCCCAGAATGATGCTGCTCATTTTCTTTATGTTCTGCTTCCACGTACACTTGAACAGAATAGAAGGTGAAGTGTTGAAAAATAACTTGAATCCTGGAGTTACTTTAGCATGTCATCTGGTTCGAGCTAGGCAGAAATAAAAACTATGTAAAATCTGCTCCCCTGCAAATGTTTTAGGAATGTAAGTGGTTTGTTTTATGGCATCACATCAGAACCATTATTCTTTCTCCATATAATTCAATTTTAAATTACTCCTTTAACAAAAATGCCCCAACCCAACTAAACAAAACACACACAACCCCTCACCCTTAAAAGGAAAAGTTGAAGTTTTTAATTGGAATGTGCACCCTTTTTTGAAGTGGTTAATGTTTAGAGTTCTTATGCCAAGAAGTTCATATACTGCTTTCTGAGCATTTTGTCTCTGCCCTCATTGACTGAATTAATTCTTTAATTAGTGTCCTTAGGGATATCTTCCAGTTGTGGAACCTGTACTAAGATTTCCTTTTACAGAACTTGTGACTTAATATTAGCTGTTTCTGAAGTGAGACACTAACCTCTGTGTGCCTTTTGCAAGTAAATGTTGACGGGCTCATAGGAAATGCAGCTGACGTTAGGAAGCTTGGGTGGGGACTACAAGGAGCTGGCAAATACTACAGGGTTCAGTGCCAGACATGCTGACACAACAGTGCTTCACTTGTAAAAGTTTTCTTTAGGCTGCTAATTCTGTCTTCAGAGTAACTGGAACCAAAGCGGTTTCTCTGATGCCAAGTTAAAATAGCTAAAGTAACAGTTTATGGGAAATTGAGAATGCTTTCCATGGCTTAGACCCTCAGAAATATTAGTAAACAGAGCAAGCTTCTCCCTTAGTGAAAGGGTGAGTTATAAACGGTGCCATGAAATGAATTCACTGCAAAACAAGTCCGTCTAACTAGGGTAAGTGTGAAAAACAAGAGGGAAAGGCTAGCATTGTAAAGTATCTGTAAATACTGTGCTCTGAGTGGTTTATATCACAGTTTCCATTTATTTGATTTGCCAGTTCCTGGTCCTATTTCATAAGGCACCCTTTTAATAGCTTCCTTTAGCTTTCAAATAAGTTTTTTAAATGTATCTAGACATTGAGAAATGTCATGTGAGCACTTCTACAGCAGTTTGACCTAGTCATCTTAAATATAATGTGTTTTGTCCTGAGTTTACAGTATTTCTGATCCATGTATGAGCCTAAAAAGTAGTAAGGCAAAGCTTTGAAGGGGCATAAAAGTGGAATACAGCTTAGATTTGCTTTGCAGGAGTTCAGTCAGAGTATGAGTTGCTGCTACCATGCTGTCTTCAGTTTTGTATGTGGGAGGACTTGCAGGAGGCATCATGGAGAGGAATCTTACCAGGGAAGGCATGCCTGGCTTACAGAATATATAGAAAGTGCTGCAGTCTTGGTGGAAGGATGCAGCAATATTACATAAACATATTAGTTTTGTTTCAATTTCATCATCATCCTTAGATTTTAGGAAGTGCTTCCTTTCATTCCTTAGAGTGCAGGACTTAAAGCAAGTGTTGGAAGAAAGGAGATTCAGATGGTGAATCGAATCTGTTCAGTGTTTGTGCCATGACGAGTTAGCTTTAATGTTATTGCCTCTTTTAAGGTAGCCACGTGCTTGCCCACAAAAGTAGAAATCCAGGCAATAGACTGAAGCAGCTTTGCCTAGAGCAACTGGATGGCAGCATCTTGCAGCCGTGGGAGACACTGGCTTCTGCTGATCTCAGAATTACAGATCACCTCTTAAGTTTCCTCTGATCTATTTTATCAAGTTAAAATTAAATAAAAGCAATATATAATAATAAGGAGAGACTATTTTTAAATCCTGGAGAGTTGGGGGGGGCTGTTGAATGAAAACTACGTATAAAATAAAAAGTGGATTGAGCACTTTTTTTCTCTGAGATCACCTTAATTATTTTTCACAACATCCCTTATCAATCTGACTGTGGGATGTTAGACACTGATACCTTTCAGACCAAGACTTGTTTTTTCTTAAAGAGTATCACTTAGTTAATTTTTAGATCTACAAGATGTAAACTGGTATTTTCTGAAAGCTATGTTGCAAGTAATTATGTAGCCTATGACTTGACAAAATCAAGCTGTTCAACTCACCATTGATTTTTTTGTGTACATCTTGCCGGGGATCTGTTCTCATGTATCTCTGGACATTCTGTAGCACATCTCTGGAATTTACCTTCTGTACTGCCTGACTGCTTCCAAATTATTTCCTAGATTGTCGCCTCCCCCCCAAGTGTGTAAATTCTCTTCCTGAACCAGATCCTGGCTTTGCCAGTGTGAGTGTACATAGAAAGGCATGTGTGTCTTAGCTCCAGAAAAGGGGCTGGAGGACGTGTTTGGAAAAGAGATTTAAATAAAAGGTTATTTTTCTTTGAGATAATAACAGATAGACTTTGGAGAACATTGTCTTCATCTTGGTCACAAATCTGTTGAACGAAGGAGGATCTGAAAGATGTTATGGTGACTCTTTACTTCCAGAGACAAGTTCCTTTGTTGAATAAAAATTGTGCAGTATCACTGAAATTCTCTGGTCAGTGTCCAAGATCTGAACTGTCTCAGGGGGTGTATTGCTGACATTCTCTATGGCTTGTTTAAGCATTTCTGTTTACAGATTTGTAGAGTGATCTATTTGCAGTGCAGTGAGACTCTACTTCCTGTGGCTGAATGGTGTTGCTTAACTGTGGTCAGCTGAATTCCTTGGACAAGAGTTGGATTTTTCTAATGCAATGTCAATAGATTTTGCCAACAATAGCTGGCAATGAAGGCACATGCAAGGCTAGCATGAATTTCTGATGGTATATTAGATAATGTGAACCCTGTTCCTCATAATTTTCTGCATCATTCTGACAAAAGTGAGCTGCAAAAATGGCTTTGCAATTGTCTGTTACAACTTCCAGACTAAGTCTTTACTAGTAAGTAGGCATTTCTATGAAGTTTATGAATGGATGTTTGATTTCAGAACCCTTTCAGAAATGTAGTAGCTGACCAGTTTTCTTAGACACTGATAAAAAAGTTTGGGTTTTTTTTTTCCAGATGGAGCAATTGTCAGATGAAGAGCTTGACCATGGTGCTGAAGAAGACAGTGATAAGGAAGATCAAGATCTCGACAAGATGTTTGGGGCATGGCTGGGTGAACTGGACAAACTCACACAGGTGAGGGGGGTTTCAATCATCTCACGGAATAATATTTTTTAGTATTAATGTTTCTTTTCAGCTGAATGCCAGCTTCTTGACATTGCCATTTGCAGTAAGGCAGACCAAAGCCTGTGACCAGTTTAGTGATCTTTAAAGGTTTATCAATTGGCTTGTTTTCCTCATCCTGAGATTGTTACAGTAACTTTGCACAACCTGCTAGTTTGACCTATCACAAAGGGTATAATTCCTTCTGAGAATTACAGAACTGGTATTTTATCTTAATGTATGGAGAGCAGCACCGACTCCAGCTGATGATAGGCTGTGTCACAAAAGATGTGGTTTGATGTTGTCCACCCATGACAGAATTCATTTGTTGCACCTGAACAGCAATAAGAAAAAATTGTGACTGTTGCCACTGATGACATAATAAGATACCCTGATACACCCTCAAGGACTCCCCATTGTTCCAGAGTACTCTTCTTGCATCAGTGAAGCATTGATAGGACATCCTTCGCTCCTTCCTTCTTTCTAGCGCTTCTCCTTTGCTTCACGAGCAGATCCTGCATTCTGCACGGTGTGCTGCACTCTGGGCTGATCAGCCATTCCTCTGAGACTGCCTGCAGGGGTGTTTCAGCTCTTTGAACTGGCCTTCCTGAAAAACATATTTAATCTCCCTGTTTGTCATATCAAATTAAGCAAAGGTATGATAACTGCAGGTTTATTTAGCTAGAGAAGGGGCAATTTTTCTCATCTTCATCTTACCTGAAGACTGAAGGTAAATTAAGCTAATCCCGTAACAGTATTTCAAATTCAAGCTCATCTATGTTACTGTCTCTGCCAACAAGTTCTAAATGTATATAGCACTATAGGGGATTTTTTTTTTTCCTGAGCTCACACATGTGGCACAATAAAGAACCCTGCCTTCTGAGATGAGTGGAAGAGTGTGACATGAATCTCTGTATACTAATTCTTGCTGGCTTTTAACTTACTGTCTACTTTACAGGGTTTTTAATGGTGTGAATCCTTTTGAGGGCATGGGCTTTGTAAATCACCCTGAGTGAGGGTATTCCCAGAGGAGCAGAATAGGTCTTAGACCCATTAAGCATTGCCTAATTTCAGATGTTCTGCAGACTTGTTGAGCTTCAGTGACAGCACAATTCCCCATGTAACACACTCCACTCCAGGGGCAGCAGCTCCGGACCCTGTCATGTACTTCTTGGGTCAGCAGCTGGATCACAGTTTGCCCTGCTGCCTGCTGTGTATAAAAATCCTGGTATTTATTATAGTCATCATATTAGCCATCATAATATAACAATTCAATGGGTCTTCGAGCCTTTGTTCTCTGCCCCATTTTTTAAGAAGTATGAGCAGCCTAGAAGTGTAGGTATGCTTTACTTAGGACTTACAGCTGCACTATTGACATGCGGACTTCAGGGTGATGTCTCAGTTTATTGTTGGTCCGTGCAAATTTCTTAAAACCTACTAAGAGGTATTTAATGGTAGGACCCACATTATTTGTTTCTCACCTTCACATTGCTGTTCAAGATAGTCTGCAGCATAGCTTGACAGTTGGCCCTTCTATCTTTGGCAACTACTGAGAAATTCTATTTCCCCCAAAACTTTGAATAACCTCACATTGTTCTGTATAGACAAGTTAACAGAGTCGGTGGTGTCTCAGTTCATTTATTTGGACACTCCTCAAATCCTGATAGGGCTGTTCCAATGAAATCTCAATAAAGGGAGGTGATTAGAGTTAATGAGTTCCAAAGTGCATTCTCCTGTAGTTTCAGCATTTGTTGCTGTCTATCCGCTGGACTCCAAGAGCATGAGGAGGAAAGGTTTTTGTTCCTGAGATCCTTGATCTTTAACTTCTTTTTAGAATTCCTAAATGTTTATTTTGAGGAGATTTAAAGTAAGACCCAGATAGAAGCACTTCGTAAAAGATCCGAAGTTGTTTAAATGCCAATGGAAATAATTTGAATTCACTTTCCCTCTTTAACTCTTGGTCTAGCAAAAGCATTATAAAACTAAGTCACAGAATCTGCAGCATGTGTGAGCAATATTTGGTGTTTATGAAGGGTGTCTTAACATTTATTCTGCTTAAGTTTTCCTGTTGTATGGTGCAGGTTAAATTTAAAAAAAAAATTAACCTTGCTTATCATGATTATTTGGAATTAAGCTTTTGGTCCTATTGCAGTTTTAAGCAGCTCTCCCAACTGCTGGTTTAGCAGTTATGGAGAATGATCTCAGATAATAGTGAAGACGTATCACGTGCGTATCCAATGATCTGCAATAACTTCATTAAAGCCAGTAAAGCACAGCTGAGGTGCTTTTAACCAGAATATATTTGCTTCACAGGAAATCTTTTGTAGCAGTCTGTGGGTTTAGTCTGAAGGAACAGGGCCTAACTTGCTGCTTCTGTCTCCAGTTTCAGTGATATCTCTAGGGTTAGATTTTTTAATTTTTTTTTTTAACGTCCAGGCCAAGCTGAGGAGAGAAGGGAGCTCAGGAAGAATAAATATTAGGGGGAAAAGTAGTGCATTTGTTCTTTTTGACAAAGGCTTGAGTAAAGATGTAGAAAATGAACATACAAAGTTTAGGTGAGAAACTTTATTCTGTTGGAGTTAGAAGACTTTTTTCCTTCAGGCAAGCATATCTTCAGGAACTCTTTATCAGTACAAGCATTGCCAAATTTCAGATGTTCTGCAGGCCTGTTGAGCTTCAGTGACAGAGAGAGCTGAATTCCCCATGTAGCACATTCCACTCCAGGGCCAGCAGCTCCTGACCCTGTACTTCTTGGGTCAGCAGCTGGATCACAGTGCCCTACTACTTGCTACTTACAAAAATCCTGGTATTTGTTATAGTATTATACCTATATTAGCCATCATAATATACTCAGTGTATTGGTTAGAAAGAATTCCTTTTTTTTAACTTATGCTAGTTTTCTTTTAAAAAAATGTCTCCTACATTAACTGGCTAGTGTTGGTTTTCATCAGTGTTATTCACAGGAAGGACTATTGAAAAAAAAAATCTGAATTCAGTGAATTTCAATCCCTGTTAATAAAATAGGATTCTTCATTGAATGTTTTCAAGCATGCATGCCATGATTATGCTCATAAGCTAATGGTGAATATCTTAGACTATATCTTAAGACTCTTGTCCCAGTTTAAATGTTGTGTGGTTTCCTGCAGATAAATAGTTACAGGTAAGTCAGCTGTCTGTTTCATAATGAGCTGGTGTCCAACACCAGTCAAAAAAGCATTTGGAAAATTCTTCTTTCCTTTTGATCCTGGAAAGAAGCAGAATGTGTTTAACAACTTTTCTTCACTGCGTATCTGAAGTTAAATCTCTGTAGCAGGACAATGCTTTTTTTTAGTCTAAAGCCTGAAAATCAGGGGTGCTTTTATATATGCCAGTAGCTTTTGAAACATTTATCTTAGAGGAAATTAATTCTCATTCATCTTAAAGATTTGCTTATCCAATTCCTTGTCAAATTTCATTTTTCCCTTTTTTTGATATTTTCAGAGTTTGGATGCGGACAAACCAGTGGCACCAGTGAAGAGGTCACCTCTCCGCCAGGAAACCAATCTTGCCAACTTCTCGTATCGCTTCTCCATGTACAATTTGAATGGTTTGTTGAATTATTTACCACATATATATTAAGAAAAGTAATAGTTTAAGAAAAAACCCTATTCCAGCTATAAATTAAGATATTGTAAAATATAAGAACATTTGAATACGCTTATAGCTGAGGTGAGAACATATTTCCTGAAGGCATTGCTTTCTGGTGTCCTTTTTTTTCACGTATTTGAGTCTCCTAAAGCAGTATCTCTTACAATACCTAGTATCTGCGAACTGTAGTGCAGTATTTGTATAAAAAAACTTGTTCTGGGATCTGGTCTCATGAAAGAAAGAATTTATGTGTGTGTGTTAACTGGGAAGAAAGAGCATCTTGTTTTATGGGGCATGATGCAGGAACATAGCTGCAGAATGACAAACGGAAGGAAACCTTAATTTAATATAGGTATGTATATAGTATTTTTGTTTTAGTTATGTTTTTAAAGCAGTTGCATTACTTTAGCAGAAAATGCTTAGCAAAACATCTGCACTTTTCTCAAAAGTGAATCATGATATTATGCAAATGCATTTTTACCTTCTGTTCACAGGCAAGCAGTTTAAACTTTTCAGATGTAATCTGAACATTCATAGACTTCTTTCAGTGACAAATGAGTTTAACCTAAATAGTATGAAAGTTGCACCTTTTAAGGATAGTACTGAAAATGAATTTTTGTTCAGCAGTGCGCAGATATTTTCCAGTACAGATAAGAAAAGAAAATACTGCTTCCTTTGCTCTTAGATTTGATAACACAGAGTGAGGCGTTGCAAATGAGATAACTCTGCACATACTGACTGCTCTTGTTTATTGCAGAAGCCCTGAATCAGGGGGAGACTGTGGATCTGGATGCCCTCATGGCTGACCTCTGTTCCATAGAGCAGGAGCTGAGCAGCATCGGCTCTCATTCAGCAAACAATGCTGCGGTGAAACGCCTTGCCACCGAAGCCAAACCTCAGAAACCACCTGCTAGTCGACCTTCCACTAAGCACAGCAGTGTGAAAGGATTGTCCTCCTCCTCCTCTGCTAAGGCGAATAAACCATCACATGCCAACGTGTCTCTGGATGACATCACTGCGCAGCTGGAGAAGGCCTCTCTGAGCATGGATGAAGCAGCCCAGCAGTCTGTTGCAGAAGACACCAGGCCGGTGGTTACTGGCCAGCACAGGAGGACAGCGTCTGCTGGCACCGTGAGCGATGCCGAGGTGCGCTCCATCAGCAACTCCTCGCGATCCAGCGTCACCTCGGCAGCTTCCAGCATGGACTCCTTGGATATCGATAAGGTGACGAGACCTCAGGAACTGGACTTGACATCGCAAGGGCAACCAATCACTGAGGTAGGGAGTCGCTAATTCAAGGTTTTGGTTTGGTTGGGGTTTTTCTCCTCAAACTTACACCTCGTTCCCTGTGCTGACATTGGTAGCTAAACATCTGCAGTGCAGTGGGGTTGATTGAAGATTTGCTTTTACAGGAACTGCACGTGTTGTAGCTACTTCTTTCTCTGGTTTTAGTTCTGTCTGCAAGGAAACTTCTTATAAAGAAAGCATTATGGTTTTCTTAAGAGTTTTCCCCATCTCTTCCTCCTCTCAAGTCAGTCGTGCATTTTAATGTTTTTTAGATGTTTTTAGATTTTAAATGCCATTTTTATTCAAAGTAAATATCACATATTGCCTGTAATTTAAATCTCAGAAGTGCAGTGCTGTGGAAAAGAGAAAGCACAATTGACAAAACTCCATTCCTGTTACAGTAGAGCTAATACCTGAAACACATGGAGCAATCTATGGGTGTCTGTCTGGAGCTATACTACACCAGTAATTTGCTGCTATGTGATAGTCTTGTTTACTGTATGACAGGAGGAGCTCTTTCAAACAATACACAACGCAGAAAAATAACTGGGCTGCAGTACAGCATTAGCAGATATTCATTTGGGATTTTGATTAATCAGATGGGAAACTACAGTAAGAACAGCCAGTTCAGAGCACTGCACGTGCTGGTAAATTCTGAGAGAAAATGTGGAAAATGTTCCAGTGAATTCTGAGAACTTAAACTTATAAGTTCTCTTGTAACTATACTCCCTGAAACAGAAGTCTGACCTGTTAAAATGTCAGTTGTACTGATATGCATGTTCTCTTTAATGAGAGAAAACTGGAACAAGCTGAGTTTATTCTAATCAATAATTAAAACCAATCTGAATGGGCTGTACTGGAAGCGTGGTTCCACACGTCTGCGACAAAAGTTCATCTGCTGTAGAGTGAACAATGCAGGCTTGTCAGTCTTAGGATCACCTCATTGAGGTCACACTTTAATTTAAATCTTTATTTGAAATACTGAGAAATGAAATGACAGTTTGGGTCAACTTTCTTTTTGTATAAAAAGTTTGTGTTCAGTATGCTTTTATTGGAGATTTCCTGTTGAATGAAGCAAAACAGATAGAAATGTGCCCTTTGCTCTTTGGAAAGTTAAAATACAAACCTTTGGATTATTGCTGTAGGCCTAAGTGCTCAAGCCCAGCCTTTGACAGTCATTGATTATATTGCTGTTTGCTTGAGAATAATTTTCTTTTTGTGGTATGATAAGGCTTATTTTTACTTTCTTTTCTTTTTTGCATCTCCAGCTGTTATTCATGATTGTATGTCTGTCTTCATGATGTAGAAAGTTCGGCGGTCTTGTATTTTGATCTCTTCTCAGATTAAAAAGATTACTTTTGTGAATTAGTTGCTCTACCTTGCATAGCATAAGAAAAGCACAAACGTTGCATTTGTTGATTTTTAATGCTAGGTGTTTTCTGCAGTTGATCTTGCAGGCCTCCCCCTCTTGATTCTCTGTTTTACTTTGGCAGTTACATGCTTGAGGCATCAGTAAAATTGCCCTTTTGTCTCCCAGGTTTTTCCAGTCCTTTGTGTCATGAGTAATCAACAAACCACCTGCTGCCCTTAATTAACTTGATGTTGGTGAATCGAGGGACAGAGGTCAAGAAGTTGCTTTGTCTTCACAGGAAGCTACTCTATATTGCTGCAAGTGTTGCAGTTGCTGTTTCAGTTGCTTTCTGAGCTCTTGGCTACTGACTGCAAGGCTCAAAATCATCCCTAAATGCTTTTCTCAAAGGCATGTGAGGGCTGCCTTTGTACAAACCCAGTGATTGCTTCTCATATAAGAATGTGGCTATTGTTTCTCTGCCCAGATAAGTTGATAAGAATGATTGATTCCTTTAAAGGAGGTAACCAGAAAGTGTCAGTAATTTGAGATCCAGATTCTGTTCTCCTCTTGAGAACAAAAACCTCTGTAGTCATTAACCAAAGTTGTTTGCTTTGGCTCTATCTATTCTTGATTTCAGTAGCCTGAGGAAGGTGTTCAATTCTGAAATATTGTCCCCAGGTTTACAGAATTAGTATTCATCTATTCAGTATTAGAATTGACGTGGGATGGGACTTCTTACTGAGAAGTAAGTTTTATTTCTCATCTGGTGAACAGAGAAAGGGAAATCACTTTTTGCATTTGTGATAGAATCTGTAGTGGTGTTTTTAAAATTAATTTAGCTTTTAAATTGATTCTTTGGAAGAATCATTGGGTATCAACAAAGCTGTTTATTTCCTATGTTATTCATTTAGTGCCCAAAAACTACTTTAAGGATTTATTAGTTCTCTCAGTTAGATTGTGAACCAAAACACATTTTACTATTAGGGCTGAATTGTACCCTCCCACCCACACAGTTGGGGCTGTTTCTAATAGAAAACTCTCTGCTGTGGCTCTTCTGAAGACAGTCTCTCTGAGGAAATAGCCTTTGACAAAGTCCTAGTGTCGATATAGGGAAAAAAACCCAACAGTTTTTATGCAGAAAGTGGGAGAGGCTATTTATTCATGATCACATCAGATCTGGTTTGAAATTTGTTATTTTGAAGTAGTGCTTCACGTTAGCTCTTCTCTTTTGCCTGTCTTCCTTGAGACTGCCTGTAGGTGAGCTGACCTTTGAAATTTTTCTTTTTCTGCTGTGGCTCTTCTGAAAGAGGTCAGTGTCTTGGCAGCTCTGCCCTTTTGACCGATACTTTCTGTCTTCTCCAGGCAGTATAGGTACTGTAAAAAGTCATCCTTTCTTCTGCAACTTCGTGTTTTGTTCTTCCTGAGTAAAATGGAAGACAGTTTTGATGGGAGGAAACGCTTGTCTGAAAAAGGAAATTAGGCTTTGCAGTTATAAACTTCAGTATTCTCTCTTAAGAAATAGTTCTGCTCTATATTTAGGAACTCTGACCTGTGAGTGCAGGAAAGTCCTGTGAAAGCACTGGCCCACAGAAGGTATGTGTGGTCTAGTATACTCTCTGACTGGAGACAGGAACCAGTATTATGGAAAAAGGCGGCAGTTCCATAACCACCAGAAATGGGAAGATATGACCTCCCTTTCCTCTCATCCTTCCTTCCTCACAGTTCTTTCTTACACTCTCATCTTCTCCCTTATCCCAGCTTTGGCACTTGACTGGTACTTAGTACACCAAAGTGTTGTGCTTCTCCTCTGGGTCTCATTCTGTGTTGTTTAGGTGAACTGCAGAGGCTCAGAGGACTGATGCTCATTTAGGGGGATTGTAGCCAATGACTGGAGGCTGGAGGGGAGAGCAGGAGCTCCCTTGGTGGTGGTAATTGGTTATGCAGAACTTCTTGCCTGAGCATTTGGACACGCACCTTTAGTGTCTTGTATGCTTCTTCCTCCTAGCAGCCTGTGATGTAGGAAATGCCTGGGATTGAAGATAAATCAGCATGACAAATGGTAACAGTGGTTGTATTGCTCAGGACCATCCTTGTACTCATTCTGCATTTGTTTTTAGGCCGCTTTCAGGGGACTTGACTGGAGTTCCCTTGGTTGTCTAAAATTCTGGGTTTATTAGCTGTCATCATGGGTTAATTTTCTCCCTTTCCTCCATTCCTTTCTTAGTACTATCTCTTTAGACATTGTGAATGTCGACGTTTTCAAAGACTATCACTTTGTAGTCTTGAAACCTTGTCTTGGTCCTGCTAAATGTTCTGACTGCACTTAGGCTCTTGAGTCTCCCCTTAAGTATTGTTGAATAAAAAGAATTGTTTTCTGCACCCCACCCTAACCTCCATAATTTTTTGCTAAATTGAAATTTGTCTTTGACAAAATGACTTCAGAGATCCTTGCTTGAACAGTATTCTTTCTTGAATTGGTAGGTTGCATTTCATTTTCTATTCTTTTAGTTGTGTAATGAGTGGCATGCACCTTAAAATGTTTCTGTGGGGGGTTACTTTACTTGTACGTAGACCAAACTAGTGAAATAATGAGTTCAGGTAGGGGAAATGATGTCTTCATGACTAACTTGTTGCCTCCACCCACATTATCTCTTTCTCCTTCCTTTGGTCCCTCTGCCAGCAAGGAGTTGTCTCTCTTTGCAGTGAGCTGTGCTGGAGCAGAAGGAGGAGAAAGCGGAGGGGAGGGAGCAGAGAACTGTGTTGGTGGTGCTTCTGTAGCTGTTGGTGTCTGGCGGGTGAAAGGCTCCATTCATGGGCAGTCATTGTTACTGTCCTGCACACACTCAGCCAAGAGGTTGCAGATAAGTTTGAAGTCTGCCATCTGGTCTGGCACAGTTCAGCATCACCCCCCACCCTCTTTATGTCTGTAACCCAGTTTGCACAGCTGAGAGATTCTGCACATACAAAGATAATGCAAAATTTAGCTGGTAACACTACATGATTTAATTGCATTTTATTTTTTGGCTTTTACTTAAACTTGTAGATTTATCCTTGATGCATGAGGGGTAAAAATCATGAGAAGAGAGTGCCAGTGCAATAAAGCCATATGGTTTTTCCTTCACTTGACAGAGAAGGCAGTGTAGTGTAAACATTAATGTTTCTTTCAGGGTAAAATAGCGAGCTTTGGAGGCATGACAGTTAGTAGCAATTGTCGTGTAAGCTCAGCACACATAAATAAATCTGTCCTGGATAAAAGATCCTGTGAGTTAAAATGGAAAACTTGAAATGGACCCAAGGGAGAAAAAAGTTTGTGTTTCACAAAAATTTTGCTATAGTTCTTAGGTGGACACGTTAGCGTTTCATTTGCCTGTGCGGTGGTATAACACAAAAGCTTTGGTACCCATTTTAAATTATTGAGGGTCATGTTTTGTGTGGGATTGCTCAATGTTGCATTGTATGAAAAGGCAGCTAACTGTTGATGTGTGCAGACAAATAAACTGATGATATATGTGGCCTTTGTTAGGCAACGGTGTCTTAAAATAGAGTTGGACTGCTGAATCTCATCTGTTACTTGTAGGTGGTTTAAAGAAGAGTTGTGGTCTGTTTTAGCTCTTGCAGGAATAGAGCATTATTGGCTTTTGTATTTTGGGAGCTTAGAGTTTGAGTGCTTTTCTTTATGGTGCACATGTTGTGTGGGTAGCAGATGTGAAGGATGTTAGACTCCAATTTGTGAGAGTAGTGACAGATAAGCAACAAACAAGGCATGGCAGAGGTTTGGTTTGTGTTTCTTCTAAAGACTTAAAAAAACCCAACATTTCATTTTCTGCCAGTTGCATGATGTCCTTAGCTTAGAGCACAAAGTCTATTCTGGAGCATTTCCAGTTCCGCGTTTTCTAAGCTGGAAACAGTCAATGGAGACACTTAATTTGAAACACAATTAGACCATTTCTTCCTCTTTCTTTTTTTTGCAATTATTAGTCACAAAGTGTTCTTTAATAAGTCAACAGTAAGGGAAAATTGTACGTATCAGTCATCCTGAAACATTACTTTGGCTTCCAGTTTGGTTGGCATAAGAAGTGTGAGCCATCCATTTTTCAAATGTTCTTAAAATATGTGTGAAATGACTCTTCATTTGCCAGATTTTTGGAAGCTTTCAAAGCATTTTCTGAGATAAACATATGATTTTATAAAATATAAACAATATTTATGTATTTAAAATAAATAATCCAATGTGCTTGACTATGCACAATCATCACATGATGCACTAGAACCCAGGGATTGCTAATACACTGTTCCCAATGCCTCCAAACTAGCACATAAAATTTTTTTTCACATTATACCTAGAGAATCTGCAAAGCAAGTGATGGGAGGGGATCAATTTAATTTTTTTAAAGCATTTTCAGTTGAGATCCAAAGTAGGCATTCTAAAAGTTTTGTTTACTGCACATGCATGGAATGGTAGGTTTCAAAAATTGGGGTAAGTAGATTTAAAGTACATGAAAGGGAAACAGGAATTTAAACATTATCCTTGAATTGGTTAATCTTGAGTCTTCACTCGGTGTGTCTGACTTATTTTATAGCTATGGACTTAAAATTTGTCCTGTAATTTTTCCACAAAGAAGATAACTAATCCAAGTGTAGCAGAAACTGTAAAACACGTAAGAATAGTTTCTCTTCTGTCAGCTTTGCCTCACACTCATGAATAAGCTTTAAAGTTCCTTCCCTGGAAGGAGCAGGAAAATGGACCCTGTAAAATATGTCTTGTTTGACACTGCTGGCTGGCAAGGCTGGTAAACACTCAGAATTGCAGTTAGGGTGTGCTTTGTTAGTGTGTGAACACCAAAGGCATTGTCTCACCTCAATACGCTGTTCTTTGGGGTTTTCTGTGAGGTAGGAGTCTTCTGTGGACAAGCGAGTGAATGACTCACTCTGCTCTCCCAAATGCTGGGTAAATAAGCACACTTTAAAATTAATCTTGTTGTTTTTATGGCTGTTCCACAGCACTTCAGAAAAATACTCATGTTTATAAAGGGTTTCTTGAGAAAAAAAAAATTATTAATACAGAGAAGCCAAGAAAATGGTTGTTCAGAGGTTCTTTCTCTTACCAGATTTGTCTGCAAGAAAAAAAATACCATAGATGAGTGACCAAATAAATCTAGGCAGCACACTCTTGGAACTATTAGACCTGAGTTGAGAAATCAGAAGTCTTATCATATGATGTTACCAAACTTTGCTGAAAGTATGCTGCAGGGGAGTTGTGTGCATTGGTTGCAGTTTCCAGTAAAGATATCACTGTACTAGTGATTATTCGTTATGGAGCTTTAAAACAGCCAAATTCTTTGTGGATACACCATTCTGCTTAAAACAAATTTCTCTACTTTTTCTGCAACATTTGATTAGACTAGAGATGTGAAATACTAAATCTGTAGGAAGTTAGAAACGGATTACTTGTTTGTCCTTGTTTTGGGTTGCCAAAAAAGAAATTTGGGGCAGATGACAAAAATTAAGAACACAGCCACCAGTTGTGAAACATTAAACTCTAAAGAGAAGAAAATAATTTGTTGTTTTCCTCAGTTGTGCATATTCCTAAACTTTTGGGGGAAAACTAGGGGTTGGAAGGTTTTTAAAGGGGTTTGAACCCCCCCCCCCCAAAAAAAAAATAAGACTACATGTTCTGGAGAAACAATTGAGAACTGGCCTTTTAGCTGTGTCAGTTTTGAGCATGCTGTTTTAGTATGTTCCACTAATATAGTATTTAGTATTTAGTTTGTTATACTATAATAAAAGTTTGCAAATACAAACAAAAGCCTTCAATTTTAGTTAAGTAAATGTACAGCTTTAGTTAGTTTCCTGTGTTGGACACTTATTTTTGCAGGTTATTCAAAATGTTAGACCAGCCACATCAATGCCTTGCTTTATGAATGCAGGTTTTATTTCATTCATGTGGCTTACCTGCTTCTAACAAAAAGGGTAGATTTGTGACTTTTAACTCCCCAGCTGTGTATACCCACTCTTTTATAGTAGTTGATCTTTGGATGGGTTTATGTCTAAACCCATATGCCCATTGTTTTGGGCAGATTGTACTAAGTAGACATCAACAGCTCTAAAATCAAATTGTTCTTAATACAGTTACTTCTCAGAGTATAAGACAGTAGATTCAAAGTAAAATATAGCTTCAGTTAAAGCTGTATGTACTTTTATTCCTTAGGTTTCTTAGCTGCTTTGATGTCTTGTTTTCTGTGCTACAGGTAGAGCCCTGCACAGGATGAAGTCTCTGATACTCTGTAAGTAATAGTTAGGAATCAGTTAGTCATAGTTTGGGGTTTTTTTCCCTTTCTTGTTCAGATCTTCCTCTTATCTTCCTCTTCCTCTTTTTTTAGACTGATCAGACAACAATGTTCTGTGAAGTTATACTCCTTATTTTTTCTTGGGGTTTTCTTGGAACTTCCTCCCTGCAGACAAACCGTACTTGTTTGGTTTATGCAGTTTAGATCCATACTACTGATGAACTGCCTATCTTGTGTTGGAAGTGTTGTTTATATAGCTGCATAAAACGGTGATTTGGAGCAGCTTTCCCTGGAAGATAATCTTTGTGAATTAGTTGTTCATTGATCCATTGGACCACATGGTCTAAATTATTACTGTCTGCACAAGAGATGCGAGAGCACGTGCTTGGGGGAATGACAGGACTGCCTCCTTCTTGCAGCAGTTGAGTCTTAAATTTCTCAAAAGCAGTAGCGAAATGAAGCTTGCACTGAACTTTCACCAGCTTCTGCAATCCTTTCTGTCCTGCTCTGTCTTTTCAATCTCTTTCTGTCCTATATCTTGTGTTCAACAAGGGAGCATCCCAGCCTGACCTGGGAGGTGATGGACTAGCACTGAGTGCACCTCATGCACAGAGGAGCTTTGTTCATTTGAGATGTCCACAGACATGTTGCTTAAATTACAGTGAATTTCAACAGGGTTAGTCTATCAGGACTGGCAAGAAGTTATAAACACCCCTATTATTAATAAATACTTGCTGTAAGTAAAGATTTACTTTTTTTTTTTTTCCACTTGCCTGCAATGAAATGGAGTCACAAGACTTCTAGGAGGGAGGGTTGGCTACTCTTGAGCACAGAGTAATTGCACCTGGTTCTCCCTTCCCCTGTCTGGCTCCAGCACGTTGTGCAGCAGCCAGGCACTGCAGCTTAAAGAAGGCTGTGTCCCACCATGGACCCAGGCATTCTTGCTCTTGGCCTGTCTTTGACTCAAGAGAGTGCAATCCAGCTGGAGGGCAGGCCCGTGCTCTGTGGGGGGCTGCAGCCTTGAGGTTTTTTTTAATTTTGATGCTCCAGGCTTCACTAAGACTTACAATTTTAATTTGGAAGTATTAGTCTCAGACAAATTCAGCTATCTTCTCATGGGAAAGCACAAAGCAAGACTTAGATTATTGGCAGGATCATCATCTGTTTCATGGTCAGATGTTCAGAGGTCTTTAAAAACATCTGTATTTTAAATGACACACACCTTCCTTTCCTTTCTTGGGAATACTTTGTCTGGTGTGGATGACTAGTAATCATCTTGTAACAGTGTCCAATCATGGAAAATTATTCTTGGTAGTATCATTTGACAACATTTTTATTAGCAGCTTTATTAGTAGGATGACCCTGCTTGAGCAAGGGAGGTTGAACCAGGTGACCAGCTGTGCTCCTTCCAGCCTTACCACTGATTCTGTGAAAGCACACGTTGTGTGCAAAGGGTCAGGCAGCTCTGTTACCCAGTGCCTCTGCTTCACTTTCTCAGTGCCTATTTTCCTGTTCTGAGGCTTTAATCAGAATAAACTGTAAGCCATTTTGCAACAATTTTTTCTAATATCTAAATCTCCTCTGGTACAACTTGAGGCCTTTTAATTTGTCCTTTTTCTTTCTTGCTACTTGCAAGAAGAGACTGTCATACAATCTGTCTACACCTCCTTTTAGGTGTTTGTAGAGAGTCATCAGGTGTCCCCATAGCCTCTTTTTTGCTAGGCTAAACAATCCCCTTTGCAAAGGAAAGCAGAAAATTTATATTTTTAGTTAGATGTTTATCATATATGTCCATATGAATAAATTCCATAGGAATGCATAATCTCAAAGAGATTGGAGAAAAAAAATCAGTTCTCCTTCCCCATCTTTGGGTGAAAATTACAAAAATATTTTTTAATCTTTTAACCCTTGAGTTCTCCTTCAGAAATAGTGGATTCTGATTCTTGAAGCTGGAATCTAAAGAATTGAGTGTAGGGATGAGGTTGAAATGGAAGCTGAAGTAATCTTTTCAACAAAGTTTTGCAAGCATTTAGTTCTCTATTGACCACTGTATACTGAGTTTCCCTGATTTTTAGTTTGTTTCTTAGGGATAGAGAATGCATTCAAAAAATAATTTGGTAGTGTTTCTCAACTGTGATATTAAATCAAAAGTAGTGGCACAAGAGTGCCACCAGCTGGTTTAATGAAACGTGTATTTATTAAACTGTCAAATAGTTTCGCAAGAAACATGGCAAGATAATTACATGCACAAGTCCTCAGTGTGCCCTTATTGTTGGTTTTTTTTTTTTTTTGTACTAAGGTTATTCTGGTGTACATACCTTGAGTGAATGATGTCTTTGAATGTACAGATAATATTCAACAAGAAAGGAAGTTTTCTATGTAACATTTTTAAAACACTTCAACAGCAAGATAAAATACTTCAGAAGATCCTGGTCATTTTTTTTCTTACAATTCCCACCTCAGTTTTTGATCATTATTTGCAAACTATCAGTGTAAAAAACCTATGTGACACCTTTCAGACTGTGTAGTACAGTTCTAAGCTCTGTATGCCTGTATTCTCAGCCCTTACCTTAAAATCTGAGGAATTAGATACAACTGAGTCTCTTAGCAATGAGACTGAATCTTTCTAAATTGATCCCACTTTTCTGTACTAACTGATCATCAAACATAACAAGAAAATAGACGAGTGTTCAGATTTTGCAAAAACACAGAAGCAGAATTGAAGAAAGGAGGCCATGTATAACACAGCATCTCACTTGTGACCCAGTGGGCTGCTGCCATGGCAAGATGGGCTACACAGCCTTCCTGCTTCAGACCTTAACTAGACAGCTCAGTTTATCACTTCTTCTTAAGCACTTTTCTTAAAATCCAGCCATCAATCATAGTCTGTAAAAATAAGTCTAATATGCTCAGTAATTCACTGGTAGCTTAGAAATAATTTCAGTTTTGGGGTTTTTTTTCAAACTGACTTTCAGCTCAAGACGTCTTAATGTCAAGAATTCAAACAGCCCAGTGAATATCACATAATGGAACTGACAAGGATAATAGGTGAGAAAATCTTAGGGTTTTGGCCGTGGAGAGCATTACTGGTCATCTAGTTTAGTGCAACAAATTATATTCTGAAAATCTGAAAGGTATTTTCATTTTCCTGGTGGCCCAGCTGTTCTGTCATGTTTAGCAAACATGCTTTGTAGGGATAGGATTGCTGATGGGTATAAAAATATTCCAGTACTGAAAAATGTATCTGGCATAAACAACTGCAGTGTATTTAAGTATTGTGTTGAGTTTCCTGAAAACACTGAAAGGCAATTCTCAACAGCTGGTCCATGAACATCTGGTCTTTAGATCTGAAGGTAGTGGATGTTACATTTCTGTCTTCAAAGAATGTATATAGGAAATCTTTGATGTCCAAAACGTCATTTGGAACAAGACTTCAGTCCATGTTCTGGTAAAGCATCAAGGCTATCTGTCTTTGCTGAATGAACTGCACATGAACACTATTAACTTTTTGAACCTAACGGCATCTGGAACTCTTAAGTGTTCATGCTAATTTTATTCAAATCTAGTTTTCTATGTTCTTGATTATCCTTAGCAGCTAAAGTTTGTTGCAGAGACATTACTAGCCCTATTTATTTAGTTTTGTTACTTCAGCTATTTTGATTATCACATCTGAATTTTTGTAATAAAATTGGTTTTTGCACAAAATATTTTTGTGCACAGCTGTTTTAGCATCCCTTGAGAAAGGTATACGTTTAATTTTATTGAAAGTTAGTTTTCCAGTCAGCACATCTTTTTTAGTATTTTGAGGATTTTTTAATTATTAAACAACCATAGTTTTCAGTGTGACTTAGAATAATTGCTGCTAGGAGCTAAAATATGACAGTTCAAAGCAGTCATCATTGGCTGCTTCTGCAGAGTATAAAATGGTTTTCCTGGCTTTGCTAAGTTTTCTTTCATTATTTTTCACTCTTCAAATTTTTAAACTAGGTAGAGTTCCTGCAACTTAGTTTGAATTCTGTTCCATATTATGAAGAAGGACTAAGCCAGAAGTTATTAGCTTCCTATTGTATTGCATTAAAGTTGTCTCCAAAAGAAGTGATTTTGGCACAGAAAATTTGGTAGCTGACAGTAAGCTTCCCCTTTGCTTGTTAGGGAAAGAAGAGTACTTTTGGAAGAGCATATAAAGAAACAAACAGTGAGTTTTGGGCTACGGTGTTACGGCCTGTCCCACTGTCCTGGTGTGCAGTGTTGTAGCACGATTTGTATGTAGCACTTTTTCCTTCCTGGATGCTCACTGGCCTATAGTGCTTTGAGTTCTGCCTGCGTAGTAGGGATGCTGGATTATCTGGGAATCCTGAGTGGAGTCTGGCTCCCTAATAATCATTTAAAATATCAAAGTATTTATATGTCGGTTTTAAAATTCTTCTAGCGACAGACTTTAAATAGAAGATTTTAACATCTTCAAATGTCTGTAAAGTGAATGTTTGGCTTTTTATACATGTAGTGGAAATAGCTTTAACAAACTCATTTTTACTGCATTTGCAGTAATAATTTTATAAAAAAAATCTTATAACAAGGTGTGCTTGGTACTAATGGCTGGATTTCAAGAAAGCTATATACTACACATAAAAATGCATTTTAGAAAAACACAACACCTAATACAAGTTAAAAATAGTAGGTAGTTTTAGACTTGCACATGTTGAATACTCTTTGGGTTTGCCTCCGAGTGCTGATCTAGAGATACGTGATCTTGCAAAGAATTTGGTAAATTAGCAATCAGTTCTTTTGACTTAGTGTTATTCTTGTTGAATTAGCTGCACTGAGTATTTTAGTGACTCTAGGAATTAAACATTCTTCCAGCACTGTTACAGTCTGCTTCTTCTACAAGTTCATGCTTAGTATAAAGGCCTGCATGGTTTTGTCTTTTCTGAAGCTGTTGTCAATTTTGATACTTCCATTGTGTTTCAAACTACTTTTACCTTCCAAGCACATTTAAATCTGGTTGTGTGACAATTTGAAAAATACCTTTAAACTGAAAATAGCCCTTATGAGAAATTATGGCCTTATGCTGGGGAAGCATTCGGCTTACTGCAGCAGGATAGAAAAACGCATGGCATTGCAGGAGTGGGAGAGACACATACTAGTTTATGGAATTGGAATTGATATTATATCCTGGATTAATCTAAGGTGAGGCACTGGGGGAGAGACGACTTTGCTGCTAGAATTTGAGTTCTCATTGTTGTGATGGGAGCAGGGGGAAGAACAGGTGCTTTTCATGGTGAAAGACTAGAAATTGTCTCCCTAGGAGTAATTAATGTTTTGGTTTTCCTGGATGTCATTGCTGTTCTTTTTAATCTAGTGCAGTACTTGGGGCAGAAGAGAAGGTTAATTTGTTTGGCAAGATCAGGCATTTATATTGTTGGAGCTTTGATATGTATTTCAGGTTCTTAAGTAGAGAGGAAAAGTGGGCTATTTAGATCCTCTGTGTGAACCATTGTGATTGTACTATCTAGAAAAAAAATTAAAATATTTATCTTCTGCTGAACAATGGAATATTCTAGGAGCAACATCTGTTTGCCTCAAGGCTTGATGTTTAAACTGAAGTCTTTCTTTGAAATAGACTAAATGCTTTAAAATTGGATTGGAGAAAGTAACACATTGTTCTAAAATGAAATTTAATTTGTTACATACCTGTTTCTGCGTGCCAAATATTTTAAAAATCCTACGCGCGGGTAGTTACTGTTTAGCTGAGCTGTAACCTCTAGAATTTAGGCTTTCCTGTTGCTTTGCTACTTCTGCTCATTCTAACTGTGGGGTATGTGCAGTACTGCAGAATTTGTTATAGGGTAGGACGTAGCCATACACAGAAAATGTCTGGTAAAGAGCTGTTGCCTTCCTGTTTCTAGGCATGTTAGCTCTGCAGCTCCAATTCACATAGGTGGTTGTCATCACACTGGTCTTACACATTTTGCTGTATGTATACCCTGTTCCCATAAAATATCATTATCAAAGTTTCAAGTGGCTATTACGTTGTAAGAAGGATTGGCATTCCCATTTTTGGATGGAAGTTCCTTAGTGAAGATAAGATAGTTAGATGCAAGATAGCAGCAGCCAAGATGACCGAGATAGGAAGAAGGTTAATTGCCCTACCTTGGCCTTCCCTGTAGGAGAAATATTCTCCAGCAAACAGTATTCCCTTTAAGGAGAAATTCAATGTCCTGTATTTATCCTGAAACTATTGTTGAGTTACAGGCTAAGAGAGGGTGACTAAACTGAGGAAGAGGCTGCAAGTGTAGATTGTAGTGTTCCTTCTACTGCAGTGCTCCATTCACCAAGAAAGTGATCCATATTTATTAGAGTCCATGATGACTGACAAGAACTCGATGAAGAAGCTCTTAAAAGAATTTCCTTTAACTTGTCACTGGATTTTTACATATGCTTTTGAATTAAGCCAACCATTTTATTCCGTAAGTTGTGTAGCAATATGTTGTAACGAGACCATCCTAAACTACCTCTGTGGGAAGTTAGAGCCTCTGTGTAAGAAAGGATACAATTCAGTATGACTGTAAATAATTATACCAGGTTTTACAAACCCTCAGCACTGTGGCTTGAGCTAGGCAGCACTGCTGTGTGTCTGAAACATGTCATGTCACAGTAGTTAATATGCAAGCAGAAAAATCATTTACTCTGTCACATAACCTGGGTCTGTAGTAGTGGCTAAATACCCAGTGGCTGGAGCCTGGGTTTAACTTCAGATGCTGTGGAGAGCCTTCCCTGAGGTGGAGCTTTTAAAGCCTCCTTGACATCCTTAATTGCTCATCCCAGCATGTGGCAGTCACATCAAGTAAACTCTCCCTGCAGGAACTGTATTTGCCAAACAATCTGATACTGCCTTGCAGGAATCTGTGGACATGGGCACTTCCTTTTTCTCAGACTACTGTGGCACTGAATAAGGGGTGGGATTCTGTATTGCTAATTACTAAACACAGGTGTAGTAGGCATGTATAGTTGTCATGCCTTGTTTCTGTATAGCATTGAAACAAGGCTGAGACAACTGTAGCCGCATGGGACAAAACTTGCAGTATGGTGGTAGTACTCAGAAGATTTTCTTCATGCTCTTTTAAGTTGTTTAAACGTTCTTGTTAAGTGCCGCAGTACTAGTCTAATTTCCTTAGCAGACTGGACTGGGTGGTTCAGCCAATTGCTGCATGATCATGGTTTTGTTGCCTGTAGCAGGTGCTAGAGAATATAATCACTCTGGCATCGGTCATTAACTGATTTCTGTCTTTCTCTGCTGGTTGCTTCCCCTCTCCTGATTTTGCTTCCCACTTTGAAAATGGATAAAAATATATTTTTTGCTAATTTATCTTCCCAAGGGAAGCACTGGGATTTGTAATTTTATAATTTGGACTATACAAGAGAAGAGAGACTTAAGTCCCTTTAAAAAAAAGGACATGAATTTTAAGTCAGGTTGGTTTATTGTTGTGGTAATATCTTTCCTCTTTAAGAATGAAGCAGCAACCCGTGTGGAAAGCATAAAACCAGGATGTCTCCCAGATGACCAGTTTATAGTGACTCTGTGTTTGTGTAGTGGAAGTAGAATGTTTAGTTTTAGAAGACTGGACAGGATGTTGAAAGCCATTGTAAGACTGTATTTTCTTACTTTTATAGTTCTAAATGTCTTTATAAATAAGTTTTCTCTTGCAGAAAAGAAACCAGTGGCAGGTAAGCAAAAGTTTTCTTAATTCTATTGTGTGACATTTTGTACAGGAGAAGATTAAAATAGTGTCTTCTATTAGCACAATTGCTCTTACATCAGTGTGTCCTGCTCATAGTATTTGGGAATGTTCATGTTTTTATGGGAGGGGAAAAAAGTGATGATGTAGGGGGTTTTTCTTTTAAACTCTGCTTTATCTTCTGTAATCAAGACACCATAAAATTAGTATACTGACTTCCTTTGACTTATGTTCTTTCTCTTTCTTTCTGCACAAGCACTCCTATTTGGACAGGGAAACCTCCCTTCTTCTGAGAAACATTGCAGGAAAGCCTTCTCATTTGCTGACCAAGGTGATGATGCTTCTTTCTACTGTATGTGACTATTTCTATGTAGAAAGAATGCTTTTGGTGTGTGCTATGCTTCTCCACCCTGCCCTTTCCAGGAATTTCTGCGTTTACTTACATGATTTTCCTGATTATCCAAGGTGCTTTTAAAGGCTCAATTGTATTGTTTGTTTCTGCATATTTATCAAAGTGTTCATGTTCTTGACAAATACTTAATAGCCATATTAGCAGGTAAAATGCCTTAGTTGAAAAGGAAGTGTACCGAGCTAGAAAAGTGTTTTTGTTCATGTTGCTATTCACTAGTTTCAAAGAAGAAAAGATCCTAGCTGTGAAAAGTATATGGGAATGTTTAGTAGTTTTGAAAGCCATTAATAGCCTTAAAATAAGTTCTCTTGTTGTACTGAAGACGCATTAGTGTGTAATGGGATATTCTTTACAACATTTTGAATGTTGACAAAATGTACTGGGGGAAAATATCCTAGTAAGACTGTGGTCTAATGAGCCAGGTATGTACAAATCTTGATTATAAATTAATTTTCTTTACAGGAAAGAGTCAACAATATACTAAGAGATCACAAATTGTCATTCAATTTGCTAAGAATTATATATTATATATGTATTTCCTTTTGAAATTGGAGGACGGGTTGGAGCAGGCTATAAATCTCTGATGAAAATAAAGGCTGGGATGAAGGACAGCTTCATGTAGCTCAGATATTTGGTAGCTGAGGTGTCAGATGTCTCTGATGCTAATACATACAGCAAAACCATTTCTGTGGGGGTTTGGTTTTTTTATTTAATTTACAGACATTCTAGTGGAGAGACCTCAAGCAAGGCTGAAGTAACAAAACTTAATTTGGTGACCTCAGAACAATAAGGATAATGTTCACTGGGAATAAGTAGTCTATAGTTAGCAATAGAAGTTTAGAACTAGTTTACTCCTTTTTCTTGAATACCTTAATATTCTTCTCAAAATGCTAAGCATGTATCTTGAAAACAGATTTTTCAGGCTGTCTTCCAGAGGAGTACAAACAGCCAAAAGCAAGTAATCTTCTGCTCTTGTGATTGTTTTGCTTAAATTTTAAGTCTGTACCTCTGCCTTGACCCTACCCCCAGTAGTCTTGGACCTCCTGTACTGCCCAACAAAGCAAACAGCCACCAAACCAGTAATTGGCTTGATTGCAAATAGATTAACAGCAGCTGTGGCAGAAACCACAAGTTTCTTTTATCTCCATGTGTCTTCAGATCCTCCCTTCTGGTTGTTTGTATGTGGGATGACTGTTGTTTACTATACAGGAACTTCATTTTCAGAAGTGCAGTAAATGATCCCTTTGTGTCATATGACCATGGAGTAGCTCCTATCAGCCATTCTAATACACTCAGAGGTTAAATGTTTGTATTTGTAAATCTTTGTGTTGGCCAATGAGGCTTCCTAGCTCTTTGATTCAGGTGATTTTGGCGAGCCCTCTGATTTCCTGAGGGTAATGTTGGTCAGCTTGTGACTGTGACAGCTGTGCCTTCCACTTCTGACTCCTGAGCACACAGGCCTGGCGTGGAACTTACTGGTTCTCTTCTGACCTCCTGCAAGCAGAAATACCTGTAGTAAAATGCTGAAGTGGAAGTCCATTTTGCTGCTTAGATCTCTTCAGCTTGCTGTAACGCTGGATAAGCCTCTCTATGAGCGAAGCAGTCCCAAGAAATGGGACATTTCCTGGTACCAAAGTGTTAGATCCATCAGTTGACTGTAGGGTCAACTACAGTTCTGTGCTGCTGTTCCTGGTGTGTCAACTGTTTCTTACTCTTTTTACCTGTTTCTGTTTCTCCCCCTTCTCTGGTATGTCTGTAGCTTATATTGAAACTAGAACCATTTTTGTCTTCTGCTAATAGAACGAATTGTAAAAATTCTAGCCGTGGACTAGATCCCTTCTGCATCACAACCATCACAGAGCTCCTGTCCCTGCACAGGGTAGATCTCAGCACAGAAAATTAGGTATTTGTTTTGGTGAGCTCTTCATTTTTAGATATAATTCCAGGTGTTACTGTTCACACAGCATTCAAACCTTTGTTTGAAAACAGAGAGAAGTGAAAGCATGTGCATAAAGTAAGTTACTGAATATTGAGTAACAAGCAATGTAGCTTTATTGCCAAATCTGCAAGTTTATTTCCCTGTAATGAATATTGAAAACTAAGCTTAGTACTGTGAAATTAAAGTAAAATAATTTTATAGTGCAAATAATTTTGAGAGAATATTCAGGGCTCAAATACATCTCAATTTTGGCCATGAAAATAGAAATGTAAAACGCTGGATTTTGAAGTGAGCATTTCTTCTACTGTTCTCTGATGCATGTGAAGCTGAAACAATGTTCAGTAAGATAGATGATAGTGATTTAATGAAGGTAATGATTCAGATAATATCTCAGCATCTGAAGGGAAAGGAACCATGTTATACCTTTTCTTCCCAAATAGCAGGTATGTAATTTTTCTTTTCTTCTTGACCTGAAAGACAAAAATTCTTCTTAGGGATGTTCGTTCCTTTGCTTTATAGATTTTGGTTCCCTCACACTGTAATTTCATCAGACTTGTGATTAAATCAGTTGTGATGTTGGCCTCATGTCTCTGATTCAGATGTGCTCATTCTTGAATTAAGCATCTGTTTGAGACTTTTTTCTTTTTAATGCAGCTTAAAAATACAGCAAATTATTTCTAATCTACAAAGAATGGGAGGACAGTCTAAAAGCTTTCTGAGGAAATTGTGATGTCCTGTGTAATTTTAATGCTTTAAACACTTTATATTTTTTAATATGGTAATGTTATCATATACCTTGTCATTATAAAAAACCTATAATTTATATATTATTTATATAAATCTATTGTAGTTAGTTGTGTTGTTAGATAATCAGCCAACATTCTGAAATCTTTCTGCCCTCTTCCACATATCCCTTGATGTTTTTATCCAACTAAAACTCCTCACCAGTAAGTTGTAATGACTCCTCTCTTACATTGTAGCTGTCTTCCCACTCTCAGACTTCCTTTCTGTGGTTCCTAGGGTCTGTTCCCCTGCCTGGTCTTTTGGGGTTTCTTCCCCACCCCTTGGCTGTGTTTCTCCTGGTCCCAGATTCCAGTTGTGTTTCCTGTAGAACTGTGTGCCCTGCTGGCCTAGAGCCAGTTCTAGGCAGGTCCTGTTCAGGGGCAGGTGGATGATAATGCAGTGCCGATGGCTGCTTCAAGGCACGGAGAGCTGTGAAATTCCTTTGGATTTTTTATGTTGTCGCCACCAGCTTTGTCAAATCTAGTCTGAGTAGTGTTTCAGGCAGACAGCAGAATGCACGTTTCTGCTGGTTAAGGTTCTGTTCTGCCATACCTTGAAGCATAACTTCAAAAGGGCACGAGTCTGCTTGGAGGCGTTAAGCAGTGGTGCACCTGAGAGGTCAATACCAGGTGCAGGACTTGGCAGCATCTTCCTTACTGATACGGGGCCTTCCTTTCCCTTACACACAGTGGGGAAGAAGATTCCTGCTGTAGGAAATCGTTACAAAAGCCAGTGTGACTTTGAGATATACTTCAAATGTAACTGCTGCTTTCCAGTTTCCATGCAGAATCCATTGTCTGTGTTTGAGTTAGGCTTCTAATAGCAAAAAGTTTATGAATGTTGAACAAAGAAGTAGAACAAAGGAAAAATATGGCAGTACCCAAGTGTAGTAACATTGTAATATCTGAGACCTTTTCAGGTGAATAATTCTCAGACACAACCCCTGAAACAATAGTACTACTTCACAGATATTTCCTTTTTTTTTTTTTCATAATGCAATATGGTGACAGAGGCAGGAATATTCCAGAGGTATTGAAAGGTCTCTACTAAACAGGGAAGGAAGAAGGAGGAAATGCGTGGTGAGTCTACATTAGCCAGGATGAACCCCTCACTAGGGTGAGTGCACACGCACGTTTAGTGAGCTTTCAGATACTCATGTCTTGCTTCCCTTTTTGCTTTACCCAGATTAACTACCCAGAGGTCAGTTAGAATTATTATGAGAAGAAACACAATGAACATATGTTTTGAGAATGAACATGAAATGCTACTGTAAACACAAGTTCACTGTTTATAAATGGACTGTCCCACAGTTGTGGCACATTTCTAGGGTACCAGTATTCTGCTTGTCCTATTGAGTGTATCAAAAAACCCAGAAGAACTGCTCTTAATAGTCACAGCTTTGGTTTTAGTGCTGATCACATACACTCTTGTTCTAGTGTTGTTTTTAATAATAAATTAAAGCAATCAGCAGGAAAACTTCATTAATAGGATTAATATTCAGACTGATGTACTTTAAACATAAAGCTAATAAAGTTGTCTTGAAGTTTTGGGTAATTAGGTACAAATAGAGATGTTAATATTGTGTTCTCTGGTAGCAGGAGCCTCTGTTTCAGTACAAGTGCTCTGCAAGAAGGAGAGTTTTTGCAAAACAGCTGATTGCCTTTCTCCCCAAGGCTAAACTATAGTTGGGAAAATAAACAGTAGATACCTGATTGTAGTCCTTCAGAAGTCAATGCTACTTGTATATTTAGTTTTCTTCTTATCTGCATTCAAAGTAAAAATGCAGAGGAAAGAAAAAAAGCAAATATTAAACAGAGAAGAAATTTCTTAATTTTATGCATTTTGTAGTTTGTGTATCTACATTACTAACTTAAGTAAAATGTGGACTTCATTACTTATCTCCTATCATTTAATTGCTGGCTTTTCTAAGTTCCTTTGTAAAGTGATGCCCTCCTCCTTTTTTTTTTTTTTCCATTCAATTTGTTATCTCTGTAAAAGAGATTAGTTAATAACACTTTAAAAATGTCAAATGCAAGAAAAAAAAAAACAAAAAAAACCAACAAAACCCAGCCTAGAAAGGTGAGGCACAAAATTGCTTGGGCAAGGTGAGCTCTGCCATTACATACATACATACATACATTGCATACATATCTTGCATCTTTAATGCTAAGACACAGCTGGAATATCTTGTAACTCTGTATTTAAGTGGAAACTGACGGAGGAAACAGTGTTTGTCATCATATTATGGGAAACTGAACTTTATATTTTTTTGTGTTATTCTTTCCGATATTTCACTGTAGGCTAAAAAATTATTCAGAACTTAGTTCTGGTATATAAATGCAAAAAAAAAAGATCATCAATTTAAGACCATTGCGCTGAAGAGATATGCATTTTCCATTTTGGTCCACAGGATGTTTGAATATTTTGGATTAATGGGTTCTACACCTAGGTATGTTGACAAATATTCTTTAAATCAGGTGCAGTATTTGCCATAACAAAACTAATCTTAGCTCAAAGCTTTAAAATGCAAGTGTAACAATAGTCCCAGAATAGTCCTGTTAAGTGAGGAATTTATTACAATTTGACAGTCACACCTATTGCTATTACACGAGACCGTCCTTTTCCTGCCAGAGGTGGAAATGACTCTCCGAGCTGTTCAGTGTTTCTGTGAAGAGTGTGTGTCTCTCCTGGGTGTGTGTCCAAGGCTCCCCTGTGCCCCTGCGGGCGGTCTGAGCAGGAGTGGGTTGTGCTGACCGTGCCTGCTCTCAGCTCCCTGCCGGTGCGGAGGGACGGAGCCGAGTGCCCGCAGCGAGCGCTGCAAGGGCTCTGCGAGCAGCAGTGCTGGGCAGGGACTGACCCAGGGAGCGGCTGGACCCAGCGGGCTGGGACAGAGCAGCAGCCCTGCTCTTGGCCTGCCTCTCCCTAATCCTTCAGCAACTCCATCACTACTGCCAGCATTTGCTAGCAAAGGGGAAATAAATACCTAAGGTAGATGTGGCTGGACTGGATGTGCTGTTATTGGTGGCGTTGAACAGTTTAAATAGTTTGCAGTTGCAGTTGGGTGTTTTTGCCATCTGTCACCTCTCTCCCTGTGCAGTGGAAAAGGGTTCTCAGCTTATTAGTGCAAGCTGCTGGACTGCCCGTGCTTCCTCCTGCAGAGAAGCTGGGTTTCTTTCATGGACAGGGGGAGGAGAGACCTGTGTTTGTGTCTAAGTGCTGTTCTTGGGTGGCTTTGATGGGCAGGGAATTGTTTTATTGAGGCATTAGGAGACAGAATACATGGTTGTGAGGTTTGGGGGGTTATTCAGTTGTTTTATTAAGGAATCAAAATACATAGCTCTTCCTCCCTCTCCCTTGAAACATTGTTTGCCATGTCAGCAGTGATGCAGCAGTGGCCTGAGCTTCATTTATTACTGTTCAAAGTAGCGTAAAATCTTTTGACTACTATATGCTTTCAGAAATTTTCAATGCTTTCTTTATTTTCCTTGCTATTTTTTTCCAGTTAATAAATTCAGACCTCTTTTTATAATTTTTTGCTCACTAAAACCAGTTCTTATTTTGATAATTATAATTCTGTTTTGCAATTTTTAAAATTTAAACGGATGGTGTTAAACTCTAATAAAGTATAAGGAATCCTAATCTCTGGACAGATGTTAAATTGAGTAGGAACTGAAAAGTAATTCATACACATTAAAATAGTAAGTCCTTAAAATCTTCTTTGGTCTACATATTTATCTATTTTCAAAAGCATTTTAGGGAATGATGGATTATAAACTTTGAGGTCACCAAAGCTGTGTTGGCACAGGTGTATGAGAGGCCCCAGCTGCATAAGTCTTTTGCTTTTGCTGATTTCATATGATTCATATGATGCATCCCATCACTTCTAGAAGCTTCCAGGTCTTGCACGGAATCACAGAATAAGCTGAGTTGGAAAGCACCCACAAGGATCAGAGTCCAGCTGCTGGCCCTGCACAGGACATCCCCAAGAGTCACCCCATGTGCCTGAGAGCGTTGTCCAAGCACTTCTTGAGCTCTGTCAGGCTTGGTGCTGTGAAGCCTCATTTTTTAGTAACAACTTATTTCTACACATGGAAATGGTTAATGTTAAGCAATAGGAAGAATAAAAGATTCTCGTTATTATGACATGGTTTGTTTTTCGTAGAATGCTAATCTGATTTAAGTTTTCTAAGCTATAGGACACCATTGCGAATAAAAAGCCATAGTTCCCTGTAGACTAGTAAAAACAATGTTACTGGATAATTCAGTGCCCAGATAAGGTTTCAGGCTCACATTATTTCTGCTCGTGTCAACTTACTGGTTCATTTTATTGACAAGCATTACGTTTCTCACAAGGCAGCATACTGGTCTGGCCAGCTGATGTTTTTTCTGGTGCACAGGATGGTCACAGATGTGAAGGACCAAAAGCTGCTAAGAGTGCAGTAAATAACAAGGGAATGTTCTTTAGCAGTTGGTATGAATATTAGTCATTTATTGAGAAGTCAAAAACTTAAGCTCTGTGGATTTCAAAATAGCTGAATCTTGATTTTTACAAGAAAAGCAGCCATCTAAACACATGGTAAAGAAACGATGAATTACATTCATAGAAGAAAGCAATAGAAAACTAAATGTTTATAGCATGCTGAATGTTGTGATGGGATGTGGTACTTTGGCTCTGGGAAAAAGATGAATTATTCTTTTTTAAGGATACTGAATATTTTGGAAAGGATTTGTGTGGTTTTTAATCAGCTTGTTTGTGCTAGAGATTTTTAAGTAATTATGATGGGTTTAGATATAAATCACAATGAAGATCCACATTTTAAGATTTTGACAGTCTGCAAACTGCATATGTCATTTTCAAAACAGTGTTTGTTTTTTTAGCTGCATGTTTCAAATGAAATTTCAACAGAAATATGTATAATCTCCAGAATTTAAAAATATTTATTGCTAGTCTGAAAAAGACAGAGTTTTCATTAGCATCAGCAAATAGATTTAAGCTACCTGAATTTTTAATGCATTTCCACTTGTAATAAAAATCTACTGCAGAAGAGTAAAATAATGCTTATTTGCCTTGTGTCTTTAAATTACTTAAGGAGAAATACAGCTTGGATTTAGTAAAGACAAAGCAAGTGTTCAAGCCTCTTACTGCAAACTAATGTAGTATGGAATCCTAGTTAGAGGAATATTTTTCCATATCTTTTGTGTGCTGTTAAATTCGGATACTTCTTGGCATGCTATTTGTGTTTGATGTTGATCAGCCAAAAAACAATTGGGTTTACTCCATTATATACTCTTGTTGAATATGTATTGTCCCAACCTATAACTCTAAATATGTAATATGCTAAAATATTTGTTAGCGCAAGGGTTGTTCACAGTACAGGAGAACAGAGAAATGCCACATGTCTCTGCAGAATATATACCTCCATACGGTCCTTTGGAGTTAATGGCAGTTGTATCTCTAAATACTGCATAGGAACAATTTTTGTCTTAAAAAGTAATAGTTTCCATCGTCACTAGGAAATAGTTGGAGATTTATAGGTGAGCAAATCAGCATTTCAGTTCATGTTTTAAAGCGTGGTAGCCTCAAACTTAAAGCCACTGAAACCTGACTGAAGTTTGTGTTAACTGGAGTTGTGTTGTGTCTCCCTAGGAGGAACAGGCTGCTAAACTGAAAGCTGAGAAGATTAGGGTTGCATTAGAGAAGATTAAAGAAGCACAAGTGAAAAAGGTAAGTTATACCAATTTATAAGATCCTTATTTTATTTATTTTTCCCCTGGAAAAGGCAAGCCAATTTCTATTTGCAAGCATTTGTGTCTATTACCCTGAAGCTGCCCTTTATGAAATAGGAACCCTGTAGTGTTTTCATCTTCAGTGGTAATGTGCTTTCCCATCTAGACTGGACCATATCAGGATATGGAATACAATTATGTTTTTCTTAAGGAATAGCTTGCCTTTCAGCTCATACTCATTGGGAAGATTTTATCATCTTGCACCCAGAACTGAAATGAAGGTCCAGCCTCCTGAGATTGTTCTTGTATATTCTGCAGTCACATGTTTAAAATTTGTGCCTATTTTCTTCACAGCCTTTTCTTCACAAGCCTTTTTCAATTATGCATAGTAGGATTTGCCAGTGCTAAATGGAAGAGAAATATTTCAGACTAAAGACAGAGATTATTAAATGGAGACGGTCTACTGCCATTACTTGATATACTCTCAAAGAATATAGAGTGCCCTTAACATTTAGCATTTTTGTTTTATGACTGGAGTTTTTTAGCTTAAAATGCCTCTTGCATTGTTTGTAGATCAAAAGCTGAAAAACTTTCTTGGCTAGAAGATGGGAATTAACAAGTCAACCAGCGTATTACAGCTAGGAGGTTTTATCTTTTGACGTGAACAAGATGTAAAAATGGAAATAATAATGATTGGCAAAAAGAATCTCTTGTCTTAAGTCTTTTGATTTGTTTAAAAAAAGGCTGGATTTTTTCTTTCTGGACGGTGATCTCTTTAAAATGCCTGTGAAAAGCCATTGTGTTTTGAAAGCAGATTTTTTCACGCTACTGCTTCATGTTCCCCAAAAAAGCAAGGTTTAGTATTGCTATATTGTTTACATAATAACCATTTTTAGAAAATACTGTAGGAAGCAGGCAGAAAGCTTAAACTGCACATCTGAAAAATTCTGATCCTTTGTAAGCTTGTGCGGAGCTCTCTATGTTTGGTCCACCTAAATATTGTCTGAAAGACACTTTATTATCAGAAAGGACTTCAGCAGGAAGGACTTTTTTTCCTTGTTAACACAAACCTGAAGGACTTCGGCATAGTGTTGGAAAGACCTTTATATTTACTTTCTTGTGCTGAAGGAGAACAGTATCTTGTTAAGTGCCTGGATACAAATATCTAGCCTTACATCTTACCTTTTGAGGGAGTTTTGATTGAATTTTATCCTACTGTAAGAAAACCTTAGAAGAATAAATTAGATTTTAGAAACCTTATTTTGATTTGAAATGTGGTAGATTAATCCTTCTTTCTGTTTTTTAATTTTCTGCTTAACAGTTGGTGATCAGAGTCCATATGTCTGATGACAGCTCAAAAACCATGATGGTGGATGAGAGGCAAACAGTGAGACAAGTATTAGACAATCTGATGGACAAATCACATTGTGGCTACAGTTTAGACTGGTCACTGGTGGAAACCATCTCTGAATTGCAAATGGGTAAGTAATATTTATAAGCATTTCTAATTCTTATTCATTGATGCAGCAGTAGTCTGCATTCTCAGAATTATTTAAGTACTTGTCTTCATAATGTTCATCATCCCGTTCATTAATGCAATAAATGCTAATTCATGTACTAAAGCTCATGATTGACCTTGTTTCAGAATGGTCTGAAAATTATTTCTGCTTTTATGTTAAAAGCATGGGTAAATTCTGTGGTGTGATATAGAAATCTTACTAACTACTGGGTGGTCACTGAGCTTCTTGGTTTTGATGTGTTCTTCACAGAAGAAAGAAGTGGGGCATAAAGAACTTACTGAGTTTCTTCCTCTTTGTAAATAGTATTTTGAACTGATCCTAATAACTCCTATTGCATATAAATTTTTCCCTGTTGAAGATTTTAATGCAATTAGCAGTATTCCTCTAAAGGAGTTAAAGCTCCTTTTCACTTCATTGCACATACCACGTTGTTTATGTAGCCAAAGGATATAGCATCTTAGTGGAAAATAAGGGGAACGGGTAAGGTACATCTTACCTATTGACTTGGATTAAAGAAAAACACAGAACTGAAGCCAAATACCTTGATTTCAAAAGACAATGAAAGTTATTGTTTCCTCTTTCTTTTGGTGAAACTTGTCTTACTTTAGGTAGTGTAGCGTGGCAAATAGTTGTTTTGGGCTGACAGGGTATTCTTTGAATGTGAAAACTAATATCTTACTAGGCTCAAAAACGTAAAAGTTTAATAAATAGTGTTCCTCTAATGAAAGTTGGTATGTTTTGAAAGCTATTCAGTTTCACTAATGAAGCTATAGTGAGATTTAAACTTTTGTATCAGAGTAATTTGAAGCTTTTTTGTTTTATTCTTTTGTTAGGTAATGACTTTTTTATTTTATTGGAAGACATTGTTGCTGTGTAATAGAGCTCAGTGGAAGTCATGAATTGTAGCTCAGAAACTTCTTTGAAAGAACTCAGAGACTGCAGTAATGTGTTGCCATCTGACACTCCCTGCAGATGACATTTTATTGCATTCACACTAAGATGTTGAGATGTCATCTGAGTCTTCATTAGCAATAACTTCTAGGTTGTGATCAGCCATATACATTCTGTAAGAATGTGGGGGAATTGATTTTGTGGGAAAAAATCATGTTCTACTTTCAGGTGCAATTGAAAGGTCAACCAGGTCCCAGAGGATTCTGAAAGAATTCATTTCCTGAGATGCCACTGTGTGGCCTGTATGAAGAAGGAATAAATTGTAAACAGTAGGATTCTATTTCAGTGCATTTAAAAGGATGAGAAAGTTAGTCTAGTGGTTTCCCAAAGATTTTTTCTTATTTATTTTGCAATTAGGATTTTCAGCTATTTTCTACCATTTCAGTAATTTTTCCTCTTTTTCTTTTGTCTCTTTTCAGTATTCTGAAGTGCTAGTGCACTAATGGTAACTTTTGCAATGGAGACTCAAAGCTCAGAGCTTTGACTGAGAACCAAAGCTCTCAGAAGCTGTTGTCGATGCGTCAGAGCAACAGAGATCATAGGAAGTAGACAGTTTTCAGACTTCTTTACAGTACCCCTACTAGCCATGGGTATTCTGCATTTCAGAAGCATTTTGTTTTCCTTCTGATCACTGCCCACTATTTTTTTGATACTTTATGAGTGAGATAGCTATTGGGGATGTAAAAAGGAGTTTTGTGCCAAGAAAGCTGCCAGATGCATTCCTCTGGGAATTGTGTGGACCAGAATGCACATAAATGTGATAGCCTTCTTATTTGTGCTGATCAACTTTGAAATGTTATCATTTTAGGCTGCAGTGTTTCTGTGGGGTAGTAGGCCTTCTCAGATGAAAAAATAAAAGCATTTTGTGTGTTGATGGAACTATAAGCTTGAAGATACGGGAAGTCCATGTTGAGTGACTGGATGTAAAAAAATGAGAATAGGCATGTCTGGAAGTGGACTAAGTTCTTTTAGTCTCTTAGCAGAAACTTCTTCCCCGCTGTAGTAGATCTTGAATTCTATTTTCTCTGCATATATGCCTTGTCTCTTAGAAATTACTACAGATTAGTCTCTGTCTCAAAGTGCAACAGATTCCAATGTATTTGCTCTCTTGTTATTGCTGCAGAAAGGATCTTTGAAGATCATGAAAATTTAGTTGAAAATCTCCTGAACTGGACAAGAGATAGTCAAAACAAACTGATGTTTGTGGAACGCATAGAGAAATATGCACTTTTCAAGAATCCACAGGTAAGCCTGAGAGTTGTGCTAAATGTGTGTGGCCCCTTGCAGTTTCTTACTTTTTTGGTAGCATTCATTTCCATGCTTTCATGCTGGTACTTGTGTATGTGTTAAAATGCCAGGCAACTTTACACTTCAGCACTCCATCCATCCGCAGTATTGTTGGCCCAGAGTCAGTCCCTGAGAGACGGCCCATGAGCTGAAGCAATCTCTTTGCTAATGTGTTTGTGAGTCGTTTTGCACTTGAAGGCAGACAGTTTCCAGGGATTTACACCCATGCTTAGTGCTGCTCAGTTATGTAAATATGTAAGAAAGGTGTTGACAGATATTGCTAATAGTAATGTCTCTGCACTGTGCTGGCAAGAAGGGGAAGACAAAATCTAAGAGAAGAGCTACTCCCTGGTCAAATGACAGGTGAAGAGAAGAGAGTGTCTCCCTTCCTGGGACCTGCCTGTACTCACTCATCTGTGTTTCCTGCTCCCTGCCTGAGAAACCCAACCCTCTTCCTCTCAAATGGCCTCAAAGACCTCTCTTCTCTCAAATGGTGGCTACCGGCCTGGTATCTGGCAACACTTGGGTATTGAAGGGGAGGGAAGTGGAGAAAAAGAAACAAAAAAGAAGAAGGTGGCTCTTGGAAGAATTTGCACTGAAAATTCACTTGATCTCTGTAATACCACTCGATCTCTGCCTTAACTCTTACCTGATTTATTCCCTTTTGAGCTGATAGATTATTTTTATATCTGTATGGCATCTGTTGCTAATTTATTGGATTTAAGCTGAATATAAGTTTTGCATATTTATCCTATAGGACATCAGTTTACTTGATTTTATTTATTTTAAGCAAGATCTAAAAACTAGGTCTTGTGCAAGTGCTTTGCACTGAAGCACCAAAACTCTACATTTTTCTTAAGTTTGTAGATTAGAGGTTTGCTACCAGTACATATAGTAGGCACTGTCACAGGAGTGAGGTACCAGCATAAACCAAATATTTCTCCTTGCTTTAAAATATTGAACTGGCAAAGCTTTGTGACTGTTTGTTTTTTTTCCAATATTAGATATAGGGGTTAGGAAAATGTTTTTCACTGTCCCAGTCTTTTCCAAACTGAATAAGAGTAAAAAACATATTAAATAAGATATAGTGCCTGTGCTTAGTTAAGTTCCTTTTAAGAAGTCAACAAGTATTTTATTTAGTAATTCTTTGTAAAAATAAATATTTCTGTTCAGCAAAACTCAGATGGAAATGTGGAAAGTACATTGTTTCTATGTGTGTTTCTTGGAACACAGAAATAATGACAGTATGTAATAGATCTCTGGGGATTTTTTATATTTTTATTGTGGTATTTACAAGTTCATAGTATTTTGACTTCTGGCTGCATTGTAACAGAGCTGTTTGATCTGTGGAAAGGCAGAATGCTGTTGTTATGAGGCTGTTAGGTGTGATATCAATGGATTGATTGATATTTTTGGTAAAGGTGATTATAAGTTACTTCAGTGGATCATTTAGTTGTCCGACAGTTTCAATTGATCTACAAAGATTTGTTTTTACTCCTACAGAAAAGTAAACAAGAAATTCCATTTGGCTTGATTTCAGAATGCTTATAGAAATACTGAACTTTCTTTTGGTTACAGAACTATCTTCTGGGGAAGAAAGAAACCTCTGAGATGGCAGACAGAAATAAAGAGGTGCTGCTAGAGGTAAGAATGTCAAACCAGAAAGGATACAGTGGTCATTTTGGAGCTTGAAGACAAGCTGCAAAAGGTTGATTGGGAAAAAAAAAAAAGAAACAAAGGTGATTAAAATTGATGGACAGAGCTGATGGTAATTCTGGAAGATCATGAATGGAATGTGTTATATTTGAATGGCTGTGTTTTAATGTTACACTGTTGCAGATGTGATCATTAAAGTTAAAAAGGTTTCTGTATTTGGTCTAGTATCTAGAATACCATACACAGTGATAATCAAATCGAGGTTGCCTGTAACTATGGCTAAAACCATTAAGTTCAATTTGAAATTTGCATAGCTGTCACTTGTTGTTGTGACTTATGGTCATAGAGAATTTTTGCTAGCACTTTTCAAATTCTTATTTCTATAGAATTCTAGAGCATGGGTCTGGAGACTGGTGTAAGTTAATATTTCAAATTTTGATAATAAGCAAAGTAGTAAAAATTTTTTTCAATTACATTTTTATATAAAAAACCCCAAATACTGAATTTTAAGAAATGCCTGACAAAAACCACATGAGCCAGTTTACAGAAATAAGAATATAAAAGTGTGGAACAAATAAAGCAAAAAATAAATTATAGTCGTCATAAGCTGAAAGCGAAATATTTTTGTGACATGGCTGAAGTGCCATAGGTTTCACTGGATTTCCAGAATAATGATTATAATTTACATAGTTACCCGAAGGTAAAGATTTGGGGTATTTAATTTGGAGATTAAATTAAACCAGTTTAATTTGCAAGTAACATATGCATGTTATTAGTATATTATTAATATGGGTTTTAATAAGTGTATGTATACTCTGGATGAAAAAAATTGTTTGAAGCCACAACATGCAGAGAATTGTAATTCTCCTTAATTCTTTCTGTCTTCTAGGATTATTCATATGTCTCTGTGCTGCATATTAATCTGGAGTGTATTTAAAGCATTTGGTTCTCTCTGCTAGTTCTTTATAAATAGAACCTTAGCAGAAGTTGCAGCGTTGTGGGCAGTTAGTAGCAGTGAAGTCCTCCTGGAATGAATTGCAGCTGTGTCTGATGGATGCACAGTTAGCTAGTGAGGCTGAGGTCATAAGGTGACCTTAAAGCCATTTAAGGGGCATCTCTTTTTGAGAAGCAGGCTTTAGAAAATCTTTACAGTAGCTGCTAATGATTTTCTTTGCCATTGTTGCACTGAGCAAATGCTCAGACACGCTATCATGTTTGTCTGAATTACCTTATTTACTGCTTCTGTGATTAATCTGCAGTTCATATCTTGTGTGAAAAAACAGCTGTCCCTGCTAGGAGGGCATTCCTTGGATAAAGAATTTCAGTCATTCAAAACAAACCACTGCATGCTTTCTGTTCTATCTGTTTCCCAAACCGCTGTGTTTATTGGCAGGAATGCTTCTGTGGAAGTTCTGTAACTGTGCCAGAGATTGAGGGAGTTTTGTGGCTGAAAGAGGATGGAAAGAAATCCTGGAAGAAACGTTACTTCCTTCTTCGGGCTTCTGGAATCTACTATGTCCCTAAAGGGAAGGCGAAGGTAAGGTGCTTGCAGCAATTGCTCTGAATTGTTTCTTGCTGGTAAGCAGTCCACACAAGAGTTGGCTTCAAATTTTGGCTTAGCTGTGCCTTCCCAAGTGCCACATCCCTCAGTTAAAGGGCTGGCTTTATCGAGGACATATTGTGTGAATTTTTGTGGCAGCACTTGATGGGAAGGGTGTAACCCCAGTTTAAAAATACAAGAATACAGGGGCCTGCTTCTAGAGTTAGCTTAGGGTTAGGTGTTCAGAAGTACTTGAGGCAAAACTTTTGGTGGAGCTAAGAAGCTGGTCTTTGTTCAAGCAGAATTCAAACAGAGGACCAAACTGCTCTGCAAATGTCAGCATGAAGTATCAGACCAACTCCACGGTCAGTCTGCAGAATTTCATTATGTTAGTTAGTTCATATAAATGGGATTCTTCTTGGACCAATTGGTGCTATATTTTCTGAAACTGGTAAATCTAATTCCATTTCTTCAGGAATCACTGCTGTTCTCTGTATCAGTAATGTAAAATATGTAGAAAGCCACTAAAAACACATTACAGCTTCAAGGCTGAACTACTTCATCCATGAATCCATCAGACTTGACAGCATCAGATGGTTTCCAGTACAGGAAGTCCACTTCCCACACATCTGGGGACAAAGAGGAAATCTCCATCAGCACAACAGCTCCCTTTAGAGCTGGAATGCATGTCAGATGTTCTTTCCATAATCTTTTGCTTCATTAAAACAAACTGTATGCAAGTAGCCTGTTGAAATTCCTTACCCTATACTCACTGCCAAACATCTTTAGAATTCTACTCCCAGTCACACTGGAATTTGGACACCTTGATTATTACTGAGGTAAAATGTAATCAGCAGCTGAAAACTTCCTGATCAACCAATCGTACTCATTTCTCCTGATACCAGCTCTGAGTAAACATTATTAGTCTAGTGTAAAATGTTGTCCAAAGGCAAAATGCAGACAAAACACAAAACCCAGATTGACTTCAGTTACAAATGAAGGTGTGATGAAAGAGTTTGTGCATAGGTGTATCTCCTTCTTGTGTTGATAGTTTCTGATTTAGATGGAAAGTAATGTTTGACCTTGACTAGACCTTCTGTTAGTATTAGGTCTTAGCATTGGACTGATTGTGTCAATGTGTGTGTATTTTTATAAAGATCCCTGGTAAATGACTGGTTTTGTATGCACTAGGTCTCCCGGGATCTCGTGTGCTTTCTGCAGTTGGACCACGTCAGTGTTTACTATGGACAGGACTATCGGAACAAATACAAGGCACCCACAGACTATTGTTTGGTGCTAAAGGTAACACTGCAGCAGCTGGCTGTACCCTGAATGCACTCTTACTTGTGCTGAACCATCAGCTGCTTTTCATTTCCTTCTCCTCTAATTTGTGTATGCAGTGCGAACAGTTAGTGAACAGTTGTTGCCCATTCTCTCTGCTGGTTGTGACTTCATAAACATTTTTATATTGCCCTGTGTTGTTTTATTTCCAGACTGATGAGTGCCAGTCTATTTAATTGTTCATCATACTCTAAAACACACACTAAAGTCTTCTTTTCAATTTGGCAGCTCTATACCTTACAACTGTTTAGGTTCAAAGAGTTATTGCCCCCTGAAGGGCTAATTCCAGGGAGTTACCTTCTCAGTGTAGGTCCAGAATAGTGCAGAAATTTATATTAAAGTCTACCCTTTATGGACCAACCTGAGGGAAAAGGGATGCTGTAAATGAGTCATCATCTGAGTATAAAGGACAGGTAGAAGGAAAAAACAGCAAAAACTGTTATAAAACTTGTGACCTGATCTTAAACAGATCTAATAACTTGAGTGCATCAAGTTATTTTAATTGCATCAACACATCTCCTAGTTTCTGTTGACTCCCACATACTGTTCAGAATGGTGTCAGTTCCTACAAGATAGCTGGGTACCAAACTATTTTAAAGCAGCCTTTCACACTGTGTTCACAGCAATTAATGTGTCTCCATGGATTTGAAACGGTGCCAGTAACAAGAGATGGTTATGGTTGCACTTTTCCCCTCCCTGCTCTGGAGCTCATGTGCTGTGGTACGTGTCAGTGCATTGGACCCTTTGGTGTGCCTGGAGTGTGGGGCTGCCTGCCCACTGCCTGAGAAAGGATTTAATTTTCCAGTGCACAGGGTAACATGTCTTTGAGGAGACACAGACTATTAACTATGGGACATGGTATTAGTGGAGAACATACACAGCTGAAACTGGAGGTATTTTCCATATCCTCATAGGTCAGTGAATGCAAACAAAAATATCAGTATTCATAGGTTTATATAAATTCGTTGAAGTAAATTGAATGTTTCTACTTACATGTCATTTTCCTCTCTATCATTTGGACAGGTTAATAGTAAATTATTTTTTCAGACTTTCTGACCACACAAAGTAGATTTAAAAAAATATATTCCCATTCTGAGCATAAAATTTATTGGTAATATTAATGAAGAAATTGTCTCTAAGTAAATTAATGGGGTAGGTAGATTTTGTTGGGTAGCAAATGAAGTACCCCAGGTGAAGTACACTGAGTGAAGCTGTATTTTCTGTGTGAAGCTGATGAATCACCAAATCATTATATTAAGCAGGATTCAGTTCTGCCCTCATCAGTTCTTATAATGTCACATCAATGTTTTCAATTAGTACATATGTCTAGAAACCTCACGGTTTTTTAAATAGCAATATAGTTTTGAGCCACAAAGGCTCGCTAGGTTAGGAAGCGTCTCCGTTGGGACAGGTGAATGGCAAATACAAACTGAAGGCCCAGTTGTCTACTGATGTCCAGACTGGATTTGTCTTTATCTTCACTCCTTTGTTTATAGCAAAACTTAGTGCTCAAGTTAGGTGCTGTGCTATTGTTAAATGTAACATTTGTGTGCTAATATATAAAGTTAACTCCTTGTTCCTAAGTGTCAGATTTTTGAGAAGTTCTTTTATATCTCTGTAACCAAATGTTTCAACAAGTCCAGGAAGAAGCTGGCTCGTTAGTGAAGTAATGGTATTTGCTTCTATAGGCTGTTCTTTGCTATACAACATGTGTGGGAAGGAGGCTGGTAGTGAAAAATTAAAACAACTATCCACTGTCATAAGAAAATTTGCTATATTGTATTCTCTTTGTGGACGTAAACATCTTATGTTCATTTAAAAATAATTGTGTTTGAAGGCAACAGGTTAAAATATTCTAAAAAAGATTACAAGTTCTTTGATCTATGTTCCAGACAGTCTTCAGTAAAACTTAAATGCCTACAGTCCTCTGGCAAAACTGTGTTGTGTCACTGAGCTGTAAGCTAACAGAAGAAATGATAAAAACTGGAGAGTATTCAGTTAATCCACCAGCTCAGAGATCTGTAACTTCTACAGCATGGACAGGGAACAGCTGAATAGTCCATCCAGAATGATTTCCAGTGTCTGTTTTTTGAAAAACATGCGTTTGTTTCTTGACTGCTAAATTGATAAATGCAGTGCCTTTCCATTTTTAATACATGCATGTGGGTGCAGCAAGTATTTTTAGATGATAGCCCTGCATCAGTAGGGTGAGAACCTTAAAGGCTCTACAAGCTGAAAATGGAATTGTGCTTAACAGCATGTCACTGGGGGAGTGTCTCACTTAAGTCTGCAGAGGCAGAGAAGACCAGTGGGCTTGTTTTCCTCTAGTCTGGGGAATTTTTATGTGAGAGGAAGGTCAAATATCAGTTGTCTCTGTCAGGTGGTGAGTCAGTCCATAGGTACAGAAGACTCTTGGTGGGTAGAAAGAACTATAGCCCAAAAATAGTGAAAGACTTGCCCTTTCTCAGTGTTTAAAATTTGAAATCAGTGCATGCTGGAAACACTGCCCAGCGTGTGTGTGAACAATCCCCATTGAAATTCACCTCCTGAAATATTTTTGGAACATTATTGAGCAGGCTTAAATACAGACTACTTTTGAAGAGCTTTCAGCGCTAGGTTTAGATGTAGAGACCTCAACAAATAAATGCTTTCCTTGCATTCCTAGCTGTGAAAGCATTGATGAGAATGTACAATTTTTTTACAGCATCCTCAGATCCAGAAGAAGTCCCAGTATATCAAATATCTTTGCTGTGATGATGTAAGAACTCTACACCAGTGGATCAATGGCATTCGCATTGCTAAGGTAACCCCCAGGCACTCTAACTCTGTTGTCATGAGTAGTTGTCATCACCTGCTCAAAACCACTTCAGTTACTTAGCAAAATACATGGTAAATCTAACTTCCCTCTGTTTAACTATTCTGAACATGAACTAAAAAATCTTCTTACATTTTCATTCCTTAGCAAAATCATTAGGCTTTGTTAAATAATTCAGTAATTGGGCTTTTTCTTCTTGTTTTTTGCTGCATCCCTGTCGCATGACACAGTTCACTTACATCATGGATAGATTTTAGCCAGCTCCTTTCAGAGTTTAAAAAATAAAGCTTATGGGAATAGAGAATTTAGAAAATAGAGTTGATTTCCAAGATCCTCAGCTTGTCTTAGCTTTTTCATTGGGCCATTTCTTGCTTGACACTGTCTCTTCCAGCGTTTAAAAAAAATTGTTTTTCTTTCTTTCAGCATCTCACTAATACTATTAATATTGCCTGAACTCCTTAACATAGAGCCTGTGTTGCTTTGGGGGGACTGGCGGGAGGAAAGATGTAATAGAGAAGCCAGAGGTGGAGCTCAAGAGTGTGAAAGGAGTGCACAGCCTATACAGAGTTGTTAAACTTGTTTGTCATTTTGCTTAGTACGGGAAGCAGCTGTACATGAACTATCAGGAAGCATTGAAGAGAACAGAATCAGCATATGACTGGACCTCCCTGTCTAGTTCCAGTATCAAATCAGGCTCCAGCTCATCTAGTTTGCCAGGTAACAACGTGATCCATCTCATAATACAAAGATTCAGTTGCCTTTGTTATCATTTGCTGTCTGGATGCCTCATGAAAGACTGTTGCAGGAAATTGACTGTTTCTACAAAGTCTTTTATGTTGTGCTTAGTCTAAAACACAGACTTCATCTGTAACATTCATCTATATATATACATACAAGTAAAAACCTATTTTTCTTTATTATTTGCAGTGATGTATGTATTTGAAATATGCAGCACTTTCTTGTTCACCTCCAAAAACCATATATTTTTCAATATATGTTTCAAAAACAATATATTTTTCCTATAATGAGGAGGAAACATAATTTCTAATTCCTGATGCCTCTATGTTCACCTATGTGAAAAATCTAATTTATATTGTAATGATGCATAGGACATATATATGTAGTTCTTAAACTGCTTTGTTGACTGAAATATTTGAAACTTGAAAATGAAAAATAGCTCCTGCCCAAAGGCAAAGATCCAAACAATCTCTTTCAAGAAAACTTTGAAAATACTGTTCCTGTTTCCATGTCCAATTGCGTATACCTGCATTAATGTGTTCCTGTTTACCTCTCAGCGGAACTGGGGCTGGTTTCTTGTTGCATGTAACAGTTTAAAAATTGATAACTGGTTTATACCATGTAGTGTCACTGTTCCGAGCTGAGGGATGCTTTGGTGGGTTCTTTGGAGCCTTCAGGGGCTAGGTTCTTTATTGAAAATATGCTGTTGTGTGAAGGTGTTTGTCTGCCACAGATAGGGGTTGGGGAGCAATGCTGCTGCATTGGACAGCTTCAGAATGTAGCCCCCTCTCACCAGCTAAGCAAATGCAGTCTAACTGGGAAGGTACCTTGTTGTTTCAGCTGCCTGGCATAGCAATAAACTCTTGGTTACAGTCAATTTCTCCATCCATGCTGGATGTTTTTCTGATACAGTGTCAATTCTTGTAGGAAACTGAGCCACAGCCCCCCAGCCATGCGTGTTCTGCCAAAGTTGCATTCCCACCTGTGCCAGGACAGTGTGGGATTACACGGAAAGCAGGTGCCAGGCTGAATAAATTGGTCTGGCAGTGTCTGCCACTGTCTTATCAAACACCCTGTGGACCCAGAGGATCACCTGTGTTGGCTACTTGCAGGATGCACACCAGTCCTTCTCCTGTGTTGAGGAATGGGTCGTTGGAAGCAGTGTCCTGCCTTGGCTGGTGCAGTTCACCTGTCCTCAACCCTGTGCCCAGGGTCCGTTTTTAAGGTGGTGCTGAGAGGGAATGCTGGAGAGCGCAGGCTGTGTGCACTGCATGAAACGGGGCTTTTCCCAAAGTGCAGGGATGTGGCATGATGCAGAACTCATTCAGCTGCAGTGGGATTTTACTTTGAAACATATCTGACATGCTCTCATCCTTGTGCAGCTTCGGGTTTGGTTAATAGCGGGCATCTGTTGCGCTGTTTATTTTCCAGGTGGTAATGGCCTGGATGTGAGCCAGAGTTTATGCAGTCATTACTGGGAGCAGTGTGCTCTGGGGACATGTTTAACAACAAGTCACACGGAGCTGCATTATAAGTGTACTGACATGACTCTTACATTCATAAGCATTTGCTAACTGTTCCTTAACTTTTTCTCTAAACAGAATCTCAGTCGAATCATTCGAATCAATCTGACAGTGGAGTTTCTGACACCCAGACAGCTGGACATGTCCGTTCCCAAAGCATTGTCAGCTCCATGTTCTCTGAGGCCTGGAAACGAGGCACTCAACTGGAGGAATCCAGCAAGGTAACAAGAAGACTTTAATTAGAGAACCAACGCCCAACAAAACGTATGAGACAGGGTGTTGTAGCTTTTCTACCTCTGACTCGAGTGGCATTTCTTCTCTGTTTTACATGGTTGATTTACATTGCTATATAATTGGCTTTTAGGATTCCCTTTTTCAGATAATTCAGCCCTGCAACTTTCTGCTCTTTCTTTTGTGTGCATAGAAGCTTTTTGTTCCTTGAAGGTATTATACAGCCCCTCTCACAGAGTCTTATTTACTAATGTTGAATGAAGACAAAATAAAAACATACGCTGTTAACAAGTTGAATGAAATTCTTTCACTAAGATCTTTCTCCAGTTAAGTAGCCACATCTTTCTTTTGTAAGGAGGTGAATAACTGGGGCCTTAAAGCAGGTATATATATTTTGAAGTACTTCCGTAGTTTTTACTCAAAAGTTTTAGGTGGAAATGGAACCAGTAACTTCAGATACAGTCAAAACAAAAGTACTGACATGGTTGGCAGATGTGCTATCTCCTGTTGCTGGTAGGGAGTTACAAATGACTGTAACCCATTGAGGCTGGGGCTCAGGTCTCTTGTGGTTTGGTTAGCTGTCTGTTTTTCCCGCGGCAAACTGTTGTAGTTCCTGGGGAAGATTTCCATGCATTAGAGAAATTCTGCTGAAGCTGGTTTGTTGTCAGGTTTGAAGGCATCTCCAGGTTCCTGAACAGCCTTGATGTCATTAACTGTAGCAGCTACCTGTGGAAGTGCACTGTGAGAAGCTGTCATTACTTCTGTCAGTTCTGAATCTTCCCCAGACCCCAGGTTCAAGCTAAAGAAGCAAGCTTTTTACAACTAAAACCAGGTTAATACACCTGGCACTGGTGCTTCGGATAAATAACCAAAAATAAGATACCACATCACCTTTTGAAATGAGAAAGCATATGACAGTGTGAAAGCTGACATGGCTGCATCCTTTGGGATTCATAACTTTTCTGCAATGCCTGCTGGCTTGGAAGTTGGCTGATTCTAATAGTAATGTAGTACTCAGTGCAGGAATGTAGCTTGCTAAATTGTGGTCCAAGTTTTTCTACTGCATGAATGCAACATGTGGTGCATGTCCATCCATCAGATGGCTTCTGAGTGGGTATAGGATGCATCGTTTCTGCAGGAGTGAGCTGCACAAGATGGGGCATTTGCTAGCAGGTATCCAAGAGAGGTGAAAGAGTACTGCTGTGAGAATGATAATGTTACTATTTCCTTAACTTTTGGGTTCAGGATAGATCCTGCTGCTACATACATTCCCTGTGAGATTTTAAGCAAAAATTTGAAGTAACCTTGGGGTTACTGTTGTTCTTTATCAAGTCTGTAGTGCTACTGGTAACTGCTCATCAAAATAAACCCCAATAATTTTTATGCTACCTGATTAAAGCCATGTTAAAAATCAAATATTTAGAATACTTTCTGTTGAGAGCCATCCATGTATCAATATTTCATCATATTGAAGTACTTTCTACAAATCCAAGAAAAGATATATTTCTTCCCCTCATGCATAACACAGGCAAATGGATTGCCCTAAAATGTCCAAAGAATCCAAACTTACATAAGCTGTGTTAAACAATTGAGTGAATTTGGGACAAATTTACTTTCAGTGAAAATAACAGTATAAATCTGGCCTGGGCAGCTTGAATAACTAGGAAATCAGGCAGCAGAAAATGTTAAACTGTGTGGCAAAAAAGGCAATGGCAGTGTTGAAGAATTGTAATTTACACGGGAAGGTGCTGACAGTGATACTGAGATGTGCTTTAGTCAGGTTAGTCTCTAGTTACCTCAGAGGCAGCTTTGCTACCTGTGCTTTGGTGTCAAAGCTGAATTAAGAAGTTCATGTGGGCAGGTTGCTGCCAAGTGGCAGAACTTTCCTGCATGTCCCTTCCCCCTGTGCAACAGCTCCCTGCCACCCTGCCAGCCTCGGCTCACTCCCCTGGGCAAGCAGGGCACAACAGAGCACGCTTGACTTAGCACAGAGGTGACACCGGTGCTCTTTCCAGCCGGGGTGTTGTACTAGTGCCTCAACAAATTATTAATGGGTGAGTTCTGCCCACTTTTCCCTCATTTACCAGTGGCCAGTAGCTTTGCAACAATTTCTTGAAGTCAAAAACGTACTGAGATTTCTAGAGATCTGTCATATTTGACCTAAATTTGCTAACCAGCCCAAAAGTATGGGAAAAGAGATGGCAAACAGTTCAATTGCAAAAGTTTTCTTAGGAAAAAATAGCTAAAAAAAAAAAGGCACAGTTGATATCAAAAGAAATACGATTGTTTTTATAGCATTCTTTTATAATTCCAGATACTCATGAAGATGCATGTTTCAAATAGGAATTGCTAGTATGCAATAAGTAATTTATCAAGATACACAGAAGGACATAATTATAAAGACAAAAAAAGGACTAATGAATCTCTCTCAAGGTTCTTCTTGTAAACAAAGTATCACAGAATGTGTTTCTGGATGTTGAAATTTAATTTGATTCTGTGGAGGTGGGAGGGGCTCCCTCTCCTGAGATGCCCAATAGTCTTTTCTCTGTCCCAGATGTTTAATTTGTTAACTGTGAAGATAACTGCCTTCACTAGGTATAAGGAAAACACCTCTTCCAAATATATCTAAGATTGAGAGAAACTTTTCTCAAAATGGAAATAATCCATCTGCTTCATATTTTGAAAGGTTGCTCTTTGCCCAAAGAATACTTCATTCGTTTCCAGTTGGGCAGTGAAGAGCTCATTATGTCTCATTTTGCTTCTTAGATTTTCTACACATTTCAAATGGTATGCTACAACAGACACCCAAATGCATGCTCACTGTGTCTGCTTTAAGGGACAAATTCAAGATTCCCCAAGGTCTTGCCATTCAGGGATAGCTATTCTGTTACACCTTCATCTCCCTCTATCTGTTTTATGCTGCCTTTATTTTTCCTGTTGCCTTTTGCTGTCTCAGGTGTCAAAAGTGAAGCTCAACACAACTAAGGGCAGCACACCCATGGTGCCTTATACAGGGCACAATTAAGGTCAGGTGGTGCTAATTGAAAATTCATTAACCTGGGTGATTGGGAGAATGGTAATTTACACTAACACTTGCAAGAGATCAAGATTTCTGTTTTGTAATGTGAACACCTTGATTTAGTTTCAGTCCCTTTAATATTCTTCCCTTCCAGACCTAATGTGACAGGTAGAGGCACACCCCACATTTGGTGTAAAATCACTGTTTATTGCTTCTGACTCTAATCCTTTTGGTGGAGTTCTGCACATACAGACGCTGTGCCCCTGTGTTTAAAACAAAGCAATATGCAAATGTGCTCTTCCCGTGCTGATGAGCATAAATGGGCTAATGTATTGCAAAGTATCTACTAATAAGGTATAGGTACCCAGTGTGGTCACGGGTGGTGGCGTATTTCTGATGCATGTTTCTCTGCTGTGCACTGTGACATTCACAACTTGGCTTGTAGCCAAAACACTTTGTATCAGGAGGGTGTTTATAACTTTGAGTAATGCAATTATTGGTTTAATTTTTAAGAGGAATGTAGGCTTACAGAAGCAACTTAACTTGAGCACAACCCAATGAGTAGACTAAAATATTGCCTGCTGCTTTCCCATTGATCCTTCCATTAGTCAGCTTTTCCCTGTTCTTCCTTATTTTTTCTGCTTAACATACGAGTTGCATGTGTAACTTTCCCAAGTTTACTTCATTTTGCAGGTGTCTAAACATTTCCTTCTGGGGAAATTTTCCTAGGAAAACTTGGTTCTTCTTCTTTTTCCCTATTTTTTTCCTTGTCAGTTGTGGATAGCAGAGCATGTGAAGAAAGACTATCTCAGTACTATTCCTGTGCAGAGCTTGCTCTCAATGTGTTTTAGAGCTGTTCAGGATTTCTGCATTCGTAACACTGAACAGTGTAAGGCCTGAACTAACAGATGTAAGGATTTGACATGCTCTGGGAGACCGTGTGCGGTTTGATTCCAGGCACACTGAGCTGAGATTGTCCACAGAGTCTCTGCCTCTGTCCTCCAGGCGTGCGCTGGGGGGGCTCTCTTTGGGTCATCTCGCTTGCCCACAGGAGGCCAGTGATTGTCTCCCTGGGTCCCGCTGCCTGCCCAGGGAAGGAGCAGTGCTGGTGCTGCCGCGTTTTCCCCCTCACAGTCAGCAGAGCTGGCTCCACACATTTCTGCCCGCTCCCCGCCCGGCCTGCCCCATCCCCTTGCATGATCCAGGCTTGTCAGTGTATGGAATTGTCTCTTGCCTCCAGTGTTTTGCTAATAATTCTTGCATGCTGTAATCTGCCACTTAAGTTTTAGTGTTGGGCACATTTAGATCTTGACTTTATAATCTCTTTGTCTCTTTCCCTCTCTCCCTCCTTCCCTCTCTCTTCTTTTTTCTCCCTTTCCACTTTCACACTAAAAATCCCTTCCCCATAGGCCCGAGTGGAGCCTGCAGGTCGGCCCTTCGTGTCTGTGGCGGCTCCCGTGTCTCCGCAGCCGAAGGCGGTGGCTCCCTACGCGGCATCGCAGCCGTCCCCGCC
>VWZN01002165.1:164038-237876 GCA_013396955.1 Regulus satrapa
GGAAGGCGGCGTCACCAGGGGTCACGCACGTCGCTCCCCCTGTGACTGCACCCTTGCCGCCTGCAATAAAGAAACAACCGAGTGTCACTTCTCCCCAGGTGCCTCTCCTGCCCCCAGCCCCTCCCGGTCCCACTCCCCCTGCAACGTTCCCAAAGCAGCAGAGTTTCTCGGTAAAGCCTCCTCCATCCCCTCAGTCCCCAGTGCCATCGGTGGTGAAGCAGATAGTCAGCCAGTTCCCCCCTCCTCCCACGCCACCTGCCGCTGAGCCCCAGCCTCTGAAACCTCTTCCACTGAGTGTGGCTCCACAGTCGCCTCCAGCAGTGAAGGCAAAGCCCAAATGGCAGCCTGCTGCTGCTCCTTCACCAGATTTCCCCCCTCCTCCACCAGAGAGCAGTTTAGTGTTTCCTCCTCCACCTCCTTCCCCAGCTTCCTCTGCAGGTTCTCCCCCACCTGACAAATCAGGGTCTCCAGTCAAAAAGGCCGGCAAGACATCAAGCCCGGGAGGGAAGAAACCGCCTCCAACGCCTCAGCGCAACTCCAGCATCAAGTCCACAAGCTCCGCTGAGTACCACGAGTCCAAGAGGCCTTCAGTGGACCGCCTTGTCAGCAAATTTGCACACTCACCAGAGCCGTCAGGATCTCCTTCCAAGGAGTCATCACCTCCTCCAGCCCCTCCAAAGCCAGGAAAGCTCAACCTTTCTGGTGTGAGCCTGCCCATTGTCCTTCCTCAAGGTGGCATCCCGGCCAAGGCTTCTGCTCCGAGTGCGTCTGGAAAGGAACCCGTGGTTGAATTCCCTTCACCGCCATCCGATTCAGACTTCCCACCACCACCACCTGAAATAGATCTTCCTCCCCCTCCAGTAGAAATTCCATCTGTATTTTCAGGCAGCACCTCCCCAAAAGTTGCCGTTGTAAATCCCCAGCCACAGGCGTGGTCAAAGCCGTCTGTGAAAAAAGCCCCGCCACCCACACGGCCCAAGCGGAACGACAGCACCCGCCTGACACAGGCGGAGGTCGCAGAGCCCCCGGCGTCAGCTGGCCCACAAGTGCCCACGTCACCCAAGTCCAGCCTTAGCGTTCAGCCGGGATTCCTGGCCGACCTCAACCGGACGCTGCAGCGGAAATCCATCACCCGGCACGGCTCCCTCTCCTCCGCGCGGGTGTCCAGAACGGAGCCCACGGCCACCATGGACGACATGGCCCTGCCTCCGCCCCCGCCAGAGCTGCTGGCTGAGCAGCAGAAGACCAGCAGCTTTGGAGGCGGTCATATATCCGGCTATGCAACGTTACGGAGGGGGCCACCCCCCGCACCTCCCAAAAGGGATCAGAACACCAAGCTGTCACGGGACTGGTAGCCAGTCCCCGGGGCTCGTGCTCTCCATGACTTGAGGGCTGCTCTGTGATCGGCCAGCCCGCCATCTTGTGCGCGTGGAGAGAATGTGGGGATGTGGATGATAGCCCCCTTAAAAGAGGTGATCTCAAACCGCAGCTATTGCTAAATGTAAAGACATTCCCCTTTCATGGCTAGGTTAAAAAAGTTGGGGGTTTAGGGGTGTTGATACTTTATTGGGAAATGTGGGTAGAGAGGTGTTGGCTTCATTCTTTTGGTTTCTTTTACCCTTCTTATGGATTGGACCAAACCCCCATTTTCTTACTTTCTCTGCGTTTAGGGGAGGGGGAGGGAGATAATTTTTTTGTAGTGTCTGTCCACGTGAGACATGTTTGTGCATGTATTATAAGTGTAGGTATATAATATATTGTGATATATTTCATCGCAATTATAGAAGATAACCAGAATGTTTTTGTAGAACCGTATTTATTATTTCAGTCAGTATATTATCTGGAATCGGACTCTAACTGGTCAAATCTTACCATAAAGATGGAGATGTAGGGGGCACTTTAAAGAAAGGAAATAAAAACCCAAACCCACAAACTCCGTAGCAGTTTGTGGTGGGTAAGTTCTGCAAAGCTGAGGTGTTCAGCTGGTAACTGTACATTGTCCATGGATTGAAAAGTACAGATGCAACATACCAAAACATTCTGGTCATAATACTACTGAAAATGAATATGTTCAGAGGAAAGAAATAGATTTTATATATAGTGGGCTGGAGTGAAATATATTTATACTATAAAGAGCCTCCCCCTCCTTTCAAATAGTTTAAAAATATACACTGCTACAAATTATTTCACACTTGTCCATGCAGTTAAGTAGGATAAATATATATATTATTCCAAACCATTATGCATTCTAACTGACAGTAGGCTCAATCATTTGTTTCTGTGGCTCAAGATGAATTTATTTATGTTAACCCCTTCTGAAAGCTGCCAGGACTCCTGCAGTTGAAAATCCTGCCAAGCCCCGAGGCTGACCCATGCCGATCCGTGAGCTGTCCGTGTAACTCTTACCCTGAAGGAACAGGTAGGTTTCTGTAGAAAGCGCTGTGTGCTCACACAGGCATGCACAGCGTCCGGTCTCACCTGGTCTGTGCCTGGTAAGATGTAGTGTCTTCACAAAAATAAGCGTCTGGAAATGTGTAAAGGAAGTGGTGTTTATAATTGATGAGAAATGGTCAGGAAGCTTTCCCTTCTGGAAAGAGAGGAGGGAGCAGCAATTTCAGGACAAGGAACTTTCTTTTCTTTGACCGGCCAGAGACTGTGACCAGTGCATTAACCTGTTTATTACAAAGTTGCACTTTTAGCGGTCAAGGAAGAAGACTGGAAATAAAACAACCTTAAAAGAGGCAATAACATTTGTTAGGAATTTCATCTAAGGGCCCATATGAGTAGAAAATAGACTATTGATATGCTTGGTTTTTTGTTAGTCATCAAATTATAGCTGGTCACCAGATCCAAGTATGACAGTCCTTTTTCTTCTGGAGCTACTTCAGTAGCTTGATTGGACAGTCTTACACACATTCAGACCTTGTGATAAGGTGGTGTAACTGGTCCTACCTATCATTGCACATTCCAGCCTTTATAAAATAACTACAGTACTTGGACTGTAACTACCCCGTCTTCAGCTGTTACAGCTTCTCTTGTCACCATGGGGATACTGTCAATAGGCTCATAGGGCAAATAATTTCACTGTTCGCATACTTTTTCTCCAAAAGCAAACTTTAAATGCTTTATTTTTCCCAAAGAATGAAACAAAGACAGCAGCTTGAACTGGCAGTATCCTCACATGTGTAAAACCAATATAAACTAGTCTCTCATTGGAGTGATTCAGGATGATAGATTTAAGAAATATTGTGACAGTGTCCCCCATTCCCTTTTTATAAAGTTGCTTTGTTTTTTTTAAAAATCCCAGTAATGAAATAAATGTCTTTGTGAATATTTTATGAATAGGAAAAAAAGTTTTGCTAATTTGAAGCGGAAAATTACACATCTATAACTATATAGTTTTAAATAGGTGCATCATGAAAAGAGAAAAATTAGCGGTGCTGTCTCTGCTGACCTGTTTCATATGATTTTTTTAAAATCTGTTTCAGCACCTCTGGAAATTGTTTTAATATTTCAGACTAGATTTTTTGAGCAATAAGAGTATATACCATTGTGTGCATTTTTAAAGCACTGCTATGGAAAGGCACTTTTTTTGTATCTTTCAAATTGTTCACCAAGTTTTGTTTCTACTATTTTTGTGCTTACAAAGTGTCCTTAAAAGCATTTGCATTGTTGATTTTAAGCACGCTCAGTGTAGCTGGAGGGTTGTTCAGCTGCACTGCAGTTCATGGGTGCTGTAATTTCGCCGTCGGTCCTCGCGCTGCTTTGTCCTGTGCGCAGCTCCTGGGGCTCAGACACACCGGGGCAAAAGGTGCTCGGTGCTGCAGCAGCAGCAGCTGCTGGGCCCTTCGCCTGACGGGTAAGCGGGCACCTTCTCCTACTCCTGGCTGCTGCAGCATGTGCTCCAGGTGAGAGCGGTCAGGGAATTCTGCTTGCCCCACCTGCTTTTCTTTCCCCCGAGACTGCCTCTCTGGTACGTGTCAGCTCCAGCCCTTTTACTTTAGTTCATCCAGCGCTGGTACCTCTGGGCTTTGGACTCGGCACATCGATGTTTTGAGTGCAATTTCTTCAGAGGCATTGGAGCTTTGTTCTCATTTTCCTGTGCCCGCATTCATTTCCCCAGTAGCTGTCCCTAGGATTAAATAATCCACGCTTACTACTGCAGGCTGCCCACAGCTTGCTGGGAGACAGATGTGTAACTCCCAAGTCTGCAGCAAAAAGAATGAATGTCAGCAAAGGTGGCACCCTGTTTCCTTCTAGTTACTGTTTCCTTCCTCAGGCAGCAGTGATCCAGCCAGTGAGTGGTTGCTACATGCTTTCTCTCAGCCGAACGTGGAAATTTGGCTACGGCGTGGTTCAGACAGCCTGGTTGCCTTTCCAGTTATGAGATACCCCCCTCTATTGTAAATTGCTTTTCCAGTATATTTACTGAGTTTGTGACAGTATTTACACCTTGTTTTGCAAGTTACTTGCCCCTGTGTGCAGTCATCTCATATTTGCACCATAATATTTATTAAATCAGAAAATTAAGGGGCTGAATTTCAGACACCCAGGGAGAGGCTTCCTGCTATAAACACGGGCAGTAATACTTTTGGCAGTGTCAGAGTGGGCATGTGAAGGCTGAGTGTTCATACTCGGGACACAAAAGTGCTTTGATCCCAAAATAGGCAGCGTGTATGGCTGGACCAGCATTACATGAGGCAGTGCACAGGCTGAGCACTTGTTAAGGTGGGTGATTTGTTACTATTTTTCACATTTGGTCTTCATTTCCCCTCTGTTATGCAGCGTAGCATCCATCTCTGAGTAGCAGAGCCCTGTTCAGCCAGGTGCCTGTGCCTGCAGCCCAGGTGTAGAAAGCAGGCAGCCATTCCCAGATGCTTACGTCCCAATTCAGGTGCTGGGGAATTGTATTGAAAGGGAAAACTAGGCTCTTCTGGCAGCACGAAGCTTAAATGAGAAATTATTTTTTAAACCAAAATAACCGCAGGTTCTAAACAAACCATAGCTAACATGTTTCAGGGTGGCTATGCTATGGGTCCTGCTGACCCTTTTTAACATCTGTACCTGGAAGAGGAAGTTGGGCACAAGTGTCTAAATAATTCTCTTCTCTTCTCTGGAAGAGGAAGCTTCCTGCTTCACCCTGCACAGTGATTTCCTCCTGCGGAAAACCACCGCTGACTGCTCTGACTTGGCGAAGACCTCAAAGCCAAAGAGCTCCTCTCCTGAGCTTACTCTGCAGTTGTCTGCAGGGCAACATCAGGGAAATAAAGTGCAGGTGCCTGGATTATTTGGTTTCAGGTCTGAGGAGAGAGGAAGCAGTTTTATCAACAAGTGCATTTTAACATTTACTGTTCTGGGCTTGCACACTTAAAGGTTTTCTAATTCCTTCTTTCTGTGCCCTTAGGCAACGAGATAAATCATATCAGCTCAGAGATAAAAGTGTGGCCAGTCTTCCTCTCAGTTACATTTTTTCCCCCACAGTTTAAGGAACCAAAAGTGCCATTTGGACAACAGAAGGGCAAAAAGAGAAATTTTCTGTTTTTTACAGAAAACAGCATAGAACCAAATTGTTTTGCTACAGTGGTACCATCACAGGTAAATTTGTTTCTTACTCAAAATATAACTGGGTCCTAATGTGAGTATTCAGCCTGTATCATGTTAAAAACAGTTGAACTCCAGAAAAGTAGTATGAATTCCTGGCAGAAGGTAGTGAGGATGCAGCCAGAACATGGGAGTCTGGTTGGTTGTTGTTTTGGGGTTTTTTTTTTGTTGCTGGGGTTGGTTTTTTTTTCATTTTTAGCATTGTTAAGGTGTAGATTACATAATCAGTCACACAGTGCTCCTCAGCTGCAGGTGAGTCTTACTGCTTTGGGGCCAATTCATGGCACCTGGTGTTGAGCTCTGCATTCATTCCCTTGCACCACTGGGGCAGCAGATGTCAAACCAGGGAGGATTTAACACTACAATGGATACAAGTTTCTCTTGGATGTTTTTATGTCAAATGCTGGTGGGGTTTTAAGCTTTATTTTGGAATTCTGACTTTTCTGAATTTTCTTTCCTTCAATTAAAAAATGTCCATGGAGACTGACCAGACCAGGGTTTTATTGCAGGGGGCAGCACTCACTAGTACTTGACACAGGCTTGGTCTAGTTTTGAGAAGTTTAAGACCCAAAACTGCAAATGAGATGACAAACACGTGCTTATCCAGCACCATGTAAATTACTTTAATTGCTCCTAAGCAACCACGGGGAAAATAGTGACTTGGTACTGATCATTTGGTGCTCCGAGGCATTCAGTGGGGCAGGCTCTCAGTGAGCTCTCTGCTCAGCAGATGGATTTTGAGCAAAGGGGAGTTAGAGAAGGTAGAAGACCAGGAGGAACAGGATCTGGTGCTGTAGAAATGAGAAGGACTTTCAGTAACAGATTGTGGACACTACCCCCTTTATTTAAATGCTTGAGGGCAACTTGTCTTTTAGAAGATTTTGGCATTCAACTGTTTGCTACAGTGGAAAATCATTTCCTTCCAGCTTTCCCAAGATGCCAAAGATGCATTCTGAGCTAAATTCCAGGTATGCAGGTGTGTGTACAGCAGTCTCTTGCCTGGGGTCTCATACTGCTGATCTCTAGCACACGTCTAGTGAGAGAACAGGGTGCCACTCTTGGATGTTTGTCCCTTGCCTTTAACCAACACTGGGAACTGGTGCACACTTGCAAAGGACAGTTGAGCAAAGCCCCTGGCACCCTGCTGGCTGAGTTGGTGCAGCACAATAGCGCTTGTACTTCTAAAAGGAAAACTAAATGTTTTGTCACAAGTTGTAATTGGAAATCTTAGGCCTCCTAGTGGACTGCAGTGGACCAGAAATGAGCTGGAGCAGCAGTTTGGTTTATGGCTTACACTAATTGTTACCAGTCACTGGGAATATTCTGTATAATACTGAAGATGCAAGTGTAAGAAGTGTCATTGCAATGATGATTTGTCTGTGCAGCAAACTTGTGATGAGTGCTGTAAATACATTCATGTTTACTGCTTTAAAAAGAAAATTGCACATTTTATCTTTCAATGGGATTGCCTCCCCTCTTCTTCCCTTTCCAAAAAGAAAAAAATAATGAAATCAAAGTTCTTTTAGACTGATAGCTTCAGGTTGGGGGGAGCTTTGCCATATTATAAATATATATAAATATATGTATAAATATACTTTTTTAAGCATGAGAGAGGACAAAAATACTACATTATAGAGTACCCAATATAGATCATTATACAATGGAATATGCACAATTCAATAAAGATGTAGTTAAATTTAATACTCTGTTTTAATCCTGTCTTGCAATTTTCATTTTTCATGAGCTCAGAACCCACACTGTTTTCAGGTCAGCAGCAGTTCCTCCCGGTAGGGGTCAGGTATGGCCTACAGCTGTGTACCATTTCTGTGCTCACTCCCAGTGAAACTGCTGTTATTCCTTTGCACAGTTCTTTCTGCTGGGTCAGAGCTGGCTGTACCAGCCACGTGCTGCACGCCAGTTACAAGCCTACAGCGGACCCCATGTGAAGGCTCACCAGGCTCACCTTTTCCATCTGCTCCTTGCTCGGGCTTGCAGAGTCCTGTGCAGCTCTGCTCACACACAACAGCTGCTGGCTGGTAAGTGCTGCAGTGGCCCCGCTCTGGGGGCTGTAGGCAACGCGGCTGGGAAAGGCTCTCAGCCTCAGCCTGCGGCCCTCCGGTATTTGGGGATTACATCGTCGAGGGCAGGAAAGGGGGAGAACCACAGAGGCTGAGGAGCTGCTGAAGGGTTTGTACCTTTGCTGGGGGAAGTGCTGTGCTCAGAGATCCTCAGGGACGCGGCTCCTGCACGCACGAGCCACGATTCCTGGCCCTAACGCGTTGAAGTCCATAGCCAAAGACGAGAAATGTGACACGGCTGTGGCACGCTCACAGAACACGAGGTGTGCTTTGTTCTTTTTATTTAGGGCTCATAACAAGAGGGTTTAGTACACAGCAACAGTTAATTCCAAGTACAATTAAAAAAATTTAAAAATTGGGCTTTGCACTCACTGGAAGGTGGTTCAAATGGCACACACACTAAAACGTTACTGGCGGCATACAGCTCCCCAGAGTCCTGCGGGCTTGGTCATTTACAGTGGGCTCTGCATCCATCCACTGCATCTGCAGTGCCAAAAGCAAAAGCACAGCGTGCTGCTCCAACTGCAAACCAAAGGGGGTATCTGCTTTCAGAAGAAAGTGCATGGACAAAATCCATGTTAGACACTGACATCTCCAGAGAATTCATAGAAACTACTTGTCCATGCAAGTTGCAAAAGACACTTTTTCAAATGTGAAAAGAAGCACTTGTTCTTTACAAAAAAATCTCAGACATGTCAGCACTTACCGAGGCGCTGTAATGGAAATAAATTTGTACATAGCTCTTCCTATTAGTCAATAGTGGTAAGATTCTTCAGAGGTGTAAAGAGAAACTGGAACAAACGTACTGCACCCATTTCAGCAGGGTCCCCATGTCATTGTTCAGCAGAGTCCTGGGTGTAGGCTTACCTGTGGACAGCAGGCCACTGCTGCCATCACTGTCTTGTAATAAGCACAGGTGCTAATAAAATGAGTACATTTAAGAGTACCAAAAAAACCCCCAAACCTCTTCCTGCACGGGCTGGAGATCACACAAAACACATGGGTGGGGTTTTTGTTTTTTGTTGTTTTTTTTTCAAATGAAAGCAGCAGAACACCATGATCTGTGAATTACTCTTTCTACCAGCAGTTGTCAAACCTTGGCTACATCAAGCTTCAGCATGTCCCCATGGATGTGATGAGGGGGTCCCACTATGCTTGGAAGTTTTAACATCAGAAGTAGGTAAATAGGGCTGTTACTACACACCGACTTCAGCTACTGTGAGCAAAAAATCCCCAAAACAAACCACACACTGCTCCCTTCTTGTATTGTTCTGACCTCTGTGTAATAACCATTTTATCCACAAGATGCAGCCATGCCAAATACTGGGAGACATCAGAAGCTGGGGAAGGTGAATACACCTGTAAGCACAGTAAATTCTTGTACCTGGCACCCCAGAAGCTGTAGCCCAGGATTTCCTGCTGGTGGTTCAGTTTCCACCACCACCTTCCCTAGAGGTTAACGTTGTAAATACTTGCCTTAGTGAATGCAACAGTGCTGTACGTTTTCCACTGCCACGGTTGCCAACATAGGTACTGAAGTCTCTGCATGGGGTTTGTAATGCTGCCTGAAATGCTACACTGCTTCACCAGTGACTCTGAATGCAATTACTGCTCCTAGCAAAGCCACAGCACCATGGTCTTTTCAACAGCATCATCCTCTAAGCAGCTTCCAGAAAGGGCCTGCAGAGAATACAGGGAACACCTGTTTTACTCCCACCTGTTGCACCTCTGGGAGGAGAAGCTCTGTGAATGCTCCCAGTTTTCTAAACCACTTAAAGTTCCATCCTTCCTAGAAAGGAAAAGGTGGAAGTCTTGCTCTATGCCTGGAGTCCAGAGACATAACTAATAAAAAAGCAAGCTCGTTTCCTGCAGAGAAATCCATGCCACAGCATCTGCTAGGAAGTGGTGGAAGTTGCTAGAAGAGCACAGAGTTAAATCACCATCAGGGCCAGATGGGTGACATCACAAAGGTGCAACAGCAGCAGTACACAGTCCTCTTCCACCTCTACTCAACAATGTGTACATCCACAGCAGGCAGGTAGCCCACCCTCTGCTGGAAAAAGCTCTTCAGTCCTGCTTCTTCCTCGCCTTCTTTTCATCATCAACCAAAATACCCCTGGTAAAAGTGGCACTTTTCAGAAGCTGCATTACTGCCACTGTCAACTTTGGCTGTCACCAAGAACCCTCAGCAGCAAGAAAAGAAAATGCCCAGCAGCTGTGAAAGGAGAACAAACTCCTCTAGCAAGAACTAGCTGGATCTAACTAAGCCTTTCTGGCACCCACGGGTAAGTGACACACCACAGGACCTGTGGGGACCTGTGGCTCACACCGGCAGACATCTCCAGACACTTTCATGACGTCCAACTCGATTATCTGCAAGGACAAGCTGAATTCCAGGAACATGGTCAGCCTCCTGGTAACACACGCCAAGCTCTCGTCCTCCAGTGAGAGCAGTGGCTCGTCAGTGCCTCAGTCTGTGCCTGTGCCTAAGCAGCCAGACCAGCAAGGGATCCAGCACTGCTTCAGCTCTCTGGTGCCCGCTCCAGCCAGTGCTCCTGGACACACCCTCAAGCCACTCAGGCACAGAATGTGCTGGCTGCCTCTCCTGCCCTCTCAGCCCTTTGCTGGGGGGAAGGGAAAGGAAAGAATAGGTCTGACACATGCAACCTCAGCTCTCTCTTGGGCTGGAATAAAGGCACCAAAATGAACCTGCTTCAGCACTAGATGTGGACAGACTCAGTCAGACTTCCTCTCGTGCAGCCCCGTGATGGAGAGGCAGCTGTAGGTAACAGCTTTGTCCCTGGTGCCAGAGGAAGGAAGAAACCTTTGATACACAGCAAACCAAGGCAAAATACACCACTAGAGGATGCTGAACCATTTTTGTGCACAACGAAAACAGCTGGCTGGGCTAAGGCAGTTCTCACAAAGGGAGAAACATATACATTTTGGCCATTCAGCACTCTTTGGGCTATGCTGGAGTATCTCTTTCCCCCACCTCTCATGCATACACTCCCGCTTCCAACAGCCTGTGATGCAGAACACCATGAGCCGTGGCAGCAAAATTCAGCAGTGAAGAGATGTGCACCTTATTTAAAATACTGAGGTGTTTCTCCCCCAGCCCCCATTTGCCACCCCCTTTTAATGTAAATCTGTAAATTAAAAAGGGGTGGGGAAGAGATGGTTTTGGACAAGGTGTACAAGTACAAGGGACAAAACTGGAAACACAACCCTCACTGACTTTACTAGCATGCAATCTATGTAACATTAATATACAAAGCCTGTTTACCTTGGCCTGGTCTGTGACCATTACATCACATCATCCCCAAACAAGCAACAGAATTAAAATCTGTACAAAATTAAAATATGCATAAAATTCAACTAAGTTCTTTACATTAGTACTGCGTAATAAAGCACAGAACCAGCAGGAGGTGACCCAGAAATTCTATCCACAGCAGTTCTTGCAGGATAAACAATTCCATGTACTATCAGCAGGGACCAAACTAACCCCTGGCCCATCAGACCAAAGCCAGTTCTTCAGGAGCTGTCACACATTCCACTTTAAAGGTTTTGCGGCCTCATCTGTGCTGGGCTCTGGCAAGGTTCATCTCACACTGCTCTGCTCTCACAACACAGAAAACTTGCAAGACAAAAAACCAGCTGACTGAAGATTAAGTATCACACACAGTGGGAGTGCACACTACCCCACGCACCTGGTAGAAGTGTTCAAGCACAGGCTCTTGCTCAGACTGGGTTAAGACATGTTTCACTGAAGTGGGACCTGCCAGCTGCAGCTTGGGTGCACAGGCAGAGAGGGGTTCAGCTCTCCCCTAGGAACTCATTAAGCTGCCCTAACGATGCATTTGAGCACTGTGGGCTCAGTTTTTGCCACAAACATATCCAAAACAAGAGAAGCCAGGAAAGCTCTGATATTCCTGGAAAACACAGCTGCCCTGTAAGCATGAAAGACTTGTGAATGCTGCTGTTCAATCACCTTTGCTACAAGCACCTGTGCCAAAAGCTTAGACCTGCCCAATGAATAATGAAGTTATTCCAGTGACTGCACGACCAGTGGTTGTGAACTTACTTCCACAGGATGGGCTGAGGGAACTGAACATGGCTGCTTCTCTTAAGTCTTGCTGCAAGAAATTTTTTCAGAGAGTAAAAGGCTTAAAAGGGTATCTGTTCTGGCACTCATCCCAAACTATGCTGTCAGCTTCCAGAAAGAAGACAACATGTGGATCAGTAAGGGAGAAAGCGACTTCTACCTGCACACGAGTTTCTTCGAAGTTGTCCTTCCTGCAGACTTTATTCAAACCAGTTTCTTGTGCGCTGTCACAGGAGTTCCACAAGCTCACAGCAGGTGATCACATTCCTCCATAGCCTACAAATACACCTATTTGTTTCTTCTTTCTTCCCCTCTGAGTAGCTATGGCACCTCCCTGCCCACGTTGGCACCAAACCTGCACCTCCATGCTGGTACTGCACTACCAAGCAAGGGGCTGGGTCAGTTACCTGTTCTGGTGCCAGTGTCATCACACAGCCAGCCCTGCTCTCGTGTGCACTGCTCTCTTAACGCCGGCCTCTCCAGCTGCAGTGTTGTCTCACCTTAGACAAGCTACTCTTGGTACCAGCTAGGATTTGGCCAGGTGACAAACTAAAGTTGCCCAGGAGGCTCTCTCAGTACAGAATCAGCTCAATTTGCAGGCTAACAAGACTTAACAGGAAATTTAATTAGTTAATACATGATATTTACCCAAAGATAACATTTAGATGTTCCTAAGGGCAGACGAGTACAACCATCACTTACAGTGATGTGCTGTGTACAATCACTGAGCAGAATTTCTAACTAAGACTAGATTAGAAAGCCAAGTATCATCACAAGGGGCTACAGAGCCTTCACTTGGTATTACTCCCCCCCAAGCCACCAGTACAGCTCAAAATATCTATTATAATAAACAATGGAGAGGGCTAGGGGAAGAGCTAGGACTACTACTAGTTACTGCTTGGATTTCCATGGGAAACCAGTACACACAACAGCCCTTTTTGCTTCCGCTGAAGAGATTTTGGCAACAGACATGAAGATGACAATTGCCGTTTGTCCTGCCTCTGCACAGGGCTCTCACAGTACATATGCAAATCTAGTCATCAAGTACAAAATAGCCAATTTACAATACCTGATTGGATTTTTAAGATTATATTGTGCATAAAACTAAAGTTGGGGGCAAGTTTCTCTAGTGCAAGCAGGCATGAGTGGATTTGAACCTTCGATCACACCCCCTAGAGTTAATCCTCAGACCCCAGGAGGACCTGTAAACTTTTTTTCGCCTTCACCATCAACGGCATCTGTGAGTTCTGTTTGAACCGGCAGCAACCGTGGCAAGGAGCTCGCTGTGGAGAGGAGCACAGTTACATCAGTGCAGAACACAAAACAAATATGTGGCATTCAGAAGACGAGAAACGGGGGTGGGGGTCCTCTGGGCTGCAGCCATCTGAATTGTTTAAACTGAAAGGTGAGTGAATGAAAGCCGGCTCTGTGTGCCCTGTGTCAGCCTACGTGTGCACAGCAGCTGCAGAAGTGTTTATGCTAAAGATGCATCCAGCTATCTGGAAGTCAGTTACAGGAACGTCTCTGTGTAGAAATCCCAGTGTTTGCTAGCACATGACTGTTCTTCCAGCTGCACAGGAGTGTAGTGTAGAAACAGGAGGGATGTCCACTGGCCAGTAACCTTCACCACAAGCATCCAGGACATCCCCAGTGCCAGGCACTGCTTCCAATGGTAGTACCATGAGAGCACACAGGATTCCTGAGACAGATCCCAAGCCTGTCAGAAGTCAGAATTCGAGTGAAGAATGAGCTATTCAACAAGTTTGTTACATGTGAATGGGTCAGCTTAATTCAAAGTCAGATAGCTCAGGACAGCCTCTGCTGGCAGCTGAAGAGCCATTTGTTCGAACAATTCAAATCACTATGGTCTTATCATGAGGGGGAGAAGGAGAAAAAAAAAAAACCCAAACCAAACCAAAGTGAGTGGTTGTTACAATTATCCTTCATTCAGTTATACTGGATGGGGCTCCAGAGGCTGGTGGAGATCTGGGAAGCCCTGACAGCTCCTGCAGCAGGAGATGCAGTGTTCTGTCCTCTGGTCTTCACTCTGAGTAATGCATGATCGACTCCACATAGTTCCCCGGGAACAGCCCCGTCACTCCGTTCATGACCCCTTCATACCAGCCATCATCATTTTTCTTGATGACGTAAATGATGGCACCTTCCTGAAATGAGAGCTCATCTTCCTTGTCCTTGGTGTAGTCATAGATTGCCACCACTAGGAAAGAACAGAGTGGGACTGTTAGGAGAGGTAGGGGAAGAGGAGGAAAATCCAATCACCCTCCCTCTTCCAGGCACTGCATGACCTGTGTATGTGCAGAATGACCTGCTGAGAGAAACAGTTTCTTCCACCCCCTTCCGTACAAGTTCATGCTTTGAAGCACATAAGTCAGGACTCCTTTTCTTCTACTCTTATTATTTCCAGACCCATCAGAGGAAATCTCCAACTGTAGGATAAACTTTAGGTGTGGAAGAATCCCAGGAGGTGGTTGTGAATCCCCATGGCCATGGACCACTCAGAACTGCTCCTACATGTGCTAAACCAGATCTCAGCACAGCTAAGAGCAGGAAAACATGGAAGAGAGCAAGAGCTCTCTTCAGGCCACAGTAAAAATGAGCCAAGGCTGATGTCCCAGACTTCCATCTACCTTAGCTACTTCCACATTTACACCTTTAAAGGTGCGTGTGCATTTCAATATCCCACAGCCACATTCCCAGGGCACACAGCACCAAGGTGGGTAAATCCCTGCTAAGAGCCATGAAGAAGGAAGGTGGAAATGTACAAATCAGGACATTTTTCTTACAACTGTAGAATATTTTATTGATGGCACAAAAGTTGGAGCAAAGGCAAAGAAATTGGCAAAGCCCTCGGAAATATTAAACAGTACAGTCCTAAAATGCCAGAAAGTAGACATCAAATTGATACATTTTTCCAAATCTCAGTGCTATCATTATGTGTTCCATAGAGAAAGTTAGTTGTGCCAGACTCTGAGTACTTTAACAAATAGCATCAATCACTGCTTTGAGCACTTGGCAATGAAACATGTAGTGCTGTCACTAAGGAAAAAAAAAATTTGGACAGGGATCCTAAAATCTTGTACTGCCGATAGATGAAAAGATACTCTAAACTAAAGCAAGGATTAAAAATTAACAGCATGTGCTCATAAGGCCACTGTCCAAGAGTCCTAGTAAACTCATCATTCTTTTCCAAAGAAAAGAGGTCATTTCCTTTTGAAGGAGCAAAAGAATCAACACCAACCAAAACTAGGGAAACCTGGATCCAGAAGAGTTTATAAAATATACAGATAGATCCCAGTGGAAAATCAGACTAAGTGCAGATTATTTTTTTTTAATTATGTGACTAGAGCATATTTTAAAAACACATGTTAGCTCTACAATTGTGCCAGGAATTGTTAAGTAACTTATCCTGTACAGTTTAAGACATTTTTTTAAAGAGTACCAATGAAGAAACAAGTACATTTTTAGGTTGAAAAACTAATGTATGAATGAACATGTGATGCATTCCCATTTAAATCTTTCAAAATTCCTTTCTAAGGGTTTTGAAATTTCTTCCCGAAGTCACTGTGCTATTTTTCTTCATTCTCTTGATGACAATAATAATTATCATCATCATCCAAGGATCACGGTAACTTCTAATTCCTTTCTTTCTAATGTTTGAATGTACTCTAGTCCCTCTGGATACTGGATGGATTCATTATTTCATGATCGCAAGAAGGAAACTTCCTTACGTTTGTGAAGAAAATCTGCTTCTTCTTAAGTCTCATAAAATTTACCTGAAGCCTGGTTTTGTTTTTACATCACCTCTGCTATTTTTGTACTGGCAAGAGTCCTCTCTCTAAAAGGCTGTTTAATCCTGCTGTCTGTAGCCCCACCAGTTCAAGCTGTGAGCTTGTCACATGCCCCGAGTAGTGAGGAGTCCAGGCCAGTATTGCAAGAAAGGCTCCAGATGAGACAGGAAGCAGCAACAGTGACTCAGGAGGTGGCATCCTTCCCTGTCAGCCTGAGCCAGAGCCTCTTTTATTTTCTGTCTGAATACGTTTCAATGCAGTTATGAAAAACAGAATTACTCATTTAGGTTGATATTCATGCAATCAGTGATCTTTGGTTTTCCAACAATTACACAGAGTTTGGCTGAACTCTGTTACATCCATCTGACCACAAACACAGACTAGGCTAATAATCCAACTGGAATCTCTGAACAAACACTTTCTCCAAGTGGTGTAAGTGCAATTTTTCCTTCTGGATACCCATTTCCAGATTTCATTTGATTCGCAGACCTAGGTCATTTTCTTATCTTTTCCTACCACATGTCCAGACAGAGCTCAACAGAAACTGCACTGCAGATCCCTGGACACTGCAGGTTGGCTGCTGCTATTACAGTCACATGGCAGTGTCCTCAAGTTCAGCAGCCCCAGTAACTATACCCTACTTCTGTTCCAAATGGATCTGACAGTCACTTCCATCCCCAGCTGCAGGCTAGAGCCTACCTTAAGGTTAAAGGTACCTCCCACACTGCTTGAGCCTCTACAGAACGGGGTCGTATTGAATCCCATTCCAATGTACAGCAATTTGTACATTGCTGGATCCCTTTGTATTTGATGCCTCTTTGGTGTCCCAGCTTCTATTGCAGAGGTCATCTACAGTAACTCTATAAAAGTGCTCTCATATGAACTGAAACAGCACAACGGTCATATCAAAAGTACAAATACAAATCCCAAGAATTGGGAATTCTACTTAATGGGGGTAAGTATGTTGGAAGAGCTACTTTCATGGACCGTTTTGTCCACTTCAAATCATGTGACACAGAATACTATTGACAGAAACTTAAGGACTTGCCACAGGATGAATTATTTTGCCGAATAAAGCATTATAATTCCCAGCTGTATAAGTCCTTTGAGTGTTAAAAATCCTCATTCACTTTAAAGCTTCAAAGCTTGCTACAAAAAACTCACAGCCAAGCATTTCTCTCCCAACTCCAGCAAAGCCGTCAAATCTCCAGACACGGGCTGAGTAGAGCTATTCATACAACATATATGAATATATTGATTCATATATTCAATACAATGAATCACATATTAATATATTAATATGTTATATTCATGTAACATATAACAAGAAGAATCCACATCTATGCCAGTATCTCATTTTTTTCTGGTATCCTAGAGCTACTATTTAATGGCGCTTCATACCCTGAAAGCAGTTGTACTTTCTATTACTTTTAAGAATGTTTCTAAAAACAGACCAAACAGACCAACCTTTTACACACTTTGGTCATCTAGTTTTAAAAATACAGATGAAAATTAAGTTTTTGCACGGGTCTCTACGTCAACAGAGAATGTTTGGCTTCTTATACTTCTGTTCTCCACAGGAAACATTATCTGACTAAAAAAGCCTGACTTTCTCCAGCTTATCTTTAAAGCCTCCCCTTTATGGTTCTGCTATCCCATGTGAGATGGAACAGATCTGTGTGTATATGCACCTATATAAACTGCTTTAGTCCCCAAGCTCATGAAGTCCCACAGGAAAGCAGAACAGAACTATCATTCAAATATCATTATTTCCTCAAATAGAAAATTGCTTCTCAAGGTACGTACACACACACACACACACACACACACACACACACACACACACACACACACACACACACCCCCTTTTGCATTAGTATGAGACACTATAAATACACATCAGGGCCTCTTTCTTTCTCTTTAGCTACTGACTAAAACGCTGTCATACCAAATACTGGTATGAAGCAGTCTAGGCAGTCTCCATGTCCAAAAGCAGGATGGCAGGAGCATGTACAAAAATTGTTACACATACAACCCTACTGTCTCTCCTAGCTCCAAACCTACCCTTTTCTAGGTATGTCCTGGGTGCCCAAGGAGGGTCCTCCTCAGCATAGGGATCGCTGTACTCCACCACAGCTGCTTCCTCCTCCTCATAATCCTCTGGAGGTGGCGGTGGGGGTGGAGACTCATCGAACACTGGCTCGTCCACAGGCGGTGGGGGGGGAGGAGTATCTGAAACTGAAATGAACAGTACAATCTTTACAACTTCTCTGCAACCACTGTAGCTGCTGCAATTAAACTCTCAATCCCAATTAACTGCAGCGGGACCAGCAGTTATAACTTGTGAAACTACACTCGAGACAGGAAAATTCGGAGATGGAAGGACCAGGTACCTCCAATAGGATTACTTCCTTTTCCCACCCTTCACAATTTCAGACAAACTTGCAGAGGCAGTAGAGAACGCAGAATTCTGGCTATATACAGACACATCTTTCATCAATGCAATCCAAAAGCCACGTCCAGTAATAAAACATAGCACAAGGAAGCAGCAAACTTACTGTTTTCTTGAACTCTGGCCACAAATCCCATTAGTGGTAACTGTGGAGTTACCTGTAGGATGGAGGGGGGAGGAGGAGCAAGGGATGCTGCCACAGAAATTAAAAAGAGAAGAGGCATCCAGTTAGAAACACAACAAAGCAGCAAACAGGGAAGTAGACATCATCACCACTCAGACAGTGCAGCAGGCTGTCAAGAAGCTGAGATAAAAAGACTGACATTTAAAGAAAAATGGCTCAAGTGGTTCAAGCATATTCCTAATCCTTTCTTCAAGGACATTTCTATATTTTTAAAATTTCAAACCCAGCTCTTTTTCATAACATTAAGAATTCATGCTGAAATATTTTTCTGATCTATGAGATTCCCTCAAGATGAAGTTTCTTACTACAGAATACAGCACTTTTTAAACAGACCAAACTAACAAATACATCAAAAGGACTCTCTGCCTAAAATCCTCCCCCTTTCAAACCTAATTGATATTTATAGAGGTGACTAACAGCATCCATGAATCCCTAGGAATGAAAATGGATATACCTCTTTTCTCCAAGATGTAGGTCAAAAAACCCCCATTGAATGAGGCAGCTATTTTAAACAAAACAGAAAAAGATGCCTTTTGAGAACTGCAGATCTGAAAGATGCAACACTTCTGATCTTATTGACAGAAGAGAGCACACTGTGCTGCTGCCAAACCACAGGGCCTATTCCAGATGTGCTGCCTGGTTTCCTCCCCACCTGACTTCACTGCACTGAACTCTGAACAGCCCTTTCACTGATACCAGAAGAGCTCTTTGTACAAGAAGAGCTGCCTTTGTACAATATATGTGAATTCCCAGTTAAAGAAGATACTTTCAGCCTGTTGCAAATGCTGTAACACTGAACTCTGCTTTAAGCCTAGGATGTGAGTTTCAGCTATTTAGTTGAAAAATCAGCTAACTAGTTTTATGTGAGTTTAGCTATCACTTTGAATAATGCAGCAAAATTCTTTAGTCAAGTTGCAAGATGATTTTTCAGACAGCACACCTTAGGAGAAGCACAAATAATAAATTTCTTGTTAGTATGTGGCATACAAAAAACATTCAATCCTGTCCAAAGGAATTAAAGGGGAAAAAAGTCTTCATGTACTTCATGTACCAGTACATTTATTTAGCTACCAGACAACTAAATAGATTTCAGGCTAATTCCAGAGGTAGTAAGAAAACTGACAGGTATGATGTAGCATTTTTCAAAATTAATTCACATTATCATAGCAAGAGAAAAGAGTTCTACAGCATTTACAATTTGTGTCTCAAAACTTATTCTGTTTGCTTATTCCAGTAACAGCTATCTTAAGTACTTTGAATTTCTTCCCTCATCCATACTCATACTTCTTTCAGAACCACACACCATAAATGAAAGGCCTAACAGTAGCCATCCTTTTTGTTGCAAAAGTATCTTGCATCTCCATATAAAGTAAGTTACATTATCTCACCATTTAAATTATATCTCTTGAGAAAAAAGTGAAATGCATTTCTAATTACAGTTTCTTTGACTCAAATGACGTGACCTCAGAGTATTTATTCCTTCAAGTGCAGCCATGATTGCTGTGAAAAGATTTGGTCTCGCATTTTTTCAAAGCAGAAAAAGGGAACTCGAATTTAAAGTCCTACTGAAAAGCAGTAATATTTATCAATTCAGCATCCTTGTCCCTGCTTTTTCAATTATATATGCTATAAAAGTGTTTGCTTTCAAAATTATTCCTCTAGATCAATTCTTTATTATATGGATTTATACAATCCATACCTATCATAGGAGAGTACCTCCAGTTTCCTTGGTCTCTTTAGTGTACTTTGTTCATGAGCTATATATATTTCTTTGAAAGAAATAACAAGGCTTTCCATAGAGAAAAATATATCACTCTAGACAAGCACACCAGGCAAATACAAAAAAAACTTCCCAGGTTCAGTTTGGGTTGTGTAGTTTAACCACAGTGGTGATGCTAACACTAGCTGACATCATTCCTTGTGATCTCAGTCCCTCAGTTTGTGCTTCAGTCTTTGCACTGTGCAGGGACTATCATAATATTGTCTCTATATGCTCTATATGACTCTAGTTTAGACCTTTAAGAGGCAATATAATAAATATTTTATTACTAATTATTTTTTTATTCAATGCATCAGAAGAACTTTCCGTTTCCTGTATAAACATCACCTTAAATGTTCTCTTCCACATTCCTTCCACACTTACACTGATACATACTTACATGCTATACACTGATAGATTTAATACACCAGCTGCTGTAAATTAATCCAGAAATGCTCAAGAGCATCTTCCACTAGGCTGCTTCAGACTGGTAAGAATTCAGCTGTACAAATGGGCTGGGGTGCAACCACCACCTCAGTACTTGCCCAGACTCTCCCACACAGTTTTTAGCCTCTGCTGAACTCTATATTGCTTAGATAATGATATCCAACACTGCAAGGTTAAAGCATTACAAAAGCAGCTTGGCTGGCCAAGAGTGGCTTTGGGACAGATATATGCTGAGATCATTTAGAGTCTGCATTTCTTAATATTTTCAGTTGTTTAAAAGGTCTCATCATGAAGCAGAAAAAACATATTATCTTAAAGTGGCATTTAACAGAACAAGGCAATGCAAGTACCTTTCATCCTCCTGTCAAGTGAATAAACAAACATGACTATGCCACCATTTTAAAAAGCAGCAATGGAAATAACAGTACTGTGTTGCTGCCAAATAGCCTACAAACAACAAAAAAGGCACAGCTGGCACCCTCATCTGCCTCTTGTAAGAAGGTCTCTCCTTCCCCTCTTGTTTTCTGCCTCTCTTCAGGAATGCTGAGAAAAAATTGTGGCCTCTGTCCTGTCACTACTAAACCTCAGTGCTCCTTCATCACTGCCTCTGTTCTTAGGGCTTTCATCAATTATGCATGCTTGGGCATCCTCTCCTCTCAAGGTGAACTCAAAAAAAACCTTGTTTAGTGTAACTGCAAAGCTAATAAATTCTGTATTCTGCTGGCATATCAAAAAAAAAGTCTCCTACTACAACTGCTTATTTATTTTGTCTCAGATATGCCAGTATAACTGAAGTATTTTGTTTGTGATTTACAGCTGAAATGACTAATCACCATAATCATTACCTTCTTTCTGGATACACAGACTGAACTGTGGTTATGCAATTTATTTTAAGTCTATCTGGCATCTTCTGTGATTACCTATTAACACTGCAATGGCAGCTTGCAGAGAATTATCCCTTTGCTAAAGCAAAAAATGCACAGCAGTCGTCAAAAATTCTCTGGATATACTGAAAATTGTCTTTATTGCAAAAATTGCTTTATTCTAATCCTGAGAGGTTTCTTTTGCTGCTATTACCCTTTCCTTCTTGCCTGTTCCTCCCTTCAGCATTCAATATGCACATAATGTGCTTAGAGAATATGAGCTATTTCAGGCAACTGGGCTACAATTTAGCCCTACAACCTCCTCCACTCCCCCGTGCCCAGCAGGACCATTCATTTCCATCTCAAGCTCAGCACACACCTCACCCTGCAGGTAGCTCACAAACAGTAACAGCCAAACCTGATCAAATCCCTTAAATGCACATTGCAGCATTTGACCTAATTCCAAGTTCAGTGCTCAATTTTTAAAAAGACAAGCAAAACAAACAAAAGCCAACCAACAAAAAACAAACAAAACAAAACACAAAACAAAACAAACCAGAAGCAACCAAGTAACACACACCACCCCCCCTTCAAATCCTACCACTGCACAACACCAACATACTGTACTACTTGTAAGCCAACACTCAATCTTACTGGTATTAGAGCATTTCCTGACAAGAAACCTTCCGTGTGTCCCCTGCATCTTTCTGTAGCTTTATCAAAAGAGAAACTCTCCGCTAATCTGGGAAAAAGCCCTCCTGTTCCAGGAGGAAGAAGGACTCAGGTAAAAGACTCCTGTGTTATGCTGACACACAGGACACTCACTCTGGCTCCTCTTGCTTTGTAAGGCAGAGCACCCATAAAATAACATCATTGGTGGGCTTAGCAGAGGACAGCTCCCTCACACCCAAACACCTCTGCAGTCTCCAAGGTGTCTACTGCTTATCCCTGTGTAACAACTGCTCCAACTGTGCATTACCCAGAAGGGGAAAGAACACAGAAAGACTGATTAATGAAGAATCAGCGTTCTGGTGCTAAATCAAATACCCATCCCACACCAAAGCAGGTCCATGACACAGGTGTTGTCAAGGACCTGATAGGAACCGTGACATCAAACGTAAATTATTTGGCAACATTTTTTAAGATGCCTGCCATAATGGAAGCTGAACACTTTGCATTTGCACTGCAGCTTTGGCACAGCTACCAGCAACATACTCAAAGTGCAAGCTCTGCAATGGAGACAGAATATAAAATTTCAGAGAGCTGAAGGTCACTGTGTGTTCACCACCGCCGAGTGCAGTGGAGCAGCCAAACTTCCTCACCTGGGTTCTGGTTGTAGAAGGGGCCCCCGTTCATCTGGTTCTGAAGGCTCGTCTGTGATGTGATGGAAGGAGGTCGCCGATACGGCAAAGAACCCCCGATGGTCGGGGGCGTGTGCCGAGCTGCAGGCCTGTTCATGCTGTAGAACTGAACTGGGTGACCTAGGGCAGACAGAGAAATGCATTGGCAAAGAGAAGGAGGATGCCTGCCTTCTCTCTCCCTGCATTCGATTTCAAAGGTTTGGAAGGGTTTCTGGCTCTTTATTTTAAGATGGTCTGCATCCTAGGAGGAGTCGGCCACTTCAGCTGCCAGACTGGCGCGAGACCGAATGTCTTGAGAGCAATGCAAAACGTAACTCTCCCAACTACCTACAAAAGCCAGTAGGAAAATGCAAAGGTGTTTGAGCTATGATCTCCAAAATGAAAGAAAATAACATCTGGTTATCGATTTTAAATAATGTATTACAATAACTTCTTGTGAATTTAGTTATTTCTAAACCTGCGAGAAAACTCCCCAAAATGTCACAATTCCACAATTAAGGATCATACATGCAAAAAATAACTGCAGGCAATTTCCAGGATTCAAAGCTGTTAACCTTCTGTAACTGAAAAACACAGTACTACCTATCTTAGTGCCATTGGGAAGACATTCAGAGAATCATCTAGGGAGAAGAGAATGTTAGAAACTGCTTGAAGTATAGATGGAATAAATGAAGTCAGACTGAAAGAGCCTCTTCAAGGGAGCTGTCAATTAAAACAACTCCTCAAAAACTTGCTCTGTATTTTCACTACTTCCTGTGTTCAAGGCACTGATCGTGAATCCCAGCAAGCAATGGATGAAGCAAGGTATCTTCTGTGCTCACATAAAATTCTCTGGATTTCAAACTGTATGTAACTGCGAGCTGGATTTATTATTCCCATATGTGTTATTGCTCCACAAACTATTCTGCCTCCACCACTTGTTCTAGAAGCAAATTTGAGAGTTTGTAAGAAAACAAGGAAAGAAAGGATGGTCACTGTGGTTGAGGAGACAAGTAAACAGAAAAACAAAAGAATGTACCAAATTTAAAAATCCTGCATTGTTCTTCATTATGTTTTGCTTGCTTTGCTCAACTTCTTATGAGGTCAGTAAATAAAAATACACGTTGCTTGCTCTGTTACTTGCTTGTAAGAGCAAATGCATTACAGAGCCACATTCCCTCTGCTTAGCACCAGTAATGTAGTGTACCATATAAAAAGTGCACTTTTTACAGATAAGAAACAGCTTATATAAAGGCTTTTTCTAATTTTTCCTGATGTGTCTTTCCAATGTGTGTGTCTCTCTGTTACTTAATGTACTTGCAGAAATTGGTGGTGATTGGAGAGAAGGAGGAGAGAGGATTAAGAGGTTTTTAAGGACCAAAAGCTATGACTTTGTAAGTGATGACCTATCCAGTCTCTTCAAATACTTTATTTTAGAGAAGCCATACAAGCAATCTCACTAAAAATAACAGGGAAACAAAAAACCTTCAAAATAGTAACTAACATGAAATTTCTCTTATGAAACTATGAATGTGAATATACAATCATTAAAATACAAATCTTTGCTTGATTTTAACTTGTTAGAAATATAGAAACAATGTGGCTTAAAAACTGGGATACTGACAGTGCATCAAAAATGAAAAACTGATTGAGGCACCATATGCCAGAGCTCATCTTCATCAAAGTAGTTTAGACATCAGAACCACCTCCTGAGACCAAAATTTATCACACTTTATAAACTTCTGGTCACAGTTATGGATTCTAGTGTAAATATCTTCTAATTTTTTATGAGCCACAGCCCTTTAAACTACATGCAATTTCAAGAACGCTTCTGCAATTTTTACTAAGAGATGAACACTAATAAACACACGAACCAACGCCCGCTGTTGTAAGCGGCATCCACCGTAATGTAAAGTAGCAAACGTGAATTTGGCTGTCTGAAGATGTTTACACTGCAGTCTCCTCATCAAAGGGTGATACAGGACAGTGTTAAGGTTGGTAACTGCTGCACTCTGCAACTTGAGCATGCGAGAAAATGGAAAGTGTAGCACTAAAAAAAGGAAGTTGCAATATACACCCTAAATACCAGAAATGAAAACAAAACGCTTTAATAATAGTCTGCATAATAAAAACTTGTATTTTACCTAATACTGGACAGAGAAACCCTGTCCTTTTCATCAGCTCATTAAAGGGAGACATGTCATTTGACAGAATGGAAGAAACCAGTTACATAAATTATACTTTGCTAGATGCACTTTTTAAAAAAATTGCATTTAGAAAGAGAATAATATGACCCAGAACTATCAGTGCTGATTCCCGCCAAACATAATTATTCTATGAGGTTCTCAGTATCCAGAGAGAAATATGATTAAGTAAATTATATAAATGTAAAAAATAATAAAAGTGTAAAATTAAAAGTATAACATTAAAATTACAAAATTAAACGACTGCAACTAATGAAACCAGCACACCTTGAATTGTCTACTGTAACCATGACCTTATAGTTGGGTATTAGCATATATTTTCTAGTTATAATTAAGCTTTTTCTTAGCTTATGAATCACTGCTGCTGAAGTAACTTTGCAAAGCCTTTGATCATGATCGCACCTGGGTTCATCTGCCCAGCAGCTGGAGCAGACACTCACCTGCAGAGGGTGTGGAAGAAACAGCAGGGGGAGTTGGAGAGGTGAAGCCATCAGCAAGGGGCTGAGCTCCTGCAGCAGCAGCAGCAGCATCTGGGGCAGCAGAGGAAGGGGCAGGAGGAGCAGGAGGAGTGGGGGCAGGAGCAGAGGTAGCAGGAAGGGGAGAAGTGCCAGCTGAGCCAGCAGGGGCTAAGTGAAGAGAGGAGGAAGAGGTGGAGTTAATAAGGAGATATGTTAGCAAGGATTAGAGAAAGCCTCTGACTATTCAGTGTTAGCTATTTATTAGCTGCACAGTATTTCAGAATGCATGAGATGAGAAAATAATGGAGCTGTTAAAGAAAAGCTCATTCCTGTGTAGATGGTAAATGAGGGTCAAGCAAATTCACTTCTTTCCAGGTCTGAAGGGAACACAACCCAAAACTTTTCAGTGAAAGCCATTACTTTTGAAAGACGTCTTTGCATTGTGTTATTTATGCTCCAATCTCTAGCATGGGTATCTTTAGCTTTTGTAGGAGTTAGAAAATATAGAGAGGAAACAAAAAATTTTCCAGCTCTTTGTTTCAGAAGCATCATGTATTTTGCTGCAAGCCAACTACAGGCTCTTCTTCACTGAAAAGGCTGAGCAAAGGAAAAAGAAGTACTAATAACACTTCCTACTTCTGGAAAGTCTGGGGCCATTACATTAAGCAAGTATCTCTTTGTGACAACTCAGGCTTGCATTGATGTACTCAAGATTTACTCTGTGCCTGCCTCTCATTCAGTCTAATTTTCTAAAAACATGCTTCTATGTATCTGCATAAACAGCCAATGAAAAAACATTTATTTGCTAAAAAGGACAACGGAGAAGTGTCCTTCAGCCCACTGAAAAAGGTGCTGTGTCCTACCTTGTCACATGCAGGCAGCCAGGCAAAAAATTCTGATAAACAAATTAATACATAAAAGGAACATTACAGCACATCAGACACTCTCAGAGAAGATACTACTTGATTCAAATTCATATTATCAATAGCAATGAACTCTGGGCTTCCCTTGGAGTTTAGGAAACTGCAAATGCTCAAGGTTAACAATGAGGCAGAAAGAGGAACAAGAAGTTTCCATTTACCTGGATAGACACTAGGAGGAGATGGTGTGGGAACAGCAATGGGAACACCTACACTTCCACTTCCACTGTTCTCCCGACTGCTGCTCCGACTACTTGGGTGGCTTCCTCCACTACTGCCACTGCTGCTGTAAGAAACCAAAGCAACCAAGGTATGAACATGCTGCTGTTCATGCTGAAACATAAGATCCCCCTAGAGAGCATCGTACGAAATCAGAGAAGAAACAGGGAAAGAGAGAAAAGAAACAAGGATGATGTAATCCTATACGAAGCTGGGGTATCCTGAAACTCTCCACTTGGACTACAACACAAGAGGGGTTTTTTTTCAGTGTTAGTCTTAGTGAACTTGTCCAGAAATTAAATACTTCCAGAACCTTGTTCAAAGCATGTCATTCCAGGGTTATTAAGCCCCTACACAGCAAATACAGATCTTTTTCCTCTAACTTTAAAACTTATGGCGTGCTTCGACTGTGTGATTTGTATGCTTTCATATGAGACTACTAAAGCCTCAAAGTTGTAAGATGGTAAAATGCAGATTTCTTATCTTTTAAGTCCACTTCTTTAGCCATCCTCAAGTACTTAGTATGTTTTAAAAGTAAAGATTTCAAGGAAAGTATTTAGATCTATCACTTCATGAAACTAATTATCCTACAGAAAAAGACAGTCTTCTGCAGAGCCTGTGGAAATGCAGTTTACCTTTATTCTGCGTTTGAAGTTATCAATATCCCCGAAACACTATGCAACAATTTCAGCTATTCAACCTACAAACATCAGAGACCGTTCCAAAAGGCCAAGTACAAGCATCTAAGCAGCCCTTCAACACCTGGAAGGCAAGTTGTGCACAAAGTCTTCCCCCAGCTTGGCAATCGTTTAATACAACAGTATCACGATCTACCTCCTTGAAAGAGAATCTACCCCCCTGAGAGACGTCACCACCTCAGTAATTCCCTAAGTGCTCCAAGCAAGGTGACCAGCACTAAAGTGAGCTGCACAGGGTGTTAAGTGACCCATCCGCAGACGATTCCCCGTGGTGGCTGCACGGTGCTCCTCCTCCTCGGGCCGGTACCTGTAGGTGCGGTTCCGCTGGTTGACCGAGGCCGTTCTGACGGGGCTCTGCTGGGCCGGGGCCATGGTGCGCGTCGGGCTGGGCACGTAATCGTTGGGCACCACCGGGGGCCGCACCGGCTCCAGCGTGCGGTACGGGGAGTGCCGCCTGCACGGCACAAGCACACGCCAGGAGAGAGTTAGGGGAACGCACGGGGAGCCACAGAGGGCTCACTCTCTGAAAGACAGCTACATCCCGAGCAGAAACCTCAGCTCAAGGAATGGGCTTTTTCTATAACTTCGCACTACTGATTTTGTAGATGAGGGGGGAAAAAAAAACAAACTGAGATGTTTTTCAGTCTTCCTATCAGTGAACTCTGTGTTGCACGTCCCATTCTTGTTTTAAAGGTAAGGCATTATCTCGCATTAAAATCAAGCCGTGTTCTGTATGTATATACACAATCACACACCAGCAAACAGCATTCATCCCACTTATAACGCATTTTCCTAAGGTCAAAATCAAGTTCATAAACTTTGCACTCTAAGTACTTTCATCAAGCACAGCACAAATGATTAATGAACAATGCCATGTACTCGTTTTTCAGTTGCACCACTCAATTAGCACCACCTGCAAAAGCCACAGCTAATGACATTTTACTCTAAAGTATGTAAGTTCTGCATTGAGAAAAAGGTTCCCATTGGGAAAGGTTGATGATGCCCACCGTCTTCTGGCAGCAGCACACTAACGTACAAAGACATGATCAATGTAAGGGGATGCAGATTTAACACCTCTTGGCCTTTCTGAACGATTAAAATAAAAGCATGAACCCTCTCTCTCTCTAAAGACAAAGAAACAATCCCCCCCTTTTCCCTTTCGTTCACCCACTCAGTAACTGCACTTACCCAATAGTTCCTTTTCCTGACATCGGTGGGCTTGGTGGCTTCTGGGTGGGTGGTGTTGTGCGAGGCAGCCCACCCATCTTCATGTTCTGGGTGCTGACCTGCATGAAAGAACGGGGAGAAAAACGGCCTTCACTGAGCTCAGGGTCGAGGGGAGAGATACTGAGATGCCTTTAGTGATTAACACTAAGTAGGGGAAGGTTTAAACAAACAAAAAAATTGAGAGGCCATGCGTTTTATATGCAATTTCCACTCTGCTAGAAGTCGAGAGTTGCGCTCAAAGGACTCTTTATTACCTAGTTTTTAGGAATTTTACAAAAAAGCGAATTTGCCTTCGGGCTATCACATTGAATCTCTGAGAACACAGACACTGTACCTAACTTGGCTGAACCTCCCGGTCATCTTCTGAGAAAAAGGCAGTTATTTCACATGGCACTACTGAATGGTACATTTGCAAAAATATTTTAAAATGCTGCTTAAAAATACCAAGGCTTATCTAATAGGCCCCAATCTAATGTGATTTATACAGATACGGAGAAATCAAAGTAATCAATAAATATGACCCATTAATGTTTTAATGTTTTCAGACCTTATAAATACTTTTAAAGATATTTACTTTAAATATTAGTTACATATATGTAAACATACAGAGAAAGCTACTTTGAAAAAAATACAAAGGTGTATTTCTTTCCCCCCATCAAATCTGCAGCAATTTAATCTCTGAGAGTTTAAAAGTGAATGGACAGGGAGAAAAATATTTAGTATTTAGCAGTGATGTGATATAACTGCAGTTGTCCACTTCCCCTCTGTCAGGTTAAAATACTAATGAAGTAAATTTTACATAAAATAATTAACTTATTTCAAAAACTCATTTGCATTCCTGACTGATTGATTCATCTAGGAATTGTAAACAATTGTTACCAGTGTGCATTTTGCTTCTCTGTAGTCTGCCAGCCAAGCAAAATTCCCTCAATGCCCACATCCTTACAGGAATCAGTACACGGTCTGCTTACAAAACAGCTCGGATTTATGAATGCCTGAGCTATTGCTTAGGCACAGAGATGCTCAGCAAACCTAAACGAGTGTGCTTACATCCCTCTCTGTTCTTCCTGTCCTGCTCTATCTCACAGAGTTTCTTCTTTCTAAAACCTAAGTCCTGGCTACTGCCCCCACCTCCTGTAGAAAAATGAAACGGTGTTCGAGGCACTCAAGAGTATTTGCAAACGTTGTTGAAGGCAAATTACTCCTTCAAAATTTGACTTAAACAACTCACTTAAAACCTTGGCAATGCCTAGATTTGTGAATTGATAAATATTGACAACAGTGTAAAGAGTAATACATTCAGTATTCTAATCCACTGAAACTTCATTCTCTGGCTCTAAATAATCCCAGTGCTATCGCATTTTCAATCTGCAGGGCAGAAAAGGAAACCCAAGCATTGGAAAAGAGCATTTTGTCAGATTCAAAAACAGATGTTCAGATTTAGCTGTGTGAGAGTACTCTGTAATGTCAATTTAAGACAAAATTATTTTGCACGGCATTATAAAGTCCTTTAAGCCAACTCTAAGCAACAAGAAATCTAAAGTTAATTCAAGTGAGGGATGAGGTAAGCACTGAACTACAACTACTTGAAGGGAAAAGGGAAAGTGTAAAATGAAATACATTTTATTCTATACACGGAACATTTAAGAAATAGCAAAATCTGAATTTTTTTTTTAAAGTTGCAGCACCCCCTGTATTTCCTCTTTCATTAAACATGCCTGTTTCACCCACTCACCTATTTGAGTTAAAAAATTTAAAAAAAAAAAAACAACAAAAACAAACAAAATCCACCTTAATTAAATGCTGACTGAATTGTCCCTTTCTGTATTTCAGAGAGCCCACTCAGCCTCAGCTTTTGGATGTCTTTAGATGACAGACCAATCTGTGTGCCCCTGAACAGTCCACTTAGGGGTTTTAACTGGCTAAACTGTCGTTTCTGATGAGATGATATAACCACTGGCTATCACTTTACAGTTAATATCAAATTCCATATATTTAATACAAATCATATTATTATTTTATATACAATAACTGCAAGAACAAAAATTAACTTCTAGGCATCCCCAGGGCTATGGCTACATAAAAAGAAAGGATGGCTGAGGTGGAAGATGCCGGAACATCACATCAGGTAGCGCCAGAAGAGGAGGAAACGCTGCCTCACTAACACACAACTCCAGTGACTGCTTGGTATTTTCATTAACATTGAAAATACCACAGATCCTTGACAAAGGATGGGAAAAAAGCTTTAGAAAATGTGACCAAACAAAAGATGATACCTTTTTAGCCCAGGAATTTAGCAAAAAGAAACTGTCCTTTAAAAAAACTAACCTGAAAGATGAGGCAATTCATTGACAGCAGGTTTAGTTTCAGGGTCTTGGAAGTGACTTTTCAACATTGAAACAGAAATGTGCAGAGAGCCAGCAATTAAAATGTACAGGGTTGTCTTCAAATCTGACAGGACTGATGGCTTAAAGATCAGCTACTCTAAGTTAAACAACCCTGTGCAAGTAACCTCCCCTTTGACTTACTGCCAAATAATCACAGAAATTTAAAATGTACAGATAACAGTTCTGATCAAAATGGACAGATTCGTGGAAATAAAAAGCATGCAAGATGCTAAAAAAATCTAAAACTGCACCAAGTACAATTGAGATTAAAACACTGTAATATATACAGCTGTCCCCTTCTAAAATAATTTCTACTGGTGGGGAAGGAAGGCCATTGATGCCCCCTCTCTTCCAAACTTTACTGTATAGTGTTTTCTATTTTGCACATATGGTTGTAAATACAGTTTCCATACACAAATCCTCACCCACACACATCCCTCTTACAAACAACTAAAATCTGAAGCAATCACTAGAACTCAAGGTCACATTTGCATTCACTGTCAAGGTTTAAAAATCCCTTTTCTGGAGTGAGTTGGCATTGGGCAGAAGTTGCACTGTTTCAGGTATCATCTCCCCTGGTTCTGCACAGCTGGAACTACCCCAATCAGAGGGTGAAAGCAGAGGAATACCTCTGTCTGACAGTGGTTTATTTCATTTCAGGACCTCACAGGGCTGGGGCCGATTTCTAGTTTAAACATTGCAAATCATTTTAAGAAAATGCGCAGCAAAAGAGAGCCTGCAACCAGAAAGACAAAGGAGTATCTGTCCCTGCCTTTGCTCACCACTGGACAGCTCACTAGCCAACCACTGTGTTCAGAACAGGAAAAAAATAAGAGAGCCAGTAATGACTTGGGCACAAAGCTCAGGAAAAAAACACAGCTGACTAATGTAAAAGCAGGAAGACAACCCTGTAAACAGACAAATAGGCCACTGGGTCTGTGCTGAAAGCACACAGGGATTTTTAAATGATTTTCTTTTCCTCTTTCACAGAAGAAAAAAAAATTACCAACAGAAGTTGCGAAACACCAAATAATTCTAGTGAGATCTTGGTTGTTGGTTTTGTTTTGGTTTTTTTTTTTTTTTTAATTGGATACCTTGCAGAAGGTTTTTATAGATGAATTAACAAGCACATGCACCACAGAAAAATATCTTCGACCAAAGCTGTAACTTTGTCAGCACTGGAGCTGGAATAGGAAGTTTTGCTGAGGAAGAAACTACAGAAACTACTTAAAAAGCAGATCCTTGGTAAGTAAGACATCCTAGAAAACGTTCCAGGATCCAGCCCCACAGTAACAGCTGTAAAATGAACTGTAAAGAAATGGATCCCTATGGACCATTCTGTTTCAAAAGGGTACAGTAGTATTTCATCCATTATGTTCTATTATTGAGCTACAGTTTTAGAAAGGTACCATCTGATGACCTCAAGACACAATACACCACTGACTAGGGCACTCAGAAAAACTATCCTCCTAAGTTTAATTTTGAAAATAATTAAGACTTAATCGGCCAATTTCTATTTTTTAGCAACAAGTTTTTCATAGATTCCAGTGATTAAAACACCATCTTATGGTCCTACATATGACGAATTTCCTCCACAGTTACATTCTTACCAGCATTTAACTTACTGAACTTCTTTAGCACTCCACTGTATAAGGAATTTGCACTGAAAGAAATTGGCTAAAACTGATAAATTCTGCTGTTTGTTCTATTAAATTCTTGGGAAAATTTTCACAACCAAAAAACAAAAAAAAAAAAAGAAAAGAAAAATTCACTGTGCAGAAAGTGCAGAAATACAGAGTTGGTCAGATATGAGGGCTGGTCAAGAGACTGCAAAGATTATCTGCATCAATGTCCTATACAGTAGTGAGGCACTTACCTGCAAGAAAGCAAGGTGGGCTTTGGGGGGGGATTGGGTTATTTCTGGTTGGGTGCTTGTTTTTTTTTACCCCCCAAATCCTGAATACCAGATATTCAACACAATCAAACCTCAGGAGGAGCTACTTCTAAAGCTGGACACAGACAGAAATTTTTAAGTGGTGCTTTACATTCACACTGTATTTTCTAGAACTTTCAAGATGTCAAAAGAATCATTTTTTTTCCCAAAACCTAGCAAGCAAAAGTGTCCTGTCAGTGATGTTTCACAGATTATTTTCAGAAACTTCAGGCAGTTCCTCAACCTTCTTGAGCAATTTTATGTCCAATTACAGGAAAAAACAACCCAAGGCTGAATGAAAACTCCCTTCCCATGCCTTGCTTCATCCCGTTAAAGCTACAGAGATGATGAATAGATTTTTGGCCCATCTCATCTGCTACCTCAAAGAAATTTTTTTTTCAGGCTCAGCCACTCAAATACTTACTGTGCATGTCTAATCAAACCATTTGCTTGTCAGCTCATTAACCAGTTTACATGGAAGTGAAATGTATAAAGTGCAGCCCTGTTTTGGCAAACGACCACCAGTGAGCTTACTTCAGCAAGTGAGCTTGTTTTTACCACATCCACCTAAGTAATTGAAGAACCAAGTCTGAATGGTGAACACAAAAAGGCTTAAATAATGTAATTTTCAATTGATTTTCCTCTGCCTTGTAACTGAAATTTTTGTCAAAATCCTTTTAAAATTTAAATTGCTCAGACAGAAATCCAGTGCTACAATCAGTTTAATATTAAAGCTGTTAGGTAAGGCTAAGGGTTTTCTGCAGTCACAAAAAGAACTGAAGGCTAAACACTTCTTACCCAATCACTTTTAAGTGAAGTAAAATAACCATTTACACAGTTAGGGCTACTAACTGCTTATGAGTTTTCTTTCAGCATGATGCATAGTGACTACAGTGACACAAAAAAACCTCAGGTCTACTGAGAGATGGCGTGCTGCTTTTTGCCTTTTTTGTTATCTCTTTTAAACCCTCGTGTTTTGCAAATGAGAAGCTGACTGACATGTGTGATTCCTCCAATGAAATTTCTAACTGGGATCACTCTAGTAAATAAAGAAATGGTGTTAAAACAAAAAAATGTTTTCATTCCAAGCCTATAAGCAGAAAAAATATTTACTCTGAAAAGCTGTAGAAACTCCTATTGCTACTGCAAATAATGCAGAGATATGGCAGTTCACATATAGTCTATAACTACACAATTTCAAAACTTCTCTTAGGATAGTCATTACTTGTTTATAAACTGCAACTGCAGAGAGCAACAAAGAAAATTGAGTTTGCAAGTGTTTTTTTAAAACCACTGAGAAAGCCATCATCCAATAGCAAGTGGGTCCAGAATAAGATATATTCAGCATCAAAAGTATCCCTTTTATGTAAATAGATGGTAAAAAAACAGGGAGAAGGCATATTTTGCCATTCTCAAATTAAAAGCATGTAAACACTAAGTGAGTTGAAATACTGTACACCTCATACACCTTTGTAAAAATAAATTTCAAATGACGTGAGAATTCTCTCAAATTAAAAGTTTGTCGTTGTTATCAGAGATGCTACATTCACTTAAATATCTGACTGAAAGTACTAGCATTTGTCCAATTTCACAGGGACATCATGGAGATATCTACAGAAATACTTGATTTTACAGGCAATCTCAGGAATTTGCAGGATTTTCTTTTAGCCTTTCTCAAGCATAGAAAATACTTCAAAATATTTCACATCACCTCGGAACTTCCTTTAATTAATACACTCTCATTGGCATTCTATGTTCGAAAATACAGTTCCCTCCTTACAACAGTGGCACCTGCTACTATAAAACTTCCAGTCCCTCTTTCCCAAACCAGCTGCACTTCAGGAGGAGGAGACCATCATACTCAATAAAAGCTATAACCTATTAATGTATGATGAACTCCACCATAGTATCGTGTAACTTCATTTAACTGCTCGCCTAATTGAGTTGATGTGTTTTATTGCTGCTTCTGCAGCCACTAAGACTACTAATATTTTAAAAATCTGACATACTTCAGGCTGAGTTCTTTGATGCACTGTTCATTTAATAATTAAGTAAATAAATCACTTATCTTGTTCCTTAACAGTTATTACATATTTCACACAATTACGAAATTTCTGGAAGTTTCCATAGATGCGTGCCCCTGAGTATTTAAGCACTGCTAACAGATTCTGAAAAAATGAAGAATACTGCAACTTTAAAAAAAAATACACAGATTTGAATTTGTTATACACCTTTGGAGCCCATTATCTGAGCAATCTCACACTGAAACATTAATCTGAATCAAACCATAACTTACACCGTATATAGGATAAAAAGAATATTACACAGGGGGAGGCTCATATTCAGCTGCTATCTAGTCCGTGTATGTTTTTGTCTACACAAGGCTAGCACAACATCCCTCCCTCATAAATGATCTGCTAAATATGCTGAGGGCAACTAATATTTTACCAGAAAGCTTTTCAAATTAACTGTGTTAACTTCCTTTCATATCCACATCAATTTCCAGAATGGGTTACTCGACAGAAGTTCTGTGACACAGAGGGGAGAGCGGGTGTTGTTTTTAACGATCAGTAGCATTGATGTCAATCATCTCCCCGTGTGTAATAATCTCAGAAGAAGAATGGAAATCCAGCCCTGGGGTTTCTTACCTTAAATCTAAGCAACCACTTAATGCATAAATGGAGCAAATAAAAGAGGTAAGGAAAAAAAGCATTGAAAGGTTAGTTGGAACTTCAGGATATGAAGAGAAAGGAAAAAGAAAGAAAAACGTTAAGCATTCAGCATTAACAAAATAATGTATCAGTAGATCATAGAAAGAGTGGTTAAAGCAGAATGTCATGAACAAAAGATCTTCAAGCTGAAACTTTCAATATACATTGACCACAAAGCCTTTAAAGCATTACTTTAAAATTGACATTCAAATGCTTGTACACTGTTTACTCAAGCTCTTACAGTGTTAACAAAAAGGCAGCCTCTTTCAAAATGTATCATGAGATCTAGATGGATTGACTTCAGAGATTAATTTATTTTGTTAAAGACTAGCCTCACCAATGAGCCTGAGCTCATTTAAATTGTGTAAAGGCATTAGCACATTTAGAAGTAGGTGAAATGGAAGCTTCTAACATATTAAGCTAATGTACGTTCTTTTCTAGAGAATGCTCTTAGGAAACTTGATGCCATGAGATCTCTCCTGAACAAAGATCAAGAGCAAATCATTACGTCTTGTAAGAAGCCCAGCACTCCTTATGGATACTGCACCACAAATCCACATTTTGTTATGTATAAACTAAGACGTTACCCAACAGCAAAATCTTACTTTAAAGCCTTTTCAACACTAAGTTCTGCATCTTACTGGCACAATATCATACATCCTTTCTTTATAAAAAATTATTTTAAAATTACTTTCCCTTTGAATGATCTGGTTTTAGTTCAATTCATCTAAATGTATAATTAAATGCATTGCATATCTGCAGTACTGAACAGTAAATATTAAGGTAAATATTTAACTAGTCAAATAAAGAATTATTTAAATATTTGGATAAATAGTAGAGCATCCAGAGTGACTGATTTGTTCCATCAATTTAGGAGAGACCGCGCTCTACTTAAAAGAAACACATTCTGATTTACTAGAAAATCTCCTGTCTTTGAGTGGCAAGTTCTGTGGATCAATTAACCAATACAGTCTGTGCTTCGTACGGTTACACTGGAAAACCCCTGTAGGGCCACAGTGCTCAGTCACACTGGAAGGTCCAGCTGCAAAGACCTCAGCAGCACTGCCTGATAATTACAATGCCTTAATACACATCTCTCTGAAGGGAGCACTTATTTTTTTGTCATTCTCTTGACTAAAGAGCTCTTTGGGAGGAACAATAGGTTGGAAGACTTTGTAACTTGGGAAACATTTGAAAAAAATTGAAAGCAAGTCTCCTTCACACAAAAGATTCTTTCGATTTTTGCAGCATTGTAGCCTCAGGGAGGGAGGATGAGGAGGGTCTTCTGGGATGATACAGAGGCATTTGAATTCTCATCACATCTACTTAGAAAGCATACTACAGAACAACCCTTCTGGAACATTGTCTTCACTATGCTACAAATTTCTGAATGGAAGGAATAAGATGCTTAAGGGCCTGTACCCACTTCTCTCAGCACAGCATTTCTCGGCCAAGAATCTTCCCTTTTATTCCTGTATTATTCTGTCTAGAGTGCCTTATTTCTCAGGGGTTGCAATGAATCGCTGCTGCTGCATCAGCATTCTGCCTGTCCTGAAAATATGGAATTCTGGGTCCAAGTTCTGTAGCAAAAGCCCTTCAGGAGAAAAAGGACAAAAAATGCAGACGAAGGAATTCTGGAACTTTACTGCTGTTTATTCCAGCAACTCCTTCTGAATGCCCACCTGAAGGGAAAAGTATCACAGCTCAAACAATAAAGAGCTATATATAGGCAAATTTAAAGTTTATACCTATTTTATTTTTTATCTCTGTTCTACAGCCAGAGATCTAATAAACTAATCTGTAGTTACTCAAGCACAAGGTTGATAAGCACAACTGGCCACCTATTCCTTCATCACCAAGAGAGTTGTTCTTTCTTCTGCCCTAAACACAGGATTAACCTGATTGAAACACATTTACAATCTCAAGGATAGCATGACTTCAAGTTCTCTGATTATGGTTTCACAAGTACACAATACATCTTCATTTCCTAGATAAACACAGTGTATGGTAAATATAATTTAAGTCTATCACAAGCATAACGAATGGATGTAAAATAGACTTGAGTCACCATCCATTCGATGAACTATGTTCTTTCAGAAGAACATAATTCATTGCATCTTAGTATGGCTCTGCTACATTAAGGTAAGTGGGATACCAATTATAATGATTTAGAGCCAGTGCTAAATAAGACTGTGCTGCAGAGCAATTAAAAACTATTCTTTAATGAGTTCTAAAATGATTTCCCCAAAACAAAAAGTGACGATTAAAATATTAGCAACGGCAATCCTACAGGTTAATATGCTCCATCCATATCCAAAAGGAGATCTGCTGACCTGCATCAATTCAAAATTGGTATATCAGATTTTAACACACGACTGGTGATCATTTCCTGGTTAAAACTGTAGTTATTAAAGTTGGGTATGCTTTTTTGTTTATCCTTTTAAAAATCTGTTCAGCGGTTGATTCTTTGGGTAAGAAATGGGGGAAAGAGACTTTCCCTTAACAAACAGGATTTGAAAAGACCTTAAGTGAAATTGCTTGAGAAAGATACTTAAATCAAACTGCTCAGAATTTGAATTTTAGAAGTTAGGTTAAACAACCTATTGCCATTTAAATGGCCATACAAGCAGACAAATCAAATAGGACAACAGAGATAGCCTAATCCAGTTAAAAGTCAGGCAAAATAAATTCTGGTGTACTTTGACTGGAAGAAGCATCTTACCTTACTGCTACTTAGAAGGTTTACAGATTTGTTAGTTTGCCTTGTAAAAGCGACATAACTTTGTGTTATTTACCTTTCATTTCCTGGAACTTTAATACTGTCAGTGTTCTCATTTCCGTACTTGTTTTCCTGGCAGCACAAGTTAACAATGAGCTCACACCTGCTAAGACTGTGTTTAGATTCAGGATGTGCTTTTAAAAACACAGATCTAACCTCACAGATGATATTACTGCTGCTGTGTACATTGATCCAACGGCCACCACTTGTGTCTCAGCCTGATTTCTGCCCTGAAATTCCTTTTTTCCTAATCTTTAAAGGGAAAACCAGCTGGCGTTAAACTTGGCAGTAATATTCCCATCCCAAAACCCCATATGGCACAAAAGTTGTAGGGAGCTCCCTTTAACAAAGCACATCACCAGGTCTGTGCATAGCTGACGCTGGCAGAAAGAAGAAAAGGAAGCCCATAACACTTCTCATGCAAACCCTTAAGTAAACCAGTGGCAATTACAGCTGGATCACACTCTGTGGTGCTAATTCAGGAATAAATGTGATGGTCGTTAGCCCTTCAGTCCCCACATATATCCCTGGCAACTGACCCGAACAATAACAGCAGCATCACACGAGTTGATATTCAGAAGCCTTTTAAGAGGTGAAACAGTCCCAATCAGAAATCAGATTCTGAGTTTGCAACATGTAGAAACACTGAGGCAAGAGAAGGGGAAGGGACAACTGGAAATCGGACAGGTCTCCTCTCATGTTTATAGACACATTGTCCAGGCAAGGAGAAACTGGTATATTACCATGAAAAGCATCAGGTTATTTGGAAATATACAAAGACAATCAATTTGCAGCTTGGGTGTTTTAACAATATCACCTACCTTCACTCCATGTCCAATATCATCTAGAATTGTATAATCAATAGGTTTCCTGATGTAGCGAACTGGTCGCTCCAAGTTAGCTGGTGCAATGATTTTGTGAGTTCTTGAGGTGTTTTTGTTTGTAGTCAAGATACCAATTTCTCTTCTAGCAACTTTCTCTTTGTGAATGTCCACCGTCTACAAAAGACGCAGTGTATTTACTAACAGTGGTATGCATTGGAATACAGAGTCAGTATTAAAAAAAAATTAAATCAGTTCTAATGTTTCCAAGGTCTCTACACTGTACTAAACATATCACTGCATATAATTGATTACATCATCTTTCTTCAACTTACTGCTGAATTTGCCACCTCTAAAGACACACTAAGAGCTGTGGGTTCTTTAGGTTTTCTATTACCCTCATTCTTTCCGTTTCCTTCTCCTTTCCATTCTCAGCAGTTCACATCAATTTACTGACACTGTTTTAGAAGATTCCTTCACTTCTCCTTTTTTATTTTACAATTGCTCTCTAAGTTTGTCTTTGACATAGGCTCCAACTAGATGAAATGTAAGGATGCCTTCCCAAACGTTAATTTTAAGACCTGAAAAACAAACCATAAGCAGGTTTTCTTGCACAGTGTAAGTTGGGTAAATTAGGACTGGTCATCCTATGACAGAATAAAATTTCCCTTAGACAAATCAAGAAAGTATTTTGGTCATTACAACTCACTCATCACAAAGCAATGATTAGATTTTTAGAATGTGTTCCATACTAATTTATTCACAACAAAGCCAGAGGTTAAGCCCACTGCTTTCCCTTTGGTTGCCTAGGGCCAACTTTATATACTAAAATCTGTACCACGGGAGAATCTTTGGTGAAAGACAAAGTCCTGCTGAAAATTCATTGCCTAAAAACATATACATGAATCTTGCTAGGTAACAAGAATAAGAAAATGCTACCAAAAAGTCCACTTAGCTCTTCCAGGAAAATATAATCTCTTAAATGATGGGCCATGGAGCTCCTTGCCTTATTTAAACCAAAAAAATAATTGTTTGTTCACAAAGCAGCTTTCAATATGGAACATTTGCCAAACTGTGAAGAAAAGTTTTAGCTACAGGATAAAAAACAAAAGTCAAAACAGCCAGAGCCACCACCGTAAGGATTTCTAAACACTCATAGATTTCTTGTTACCACTTCAATGATCATGAATGGCACCAGAAACACTTCACAGTTTTCAACCAGGCTTTGTAGTAACTGGGGAACAGGTACAAATGAGGATTCATTTTCCTAACACACATTTTTGTCTATTTTATTTTTCTGTGAGCAGGCACTGGGACAGTGGGGTCGGCTATACTGTTTAACCCTGCCGCTTTGTGCTACTGATAGGAAAGCTAATTAATGGAGCATATCCTACCTTTAACAATCATCACAACCTTTAAAATTGAAAAAAAACCACCAAACTTTAGAAACCCCAAACTACTTGCAAGAAGTTGTTCCTTTGCACTATTTCCAGGGAAGGATTTCCACAAATACCTGGGGCATTATATGTGAGCTTATAATACTATCATCAAGATTGCCTAGTATTTCCCAGCAACATCTTTTCAAGATTTTTTAATTTTGCTAAAATTAAGCACTGACTACAGCTTTGTCGTGTACATTCTGTCACCTCTAGTTCCACCTCCACAGAACTGTAAGGTTTCCAACCATAGGTGCATAGCTATTTCTTAAAATAAATCTACAGAAAAACAGATTTTAAGGTCAAAATGTATTGGCAAATCTCTCTTTGGAAAGCTTGAGTTTGTTGAGCAATGATTTGAAATTTAATAGGGGTAGTTAAACTATCTGGAACACCTGCACAAAAACCCACCCAGGTTTGGCCAATAAATAAATTCTGCAGAAATTCACAGTTCACTCAAGTGTTACAGAAACACATACTTCTGCAACTGCTTAACAACTAAGCCACTCTCCAATGAATTTGCCAAGGTCCTTTCTGAAGCTTCTCGAGATGACCAGGGCTGTAGACCAACCCCCTGTACAGCAGTGCAGATCAGATCTTCACAGCTCTTACACTGCTGTATCTGTGGTACAAGCACAAGTGCAAAGACAGCACACCAATATTTTCCAGGCCAGAGCACCTCAAGTATACCATTCTGCATCAGGGTAAGATGTAAGATTTCATCTTCCATCCCAGGCTTTTATCCCTTCTCCGTGCTAGACCTTTGCTTTTGCAGCACAGGGAATAGGAGCACCCATTCTGGAAAAGATGCTCTCATCTCACCAGTCACAGGGAATACTTTAAACAGTGCTCTGTTTTCAGAAGCTGAAGATGTGTGATGGCAACAACTTCGGAGGACAGTCTCGTGTTTAATAACTCCATCCCTAGTGCAGACTTTATCTGTGGTCTAGACATGCCACTGGAGAACTGCAGAGACATGAGTCTTGCATGTTCTTTGTCTCCCGGGCCTCTGATACCATTTGCTAGAATATTAAAAAAAAACTTCAGCTGCAACAGCAGCTGCACTTCAGGATGTACAGGAATATCAAAATCTTATGGGTCTGAATCTGCTCCTTCAAAACCAGTTTCATACCTTGGCTATTGCACTCAGAGCCTTCATTTCAATCCACAAATCAAAAAGAAGGTTATTAGTGCAGAGATGGCAAGATGATTTCTCACTTTCTATTTCAAGTTCTAGAACTCTGCAACTTTGAATATGTTCTTTCAGTACTTTGTTATGTAATTACCTACTAATACAATGTGAGTACAGATATTTAATGCCCATATTACTGTAGCAATGGTATCCTGGCACTGAGCAAAGCTGTTTCCATGAATGAAGAGTGGGTTTTCAATAAGAGCCACGGGTACAACTGGCTTCCTTAAGGACTATGGTGATCATGAGGCATGACTAGACTACAGCAACAAACAATGAAATGCATAAAACCTAATTAAAACCTGAAGCTCATCTGGTGGGATTTATCCTGCGTTATGATTCAGAACATCTCTTTTAACTTGAATAGCTATGCAATGACTATAAGTATACAAACTGCACCTAATTCTGGCCCACACACCTAAAATGGTATTGAAAAGCACTATGCTGGCAGTCTTCCAAACATTTCATTTTCTTGTTTAGTAGACTATGGAAGTCATGAGATCCTAATACACCCATAAAATAGCACAAAGGAACACTGCAGTATTCCATTAGTAAAGGAGGTAGCAAAGATTAACCTGCTACTGAAGAAAATGAAAACATTTATTTTCAACACATAGGTAATTATTACCTCTAGTACTAACATAAATCCCTTATCAAGGCAGGAAAATGCACCAAAATGTTTATTTATAAGTTTAGAAAGTTCTAATGAGAAGTTTTTGGGGTTAGAGTTGGACTAACAAAACACCCAGCTTGAAAAACTGTGTTAGGAAAAACAGATGGGATACACTGTGCCCTTCTACAACTTAAAACCCTGTTGTCTAAAAAAATTTGGATGCCTGACAGCATTATTATGCTTTTAAGATTTTGTTTCACATAGCTCCATCAGCTTTGGCAAGAGCCTTTAAGTGACAGTTTGTTAGAGGTTAGGCTCATTACTATCGTCTTTTCATATGCTTTCCAAGATCCATGCAATAGCCAAGGGAGAGCATAAGGGGAAAAGTAAGTATGAACCACTGCTTTTTTTCTATTAGGAATTTTCTGGACATTTTGAAACATCAGGTTTTCATACCGAATTCAACAAAGCCAATCTCAAGCTCTGCAAATATTAAGACCAAAAATACCACCCGTTAAATAATTTCTGGGAAAGTTAACACTACTTACAAGTTCACTTAAAAGTCACTGAACTCATTTGCTTCCACCAGTAAACAACATTTCTCAAAGTATTAAGTTAGCATTTAACTAACTTAAGTTAGCTTTGGCTGGGACAGAATTATTTTTCTTTGCAGTATGGGACGATATTTTGGATTTGCGCTGTAAACAGAGCTGATAACTCCAGGATGTTTTAGTTACCGCTGAGCGGCGACTGCGGAGTCAAGGCCTTTTCTGCTCCCCATCCCACCCAGCACTGGGTAGCCCGGGGTGCACAAGAAGCTGGGAGGGGACACAGCCGGGACAGCTGGCCCTGCTGAGCCAGGGGACGCCGCTCCAGGGCCTCAGGGCCAGCAGCTCCAGGCTGGGGGAGCCTGGCTGGCCACGGCTGCCTGGGGACTGCCTGGGCTCAGCTGCTGCTGAGCAACTGCTTTCATCTGCAGCCTCGCTTCCTGGGTTTTATTTCTCTTAAATGTTAATTTTCTATACTATTATTACCACCATCATCATGAAACGGCACAGATCTCAACCCACAAGTTTTCTCGCTTTTACCCTTCAGATTTTCTGCCCACGGCCTGTAGGGGGAGGGAGCGAGCAGGCACGCGGCGCTCAGCCGCCGCTGGGGTTAAACCACAGCAGCGAGTCGCAAGTCTGAGTTACAGCGACTGACACTTCAGAGATAAGAGTCTCCAGAAGCCTTCATTTCTTCCTCTTCTCAAACCATTCTAATTTAAATTTATAAATTAATTGTCAGTCTGTTAGTCTGGGCTTTTAAAATTCAGTTTCAAAAATCTTAGAAGAAAATGTTGCTTAAATATAGTATTATTGTCTTTTATTTTTTATTAACCTTATTAATTTGACACAATTCAAACTAATTGAAAATTACCTTTAAAACTGGATCACTACTTTAAAATTAGTAACTGCCTAATTCTGACATATTAGAAATGTGCTGTTAATTGTCTCAAGTTGCATGTAATTCATACACAAAAAAGAGATCATCATGCTACAAAAATGCTGAAAAGCTACTTGTTCCATAAACAGGAAACATGCACTGTGCAAAATGAACCTCGCATCACCATTTTTAAAAATGTTTTGCTATTCTTGTGCCTTGCAAGAATAAAACAACTGAGAAAGGTCACAAACCCTTACTGACTTTTCAGTGGAAAGCCCAAGTGAACTTCCCTGCAGAGACTGAGCAGCTCTCTCAGCCGCTGCTGCAGCCCAGCTAAGCAGCACCTGCTGCCTGCAGAGAATCCGAGTCTGTTCAAGGCTGCTTCTCACAGCCAAGAGCGTGGCACTCAGTTCTGTAAGGGGAGGATGTGCACACATCCCCACAGCACAGTGCCACTGGAGGAAACTCATCCCTGCCACTCTTCTTTGTGATAACCTGCTTGTTTACAGAAGTAGCAACAGGGGTTTAAAAATGACCTTGCTAAGTAAGAGATCCTGTAACTAAACCTGTAAAAACATTTCTCATCATACAAATATTAAAACCGGAAAATCTGCCAGATTCATTTAAAGAATTTGGATGTTAATAACGTTTCACAGTGGCTGCTGACTTGAAAGCTGCAAGACAATTATTTTAACAAGTATAAATATTTGTACATATGATCTGTATTTAAGATTTAAATTCTTAGTCAAATATGAAACACTGTGTATCATCTGGTTCTGGACAAGGTTCAAGAAGGCAACTAAGAATAGATTCATCAGCTTTCAAACCAAACCAAACCGAAGTAATTCTAATTTTTAAACCAACAGGATTTAATCACTTGCATAAAAATAATTTCAATAGTAACAATTTCCTTATTCACAGCCTAGATAAAATTTGAAAAAGCACAAATTATTATTAGCTTCCTTTTGAGCTCTTTGATTAGGCTGGCATTTAGAAGGGATGAACACGGAGAGGGATATAAACTGGCGTTCTACTGACGAACAGAGAACCAGAGCATTTGATCTTATAAAGTTCATCACACCTCTCCCAGTCTGAGCTACTTGTACAAAACAAGCACTTTGGGAAAAATTTTCAAGTGCCAAATTATCCTGCTCCCTTCTTTGGAGAATATGTGGAATCCCAAATCAGAATTAAAAGCAGGATTCTATCCGCATATCACAATTTGCATATAATGTTTTCTAAACTTAAATACTGAGACCTACTGACCGAAGCATTAATGCCAAAATTAATTTACCATCTGTAACTACCAGCTTGTTTTCTGTTCTATGTTACTGGCTTCATTTCAAGTCAGGCTGACTGAAACCCTAATTTGGCAGTGAGGTATGACACCACAGTGCATTTTCAGTACTGTTAGATTAAGCTCACTAAACTTTACACCCAACATAAACACCAAGGAAACTTTCTGCAGATTAGGCTAATTTCAGGAGAAGTACAACCAAATTTCTTAAAAATAAATTATTTATTTACAGAGAAACTATGTACATTAATTTAAAAAAAAAAGGAAATTAAGGCAGACAACACACTAATCTACAACACTGGTATTACAGGAGGAAGCCATTTTCAAACACATTAACTCAATAAAGTTCCTTGGATCAATACACTTCATGTCTGTAATATCTAAAATTTAAATACTGTCTGCTCCTCTGATATTATTTCTTCCATAAAGATTTGGGGAGCATCCTACATACAGATGATGCAGGCTCAAAAAACCCAAAACAAACCACACAAAAAATCCCCCCAAACAAACTAGATTTTCACTTTTGCAGCAGTACTTTAAAAAAAGACCATCAGAGATTTTTTTTTTTTGGTTGTTCAAGTTCAGCCTATGAAATTTTGCAGATACATCCTCATTAGTTGTTGAGGTACTGCTAATTTAGTGCTCTATTTTAAATAACTAGCTGTGTTGTATAAAGGTCAAAGACAATCTAACCTAACTCTCAATCTGTATAAATGTCACCTTCTCAGGAGGAAAAAATTTAAAATGCTATGGCCCTTTCCACAAAAGCTCCTTTACAGAAGCTGTGTGACAAAATGTATTTTCCACATTGATGAAATCCCAAATATACTGTCCTTTGCATCAGGCTCTCAAGCAGCTGGAACGAGTGTGAGCTGGCACTAGCCTGTGAGGAAGCACATACACACACACAGCATAGAGATATAGCACACAGGCATACACAGGGTAACTTCTTTTTCTGGAGGAAAAAATTAATTTACTTGTCTACGTAATGATTAGCAGCATTTAGCAGAAGAAATCAAACTTCCAGCTTATTTTTGATGCAGATCTATGAGTCATCCATGCCTCCATGAGGCAATCTAATAGCACAGCTCTCTACAAAAAGAGAAAATCCTCCCCACCTCTTTCTTTGTACTTGCACTGGGATTCCTCTGACCCAATCAGAGGCAATTCAGCCCACTTAGCCAGCACAAAATTATCCTCTTCTTTTGCTGGTTCAAATCCAATCCCTCTACTTATTTCCTACCTTATACAGCCCCTACTTTCAATTTTTTTTTTTAAATACCACAATATTCTTTATTCTAATTTATATTACTGCATGGAGACCAATAAACCCTAGTAGCCAAAACATATTGGTCAACTTAAGACACAAAATTTTCAGTAAACAAACAAAACCCAGAAACTGCTACAACATTGGTTTTAATTTCTCTTTTTTTTTTTTTAACCATCAGTGGCTGGTAAATCTCTATTTCTATCATCATTCATTCTCAGCCCATTCTGACAGTCAAAATTCTCAATGTGGCGCTTGAACCTGGGTTTCTGATTATAGCAGCTTAGTTTATTGCTGCTCAGAAAAACTGCAAAAAACGGCAGAGTTCTGCAGCCATTCACAAATTGAAACATTAATTTGGGCTTTTGTTCATGTCATTGCAAAGTACATGTTATTAAGAAAAGCCAGGAGGAAACTATTTTTGTCATCTATGCTGTTGTCATCAGATGCCACTACTACAGCAACAGAAAAAGTAAAAAGATGACGAGCACCGTTTTCCACCATCCATTTCCTATTTCTTAACATAATATTCTCATTCTACCATCAGCAATTTTTCTGTGCTTTTCACTTAGGCAGAATGACCCCCCTCTCCAAACAATAATCTGGCTGAGAATGCATTTAACCTGCTTTGGTATGTCAGATGCTCGTACTAACCCTGCTATAGAACCACGTGATGAGACCCAAGCCCAGAATGAATATGAGAAAAATGCATCCTCCTCTTTTAAATTCTTCTCGCTCACGAGACGGCACTTCAGAGTTTTTCTTGCTATGCAATACCAAAGGCAAAAGAAAGAAGTCTCACTTGTGAAATATGGTTGATGGAAGATTCCATGCGCCGAAGCTGGGATGCCTGGATGTCCAGCATTTGGAGAACATTGTTGGCCAAAGTGTTGATCAGATAGGCTACGCTCGCTAAGGACTGCGTTGTGTAGGCTTTGGTTTCTTCCAGGGCTCGCTGCTTATCTGCTGACTGAAAAACAGAAAGAAAAGGTGCACTTAGTATAAATAAAGGTTCTTGGAATGAACTCTTTTAGGCAATCTTTAAAGACAATGAATTAAACAAGTCAAACTAATTCAAAATAAAAGTTACTGTTTTTCCATAAAAGATATTACTTTCGTGTTTTTAAAGTTTCTACACTTGCTAAGAAGAATTAAGTTCTTTATTTTCTTGAAATACACTCGGATTTTTCTTGATAAAGTCCAACTTCTTAGTAAGTATTTTAGCAATTTCCTTGAAAAGCACTCTGAGACATCTATTATTTATTTCTTCTAGATTTTATATTATTTAGAACTGTTCCATTTTTCTGAACTTGGTACTTCATTTATAACTCCTAGTTATAAATTAGGTAGTTAGTTATGAATGTAGTTAGTTATAAAACTCCTAGCAGCCTACAAGGAGCTGCCAGATACCATATTCCTCATCTCTCCTAATCATTTAGACCTCACTGTTGTCATAAATGGTCATTCACTGAGAATGAACTATAATTATTCCCATAAGGTGGTAGCTGAATACAGTTTGAGAGGAGTTATTTGGAAAAAGATCAAGTCCATGTTTTCTTCTTAAACATATTTTGCACTTTTTCACATTGCCATACTTTCTTCTAGGAAAAATTAATATGATCCACTTTTCTAGTAGTAGAGCACCTAAAAGGATTTAGGCTACCAATAGAGAAGATATCCACTAGAAATTTAAAAACATACACACATTTCAAACAGCATTAAAAAAAAAAAAAGTGCTAAGAATCTAATTGTTAGGGTTCTGTGTTTCTCCTTAAAAAATAGTTAGTATCACTGAGATGCAATTCGGTAAAAGAATACAGATTAAAGCACTAGCAAAACATACAATGAAGAAGCTAAGAGACTTTCCAGTATACAGTGAACTTCACTTTTAGGTGATCTTTAGCCATCTCACAGGCTGATGGTGTTGTTTCTAAAGCAACAGTCGATAAATGTTTTCTACTCCACCTGTCATTTTAATACTGCATTTCATTATTTCATTATTTCCTTGGCTTTTTGTATTATCCACATAGGTTGGATCAAGATTCAAGAAATGTGCAGTTATTAAAGAGGGAATATAAAGTCCTTCCATATCTTTCAGCACAAGCTGAATCCATCATATTATATGTACTTGGAGAAACACAGAAAATAACCGTATCTGTATTTCAGGAAAAGAATTCCTACAGTTCAGTATGTTTCCCAAGACCTTGAAGTAAGATTCTTAGAAGACTGCTAGCTTTCATAGGGGAAAAAAAAAAACAACCCTACACATGTAAACACAGTCACAAGACTACAATTAAATGGTCACATGAAGAATATTCACTACTTTTTCTTTCCTGGCAACTTCCTGTGTCCATAACCCCCAGCAGTCACTTAGCTGGCCAGGCAGCAGGCTGCACTGGTGCCAGCTCCTCGTGTGCTAGGAAGGAGGAGAGCAGCAGCTCTGTTCATCCAAGAGCTGCCCCGATGGGGCAGGAGGAGGAATGCTGCAGGAGCTGAGCATTCTCACCGTGTTTCTCTCCCATGCAGAAGAAGGAACAAGACCAACTGAAGAAGGAACTGAAAATTTTAGGACCTTCTCAGGGCACAGTATGAGGATATTCTCCAACAAAACACAATTATAAATGCTGCCTTATATTAAACTATCAAGAACTTAGAAAAATGCTATCCCCAGATCTCATTTAAGAACTCCTGACTTTTAACCAGCTGAGTAGTGTGTCTTGTACATAAAGAGCTCAACTCGGCTTAAGGGCTCCCAAATGAAGGAACATTGAGCTCTTTACCTCTATGCTCACACTTTTTTCTCCTCTCCCTGCTCATATCCCCAGCTCAGCCTGCACACTTCCCCTGCAGCAGGCACGTTCCACAGCCATTCAAAGCATTTCTCAATGGCAATAATAAAAATGACCAGAAGCTCGTCTGTTTTGCTCTGCAGCTGCTGCCAAACTATTTATAGAAGCAGAAAACGCTGATTTCCATTAGCACACCGCATATCCAGAGGAACTGTGTATAATCCAGCAAACGGTGTTTTTTCATTAATAGACAAAGCATTTGAGAACAAAAGGAAAACTACCTGTAATTTTAAATATTATGAGCCTCCGCCATGGTTTTTCTGCTTAAAGAAGCACAAATACGAATCCACGTTCACACCCAGTCCTTCCAGGGATGCAACCTAATAGCTAAATTCAAGTCACTCCCAGTTCCAACCAACAAGGAACTGACTTCTCAATGTTCAAATGCACACTAAAGATCTCATAACACAATACCATAAACTACTTTGAAGCTGTTATTAGAACAAAAATCCATTAGACTGAAGTGTCTAATTCATGTATTTAGGTGACAACAACTATGATTTGCTCTACATGCTTTTTTACAGAGCCTGAAATTCTCTGAGACAAACTCCACTCACGCTTGGCACAGCAAAACGGAAGTTTAAATTTTCTTCCTGTGAAGAACCTGTTCAAATTAAAAATGACTATTTGAACCTATTACTGTCAATCCATTTCAAAATAACAAAAAATAAATAGTGACAGCATTTTAAAACAATCAATCATGTTTACCGTGAAAACTCAAGAGATGAAAATTTGAATTACTCACAGCAGCAGTAAAAACTCTAGAATACTTACAGAAAAACCTTAAATTCCTGTGTGGAAACACAACAATATGCCTCTTAAAATTTAACTTGAAATTTTAAGTTGTGTTTAGCATGAAACCTTTTAATTTGCTAAGTAGATTTCCAGAGATGGTATCTTATCATATGCTCCTATGTAACAAGATCCCTATTTACACTCCACATGGACACCAAATTACATTGCTTGCAAATGTTGCCGTGCTCACTGAGTATGTAACTATGCAAATAAAGGGATTTCTGCTAATAAGATCATGGTTTCAAGTCATCAGTAACAAAATTCAAACATAATCCTCAGCAGTCTGAGTTCTGCTACTGTTGATCTTCCTAACACCAAAATACCAGCCAGTATGCTTCACATCAGCCTGCAAGGCAAACAAAAAGTTATTTCAATAGCCATACCTAACAAAATTCTCTAGTGAAAGAAAAAAAAAATCAAACTGATAAGACTCTCTACAGTCGCCTCAGTAACTTATGGAATACTGTTTCTGTGAAGAGTATCAAAACCAAGAGAAACATGTTCTACGTTCATTATAACAAAAAGACATGTTCCTGTGGATACTTAAGCATATTAATCAGAGTCTTCCTCAAAGCCCTTCAGCTCTCAGAAACATTGATCAAGCCCTGGTAGCAAGTGTTTCCAGTGCCCTGACCTAAACTAAATGCCATGAAGCACACCTTTGGCTATCTCTCCATTTCAGTTTTTAAGTATCTTTAGCACTCACACATAAAATTATGCACGTCTATGAAAAAATACAGGCTTGTAGCATCTATCAACACACGACTCTTAGGAAAGCAATGCTTTCAACCATTAGATCAGTTTGATCTGTAGTTTTTTCATGGAAAATTAATTTAAGAAATCAAAGCTATTGTTTGGCAAACAAGTCTTCTGAAACCCTGCCAACATAGGGCTCCTCTCATTCCCAGACCTAACATACCCATTCCATTGTCTATGCAGGGCTGCATGGCAGACTGAGTACCCGACCTAGTTTATAACTAGCTTTAGAAACAAATGGTTGTTTTAAACTCCAGTCACTTCCATTATCTTCCCTGACATGCAAAATTGCAAACGCTACTCCTAGTAAAACTATGTAGATGCCACAAAAAAAAAAAAAAAAAAAAAAAAAAGNCTCAGTGAACTGTGAGCAACTGTCATGGTGTTATGGAGACTCAGGATGCGCTTTAATCAGCACTACCTGTCACAGCAGATGTCCCCAACACCAAGTGCACACTCCATCTGCTGGAGTGAATTAGGCCAGGAGGCACGTCCCAAATGAAAATCATCTGATCCATAAACCAAATGATGAGTTTTGCCTCATCCAAAGCACTGCATAACCAGAGAAATGCAAGGAAGGATACAATCAAGAACAAAGAAAGGAAGAACAATCCAGAACTAACCTATTGCTGAGCTTGCTAGAAAAGGAATAAGTGCTGGAACATGACTGCAGTTTTTCCAGCCCTACCTATAGTTTTCCTTCACCCAAACTGTGCAGTGTCCCATGTTTCCTTTAATATTTTTCCATTAACTGTGTTAAGAATGCTGCTGTGTCTCCACCTCTTAAACTCGTAGCTTTAACCTCTCACACAGCGTTAAAATACTTGAGTATCACAGCCAGATCATCTTTACAGCCTTAAATAGGAATGTTTAGATCATATCTTCTGTGTCAATGTTACGGAATTTCCAGGCAACAGCTCAGCATTTATTCTGTTTATCACTCTTCTCTCTCTACGTGGCACACATCAGGTGTCCGTGAGGGTCACAGGGCAGCATCCTTTCCTCCATTTTGTCTCAGCACAGAGAGCTCCTCTGACGCTTCTGCCAGCCACACAGGCAGTGGGGACAGTGTCAGCCACCGCTGGGAGATGCTCCCCCCGCTGCAGCACCAAGTGGCTCCCCGTGCACCTGGACAGGCAGCAGCCATGGTCTGCCCAGCTCTCCCCTGGAGAGTGTTTCCCATTTGTGGGAAGCACCCAGTACTGAAACGGGCCTTTGGTCTCCAGCAGAAAACAAAACAAGCCATCGACTCCAGGGAGATGTTTCACAGGAGGAATCCAGTCTGAGAGCTACAGCACGGACTACAGTGACTATACCAACCTTTTAGATAACAGGATATCAAAGACATCCAAGCCAGCTCCAAATGCACAGCCTTCACAGTCAGTCAGAAAAGCCATGCATTACATACACAAGGCAATGGTGTGTGCTGCCTTTCAGACACTGGAGAATTATTAACAGTTTCCACTTGCACATGCCAGTCCAACAATAGTCGCTAAATCTAACAGCTCAGGAATGATCATAAATATTCACCTGAAAATACTGCTTATTTTTTATTAGATTGCATAAACTGAATTGCTAGCATTAGAAATTATGTGGAATTCAACCTGCAGTAAATGTAAAGATGACTACTTTTCATGTCAGGATATAGAGCCCAGGCATCACTTTGTCTTCCCACTCTGGAAGTTCCATTTACACTGCCCAATTACATTACCAGATTTGAATAAGAAATAGCCTGGACTGCTGACTACATAAAATATCATTTCACTTTAGGAATTAAATGTCTCAATGGTTATTCTCCTGCCTAAGAAAACACAAGCTCTTATATTTATACAAGCAATTAAAAAACAGATTATAAAGAAGAAAAAATATTGAATGGGGCAGATGAGAAAATAAAACATGCAGTAAGGTATGTATGCAAAACAAAAAAATTATTTGGCAAAAGGAATTTTTACATGCATACAGAGCGAAACATGCAGGGCGAGAAAGAAACCAAGAATTTAAGGCATTCTCCCACCCAAAGAGTGATCAGCTAAATCCTAGTGATAGGGTCTTTGTAGTGATAGTGTTATCCCCCTGTTAAGAACTTGAATAATTTTGTACAGAAAAGCAGGTACAAATGAAGAGAGGAATTCTGCAAAGAAACAAATGATGGGAGGCAATATGAACCCTACAGTAACATTTACAAAACATCAATCCAACTAGATAAAATTAGATAAAAGAAAAAATGCTACCAAATGCTCAAAATGCTACCAATGCGACCAAATTAGAAGGAAAGACTTCAAAGATAGCAACACATTAAAGAAGAAAAATGCATTTCCTATGAATTGGCAAGAGCTCATAAAGACAGGTCTGAAAGTGGTACATAAAAGGAAACATTAAAAGCTACTGGCACTTCAGTTGGTTATTGTAGCTAGGTTTCTTTTCTGCTATAGTCCTAAAAGAGAAAAAAAAATTGTTATTTATCCAGTAATCATCATCAAGTTGGAAGTTCACAGTTCTGCAGTCGGGCTAACAAGAGTTATACAAATTCTAGTGGATGAACCAAAAAGTCAGGACCTATGAGTTGAAAAAGGAACTGCATTTCTTATTATGGAAGACTGACACAAGTTGTTGCCTTTAATGTCAATATGACTACAATAAAAAATGCTTCCAAGATTAACACTTAATGTTGAATTGAAAGGGGGTCAAAAAATAGAGCTTTTTATTACAGAGGCTACTGTCATTCACATCTTTTAGCAAACAGAGCTCTGAATAGGAAAAAACCTCAATTTGTACTCAAATCAACTCTTCAATGTGCAATGGATTTATATAGCAATATTTAGGCATAAAAGTGGAAGTTGAGGCTGAAGAGTTTGACACCAGACTAACTACACTAAAAAGTATATCCAGAATATAGTGATCAGCATATAGAAAGAACATCTCTAGCTATGGTTCAAAACAGTACTGTTTAGTGAAACAAACTCATATTTAATATATGTGATGAAAAAGCAATAGCAAAATTTTAAAAATAAGACAGAACATTAGCTTCATTTAATCAATGTAACAGTTGTTTCTTTTGATTACTGCTAACACAAACCTAAACTGGCATTTGTCTTAGGACCAGCTAGCAGAACCCCTCAGGTTTCTGCTGAGGTTGCATCAGCTTCAAGAAGCCTCAGGAACAAAAGCTGCATGCTAGAGTTCAACAAGCTTGCATTATTCAGTATAAAATGTGCCCAACTGTGATACTGACAAAGCACACTTCAGTTTCCCTGTGAAAAATAGATTGAGCTCTTATATCATCCTTTTCATTTTAATTGTTGCTGAATTCCTTGAAGTTACTGAAAGCCTCATACATAATTAAGTATTTTATACACTTTTATTCAACTGCACAGATGGCATTTGCTCAGCCCATCCAAGTGTTTTCTGAGGTCCTTCCGTGAACTACAAAAAATGATTGAGAAGAAAACTGAGCATCATTAATCCAATAATTAAGTCAATATCATGCCAAAAACTTACATAACTGTCAGTGAAAAATACAGTAGTTTTCTGTTTTTACAAACTGGCTCATTAAATACTTGCTAAAGAATATCCCTCACTCCTCTTTCACTACCGGAACTGCTCATTTCCAGGGCAAAAACAATGTACCCACCAATTCCTAAGGAGATGGTATCTAGCACGCAGGAGAAACAGGCACAGGGAAGCAGAAGCAATCACTGACATGTCAGAACAGAAGGAAACGAGCTCTCCCAGAGTTCCAGAAAAAACTAAGGGCCATAGAGCTCCAAGGCACTCATTTCTGCAGCACCAGAAAAACACCAAATTTCCCTTTTAGATGCAGAACAATCCATGTGTTCCATCAGTACACAGGGAAACTCAGTCTACCTGTTCTTTAATATAAACAAAATTGCACACCACCTGGAGTTGGGAGTAGATTTTTTTTTTGTTCCTGTCAGTTGTAATAGCATCATCTCCGTATTATTCATCTCCGTGTGCAAACATCTGTCTCTACGTGATTGTTTATTCATGATTATATAATGAATATATATATAATTATTTCTTTTATTATTTTAGGAAGACAAAAGGCTGGCTTGATCACTTGATTACCCTACTCAAATGTACACACCTTTCTTTTAAAATGAAGAGAGCTCATAGTCATTGCCCATTTACATGTACTCTGCACCCTAAACATGAATTAATCAAATGCTAGGCAACATAAGCAACACTTGGGACACAAATGGGAAACACTCCTCCACACATACCCTGCCACAAACCCACTCGTAAGTTTTCTGACAGCTTTCTATTATTCTACATTTAAAAGAAAACGTGAGCAGCAAAACACACCGAGACCATGAACAGGGAAGGAACAAGATTATCGAGACTGGTAATCTGACCTACATATTAGTAAGAAATGGTAGTTCTAGAAGTTGGAGATAGAATATTTTTATTTCACAATAATTTTGTCATGACCTTATCTGAACACTAACTATAATGAAAGTAATCTGCTTGAAAACTCTTTGTCACATTGTGAAGAAAGGAGCAGAGCATGTCAAGTCTCCTAGTGACACAACTCCTTTTTTATTAATGAACTGCTCTGAGAAATGACAAGACAGTGCAAGAATCAGCACTAAAAGGAACCTCCGTTGTGGCTGGACCATCCAGGCACAGAGAGAGGTCAGTCAGGCACCTAAACCATCCCACCTTATCAACATCCCCCACGTAAGTACTTTCTCCACAACTGTATCCAAAGGCTCTACTCAACATCTACATGAAAGCAATTAACTTTCTTTTCACACAAACTGCCTTTAAAATGTAAACACTTTAAATGTGAACATACTGAAGTAAACTCTTCTCTTTACAGCTGATAATGGGATTAGGACTATTTCACAGCTCTGTGAAACCTGTATGTCCTACATTGCGTAAAACACATCATCTTTTGATCGGACATCACACAGTAATCAACAAAGCTGTTGGCATTTAGGCCAAACACAATCAGTACAGAATCTACTGGGTTTAGAATTAAGAATGCATCAAAGCTATCACTAGATTTTATAATTCAAACGACATTCAAAGAGCAAGTAATAAATGTGGTATTCGAAAAAGTAATTTCCAAACACGGGGTTGATGACATTAATCTTATTACACTAATAGTAATCTCATATAAATAAAGTTATTCCAATTTTTAACAAATTATTTCTAATTATAATTTATCTTTATTTATCTGCATATTCATAGCAAGCACGCTAGCTAAAGAATATACTCTTAGCATTCACACTCTAGCAAAGCCTTTGACATCAAGTTATTCTGTTTTCCAAACTATTAAAAACTGCAATGATTCACTGAATGTCACTCGAACTTCCTGATTACTAGTATGACTGCCTAACTTTTAAGCTATCTTAAACTCAGTATCAATAATCTGCTGCAGACTCTACAAGGTCATTTGCATTAAATTGCAGTCTTTTGTTTTCACTGCCATAAATTTATTTGATGTTTTCAGTTCTGTGCTGAGTCTCAAAAGGTAGGTTTGATTAACAGCTAGGAAAGCTACCTTCCAAAGAAATACACACAGAACCTAACCTCCTAAAAGGAAAAGCTGCTTTTTGAAATACATACTGCATTCAAGGCCACCAGTGAGGGTAAAACTAGCTCGCTGGTTTGAGATCTATGACAGAAATACCAGGCTACTCTACCCAAGAGAAAAACGCAGCACACGGGAGCTGGGGACAGGCACAGCTTCCCTGACATCACCTGCACCACTGTTCCCATGCTGCCTGCATCACTGCAACAAATCTGTCATCTGTTCCCCTTAACCATCGCCACAACCAAACTCTGTATTTATTTCCATACACTCACAAGCACAGCAGGCCAGTTTTCACACGCAAATGTCCTGTCCTCATCGGACCTTGCAAGTTCCTACTCCTTGAGAACAGAGCCAAAGTCCTGTTTATGCACAAACAATAGGGCATTATGTATTCACACAAACCTACTAGACAAGGTTATACAAAACTTTTTCAACACAGTTTAAAGTGATGCATCACAAATTGCATCACAAGAGCAGCCTGCTTAGCATCCAAATGCATTTACATCTAAAATACAGTTAACATGTAGTTATATTACTAGTTATTTATCACTGCTGGAGGACTTTGCTCTTGCTAGAGAGGAAGCAGCATGAGGGAACATACTCCCCTGCTCTCTGTGAATCCAGTGGAGTTTTCACCTTACTCTGGTAGCTCTTCTGCAATAACACAGCCAAGAGAAGTGGGTTGTTTTCTAGTTCCTACAACAACGTAATTATTGTTGGAGTTCCAGATACAAGGCCAATTTTGGCTTTAATAGCAGCACAGTATCAACACATCTGTGGCCATAAGAGGCTAGGCCAATACAAGAGTGCTGAATGAAGAGCCTCAGAAACAGCAAAGATCCATAGGATCTACTCTATTATCTCATATTTTCTGTTCCACAACTCCTCATTCACCAAGGATGCTTTAGTACGCAGAGGTTTCACTGAGTTTACAAGTCAAAATCATTGATAAGTAACTGTAAAATTAAATTTGAGTTTAATAAAAATAGAGCAAGTGGTATCATTTGCTAATTGCATACGAAGAAAAATTACTTCATATGCAAAGTGGCTTTCACAAGTAAAAACAAATTATGCTGTATAAAAAATGCTATTTGCACAAATTGTTTTTTTAGATGAACACACTTTTATCGTTGTCTCTTGAAATCTGACAAAGTCTACCATTTCTAAGAAAGGGTATCTACTTCAGGCTCACAAAATATTATCTAGTCACAGGGGTTTACGTAACAACCGAGTTATTTCCCAATTTTGCCAGTTTCTTCCTTCCACTATACATGCTCAACTCAATTCATTACATAGCAGTGACTGAGGTCAGCTAATGGCTTTGATTTAGAATCACGGGCAGAGCGATCTGTGGCAGCAGCAGCAGCAGACTCTGCTTCCAAGTGTCCACTGCCAGACATCACCAGCTCATGGGAAGGAACGCTAAGTAGGACACGGAGCCGTGTGCATCCTCCGCTATCGCAGCTGACATCCTGACACAGCCCTCTAGGCAGCCAGGTGCAGGACACTGTGACCGCCGGGGTGCAGTCGCAGCAGACCCGGGGGAGACGCAGCCCCCATGGGGCCGGCAGGTGAGCGGAGAACACCCGCAGCGGTTACCGCAGCCACTCCGAGCTCCCTGCACTGCCCCACTCCTCCGGCGCTCCCAGAGACTCAGGCAGCAACACCAGCTGCTGGAAAGCCTTTCCTGCCTAGCCACGGCAAATGCAGCCCTGTTACCTTCAAAACTCTTCCCACATCATCACCCTCCCTAACACAAGTCTTTCAATTGCTATTCATTTTCCCCGCTTCCTCACGTGAGCCAAGCCCCAAAATCTTATCACACTAGAAGTTATGCTTTAAATTAACTACCTTTTGTAACTATGGCCAAAAAAAAGCTTGAAGAGAAGGAAAGAGGCATAGCCATCGGGTAACATGAATACACAAAGAGAGCAGATAGAGGATTTAAACTGGGGGGTGGAGCAGTAATTTCCATAGTCACTCTTCCTTTTCTAGGAAATAACGGCATTTGGGTTATACAGATTCCTTCACACTGATCAGTTAACCCTGAATTTGAAATTAGTCTTACTTGGCACTTTTATAAGCTGCTACCAATTCAGACATAATGAAAGAAATGAACTGTCTTCAGATCCACGCCCACAATCTGACAGAACAGAAAAAAAAACGTAAAATATTTTATATGAAAAACCACATCTCAAAATAAGAAACTTTCACAAAACAGCTACAATAAACAGTATTTCCTCTAGGAGGCAAAAGAAACATTGGCAGCATACCCCAAAACGTAGAGATTTATGCTAAATTAGCAGAGCCTGGGTGAGCTGCAGTGGCAGTTGATCACTACAGCACAGAACTGAAGAATCAGGAGAGGTTCCCCTCATTCCTCCATGAAAGGTTGCTCAGCCTGTCCCTCTTTCTCTTTCAAATTAAAACAAACAGGAGGGCTGTCTTTGCCTACTGCAGAAGCACTTAAAGGCCCAAATCTCTGACCCCTGTAATGCTACACACGTGCCAGAGTCCCATCACCTCAAATGTGCATTTGCACCCCGTGACGTGACCAGACACCGACATATTCTTGTCTGACTCTGAAAAATCACAACAGCCCACACAACTCGCAGGCTTTTTCCTGGCTGTCCTGTAAAGACTTGCCAGAAAGAGGGCAGAAGCAAGCACCAACAGGTTGATTTGTTCCTGGTATCCATGTTCGTCTTGCCGAAAGCTGATCTCTGCCTGCTGAAGGTGGTGGGACTCAGTGATACCTCGTCAAAACTGAACCCAGGGTGGAGATGAACTAAACAAACCACCACGATGAAGTGAAAGAAAGTTCCTGAAAGTTCAATCTGAAATCTGAAAATCAAAACCAGTGCCTTCTTATTAAGCAGATTTGTTCCCTACGTGTCCTGAGAGAACCATCTGCTCGTTTTTCTGACAAAAAATGTTTTTATAACCTTTTGCTCCTGTTACCATAGCACTGGACAAAATACAATACTGACGGAGTGAGAATGGGATTCTGGCCTCCTATGCAGAGACAGTTAGCCAAGCCCAGGTCTCTGTTCTGCATTTACTAGAAAACATTACAGAAATAAAAAAGTCATCTCCTCCACTGAGGAGTCCCAATCTAATTCCCAAGGGTAAACTGTTGGAAATCAAGATTTTTCAGAATCCTTCTTGTTCATGCTTGTAAGAGAGTTGTCAACAAATTAAAAAATCATGAGGTTACAAGAGGTTTTTCATTTCAACTAGACTCAAACTTTGCTATGCTGTTACAATTTAGGAATCTCAGAAAATAAGCAGAAAAAAACCCTTTTCTGCAGGCACTGTAACTAGCAATTATTCTTTTTCCCAGTTTAACAAGCAATTTTGGTCCATTTTCTTCAAAATTATAAGCAAACCTTCTGTCAATTGCTATGTAGCTCAAGAATAGCAAGCCACGTTGCTATGTTCAACCTGCAGTATATAACTTAACAGTACAGCATCTATATTTCTGTAATTATTTCCAGCAAGATCTGTTTTACACACACATTTTCTAAGCATGACCTACATTCACATTAAGAGCAATAGTTACCCAAAGAGAGACTATTTCATGTAAGTGGTAGCTTTGTTTCTAAAAACAATACATGGCCATTTTACAGGCATAAAAGGATGTGTCTTTCATTTTTCATATTAACTGCACTGCAACTGTAACACAGTAACCTCCATCCAATTTGAGTATTACTTCTTTCTGCAAATTACCAAGTTACCTTTTTGAGAATTAACAAATATCACACTGAGGTACCAAAAGCAATACGCTTGACAACCAAACCCAACCTTGGCCAAGTTTTTCTCCCCATACAATAGTTCTGACATTCCCCAGACTTGGAACAAAGGGATCGTGATGCAGGTCACTGAGCCATTTCAGAATTCCTCTCTAACAACACCGAGAGTCGCCTGCCTGGTAAAGAAAAGCCAGGACTTGAAACACAAACTACCAGGAATAAGGGGTCTTCTCACTTAACCACAAATGTCCATCATGCAGAAGAACATCAGTCAGGATGATCTTGAGAGACCTTTTTTTTTTTTTTTTTTTTTTTTTTAAAATTCCTTTCCAAAAATTTTAAAATTTTATCAAAGNNTTTTTGAAAATGCCTTCAGAACAATATCAGAATTTCATACAGTAAATGTTTAAATCTGCTGTCTTAAAACAAAGCATTAGCACTACCTAACAGCCAAAATAATGGAACTGGACCCCCTGGCAGAAGCTCTGTAAATTCTACAAGGTTCTTCTTCTACAAGGTTCTTACTCTTCCACACAAAGAAAGCAGATTATGCACCAAATAAACGCTTTGAATCAAAGGCATTTAATAAACTTAAATGAATACAACAAATCCCATGAGAATGACTGCGGTACCAAACAAGAGCTTCTGTTTTGAAAATGTTTGAGTTTCTTTGTTCTAACATTTAGATGTCAGCTGAAGACAACACCTATCTAGAACCCATGTGAAAAACACTCAAACACATGTGAGGAGGACATTCTGAGAAACAGAACTTCAGCAATACCCCAGTCAACATCCAGGAGAAAATCTCCATGCAGGATGTTGCAGAGGCAGCAGCTAAGGACATAGTTCTATCAGAATATCTTCAAACAATCAATCAAGTTATTTGGGATCCAACAGAAGACAGCTCTGTAAACCTGGAAGCAGTTCTAAATTAAAAACAAACACCACATACAATGGCACAAGAAGTTGTACCAAGTCTGTCCTGAAAAAGGTGGTTACCATAAAAGCTACAGAAAAGGACAGAGGAATGAATCAGACAAACACTCTCTCAAAGTAGTATAGAGCATCTGCAATGCTCCAAAATTCACAGCTGCCCACCTCTGCATATATATTAATGATGTTCCAGACCTCAGCTTCCACTAAAGGACTTCTTTAACATCAAAAGCACCTGCAGGCATGATCTTATTTTACCAAAACAGGTGAAACAGTAATTTTTCTTTTCTTTGTTTATCTAATGTGAGCCAGATTTCCACCAGGCGCTTTTAGATTTGTTCAGATACTGATTTCAGCACTTACTGGTGCAGTTCTGCCTTAAACCTTTATAAACATCCCCTAAACAATCATTTATCAGACAGGGTGCGTTTCTTTAAGAGCAAATGAACACCTTTTTTCCCCCCCATATTTATATAATTTTTACTATTTTCAATATTTACAGATTGGTAAGCATTCATATTGGACAGAGAAGACACCATCAGTAACAGACATCTCAGCAGAAGACAAAAACATATTGCTATTTTTCCCCTACAACAGCCACATCCAGAGCAGCCCAGTAAAACTTAAGACCAAAATTTTCTTGAAGAAAATTAATTCATTATTTTTCTCACCTAACAAAATTGCTAATAACGATTTTTTTCAAATGCCACAGCTTAAAAAGGTCAATTTTTTCAAACAATTTTCAGAGAAAAGTCATATACAGACACAGTTGCCTCAAATAAGTGAAACACTCCCTTCCTGCTATACAATCTAAATTCAGTGACAAATATTTCAGGAAAGAGTCGTTTTAATCCCACAGTTTAGAATTATCACGCTGCTCCCCACATAGGCCAAATTTCATCACCTCTAACTAGAGCAGCAGCAGACAGCTTTCCACACGCTGGGAACTCTCCCACCCCGAAGGCTGCAGGTGCTGCATGCAGTGCTGCAAGCAGCTACCCCACCTGCTGCTGCATGGCCAGCACCATGCACAGCACTGCAACGGAGCAGCTGCAACAGCCCTCAGGGAACGCTGCTCTGCCTGGGCAGAGCTGCACCAAAACTGCAGAAATGAAAATTACACCATGAAAGTTGGAAGTGACATTGCAGACTTGTGAAAGAATATAAGACCCTTCTCACAGCAGTTTTATGCTCCAATACAGGATATGAAGAATCCCCATGACTGTGTTTACTTTCACCATAATTATAAACAGACCGAGTCTCAATCTTCGCTTATTCACCAAATTTTAATGTTATTGTTCTGACAATTCTGAGCAATTTGTTTTCACAAAAATAGAAACATCAAAGAATGAAATGACAAAAATAAGAACATTTCAACTGCTGAATGCTTTTTCTATGTCATAAAATATTCTCTTGCCTTGCATTTTTCTTTTTAATGCGAATTCATTGTAAAGTTGTCTTAACAGATTGCTACAACTATATATTCAGCAAGTTCTACTACCATCTGAAAGAATGGTTTTCTCTACACCTTCATGAATTAAAAGCACTGCGTGAATGACCTGCTCATTTGACAAGGCATGCCTAAATAATATCACCTCTCTATCCATCTAGCTATTGTAATAAATAAAATTATCCTGGAGAGGTTCACAACATGAATCACGGGTTTTAAGACAAAGAGACACAGAGAAAGCATGAATTTCCAAGCTGTTTTTCAGACAAGCAATTCTCTCCTTCTTTAAGAAGAAGGATCTACCAACTGCATAACCTCTAATCCTCCACCTTCCTAGACACAGGTAACTGGATTTTTTTGTATCACTCATCCTCTTCCAGTCATTCTTCTGAACAGTTTGTCCCTAAAACTCAAGAAAAACCACTCATATTACCCCTACAATTAGTTAAAGAAAACCATGCGGACAATTCTTGAAGGATGGTGTTCAGAGCCTTAAGGGCACATGGAATCCAGAGCGAAATAAACTCCTTCCACTCTCCGTACACAAGAGCTGTACTTACCCTGATTTGTAAAGTGTGAGATCTAGAGGTGACATCACATAAGAGCTGCGTTACTTAAAATCAGCAGAATGAGGTGTAAGAAGCTGCTTGCTCAGGTTGGGATTTGGTCTGTGCAGAGGCACTTACCAGTTTAGCGCACACAAAAAAACACAGTTTGAGAAATGAATATGATATTTAAAATTTTCTTTAAACAAACAAAAGCTCATTAATCCTTGCATTTCAATCTCCACAGACACTGAAATCTGTAACATTTCCATCTCCAATATAAAATAATTTTTTAAACCATTTTCAAAATTTAGGCCTTTCAGAGAGGCCCTGGGAGTTTCACTGAGTACAGCAATTACCATGTGGCAATGCCAAGACTCCTGAAAACTAAAGTCAAATCAGTTCACCATGGGAAGGCTATCATTTCACTCCTTTAAAAAACCAAGAAAAGCATCTGGGGCTCCTTTATGAGACAGGAAGCAGACCCCTACCCAAACCAAACTTCAGACCTAAAACTGGCACATTATCTCTAAAACAGCTTTCTTCTCAAACGATAAACACATCATCACAGTGTTTATGGAAAAAGCCAGCTCCACAGGAACTCCTGTTGATGCCCATGTCATTGCACAGCCTCAAGAGTAGCAAAGAAAGTGGAAGAAATTATTGCTTGGTTGGGGGGGGTGGAGGGGGTTGCATAATTAATTTAAAACAGAAAAGTAATTTCCCTGAGTATTTTTTTAATTTTAAAGATACTATGTCACAAAGAGATTATAGATTGAATATTACAAAGTTGAGCCTACCTGCTTAGAAAAGAAGTTAAATGTAATAAAATTCAATACTCTGAGCCTTTACCAGTGGCAAATAAACCTCTCATTCTTCTCTGTGCTCTTAACAAAAGCTACAGTTCAAAAAATGGCAGGAAAATTTCAGGGAAAGTAAAATACATGGAAAATATTAACCTCTGCTCATCATAAAAAAACAAGGGAAAATCCCCTTCTCTTTGGAGAACTTTTAAGCACGGCCTTTACAGAGGACAAAAGGACTACTGGCACTGTATTGCCCACTTGTTCTTTAATGAAAAAATTATTTTATATGTGTATAAATGGTTATATAAGTTATAAACTCTGCATTAATTATCCAACTGTTGATCAAATGAGAAAATTCCTAACAGCCTGTCTAGCATAATGAGTAAAACTTATAAGCCTTACTTAAATAAAGGGCCTTAAAAGGGTACAAACATCTGTAAGAGGCTCATCACAGTAAAAAGTTCTGTTTCCAAGGACCTGCATTTGGTGGACAGATAAAATACAAATGGCACACAAATGAGAACAACAAAACTTAGAGGCTTACCCTTCCCTCTCGCTCCAGTCATCAAAACTGGATGGATTTGTAGCACGTACTGAAGTACTGACTCCAATAAATGTACAGACTGCACACATATTTAGAAAATACAAAATTCCCATTTTAAGCAGATAATAAAATTGAAATTATTTACAATAGTTCTATTCACTCATTTCATCAAGTGGTTCTAGAAGTGTCCTCAATTTGGAGATGATTTAAATTAATTATCACCACCAGACAAATACAATAGCGATTCAGAGTCTACTGGTAACTTTCCACCTTCTATTATCCAAATGGATGAATTTCTATGGGTGCACATATTGGCAAAGAATTACCTCCTTCTTTCAGGAATGGACTGCTTGTATGACAGTGCACTCAGAATGTGATAGCAATGCTGCAAAACCATGGTTCTCACTAATTTAGGCTGATTACACATCACTGTTTGGTTCAGAGATTCCGCCTGCCCAATCATTCTGCCCCTTCTGAGACAGTCACTTCATGGGCACCACATCTCTAAGGACACGAACACAAACAGGCCTAAGTCTTTGAGGCTAATTCTGAGATCACCAGCAGATTAATAAAGTGAGAGAACTGAGTATATCAGAAAACACTGCAAACTGATTTATCAAAAATAACAAGTAAATGTAATGTCACAGTTCTGTTCTCTACAACTCCTTTCACCCCCAGTTCACTCGTTATTAGTCATGGTGGAAAAAGCCCAATAATTTTACTATCACCATTTCAGCACACACCTATATACTCCATCACATAAAAACCTTTAGCTCTCTATCCCACAAATGAAATTTATCTAGATCTTTATATTAAACTGACATGAGTAACTCTACACATCAATTCCTTCTCCTTGGACGGCAAATCCAACACCAATTTGTGCAAAAAGCATTTCAAAGGATTGTATTCAGGATACAGAAAATATAGTATTAAATAGAACCAATATCCCCGGTAATCCAGTGAAATGAATTACAGGGGACAGTGCAAAATACTTCATATAAAAGACATAAAACTCCATCATGGAATAAATGCAAGGCAAAAGCATATGAATGGAAAAGATAAAACTGCTTATATTCTCATTATTTATTTGAAATGTCTAGCCTTTCTAGAATACCATTAAATCCTGAGCCTTAGCTCATAGCAATAATTCCATAGATTAGGTAGCATTACCACTCAAACTTAATTTACTATCCCTGTACTCTACCCAAGAAAAGTGGGAAACCAGAGTACACAGTTCGTACTTTTCAAAGCATTGTTTGATGAACCCTATAATTCATTATTTCTCTGTCAAAAATAACCACCCCTTTTTTCTGGCATATCATCTGCTCATACTGGCATATTTCAGTGCCTCTGAGGCCTGTCATCCACCTCAGCCTCTTCTTTTGCTGTTAACAGTGTGGAGAATAAGAGGTTGGTGTTCGTTTTTACTATTTCTCTTTTTTGATATATTTATAAATAGTGACAATCACTGTAAACTTTCCATAATGGCAGGGTATCTTTCTTACCTGTAAGATTTTTTTTTTATCTACTTTTGGCTAAATATTTTTCCTTGTCCCTCCACACACCCCCCAAACAGATAAATGTATGTTAGCTGATTCAAAATGGCCATTTAATTTGGGATACTTAACATTTTTACATTTCCCTCAAGTTGCAGCAGACCTGTGGATTTTACCCAATTTAAATTAGATAGACAACAAACTTCCACAACCTGCAGCAAACACTCTGCCTCACATAGAAAGCTATGAAAAAGCTCCGCTTCTCAAGCCAACTTACAAAGCCACCACCTAGTTTAAAATTTAGAGTGAATTACAAATGCTGCAATACCCAGCATTGCTCAAACTTACAGTCTAAAAGGACACTTAAAGATAATTGAGAATCTGCATTGTATATTGAGTGAACACATAATATTTAATGATTATTAAAGCAAATCAAGACAAATCAAGTGTGCTCTGAATTCATGTAACACTACTCAGAAATGAATGGCTTTGTATATTTTGTTTGTGAGGCATACTGAAAGTTGTTGTGTGAACAGAGATCAGACTCAAATACTAGCTCAGCTAAGTTTGTATATTCCTGTCTGGCAAAACCAGCAGCGTCAAGAAGAGACTGGGACTGTTTCCTCAGACGGACTCCACGGAAAGACAAGCACTGCTTGATTCCACTTTCCAAAGTCCCGTATCACCAACAGGTAACCTGCACCAACCCTCTCCTGCTCAGCAGCTGTCAGCCCTGCCGCTCCCCATGCTCACGGGGGCCACAGAAACAAGGCCTGACGTTTTCCCTGCGGACCTTCGGGCCCAAAAGCAGCGCTGCTGCCGCAGGGAAGTCTGAAATGACCACACGGGATACTTGTACCCATCTCACAGCTCGCTGCCTCAGTCACTCCCTCCTCCTTCCTCACTTCACGCTCCCACCAGCCATCCCCGGGCAAAGCAATGGTGCCACTCTTGTCAGCAGGAAATTCACAGCAGAGTTACAGAACACCCTAATAAAATCATGTGCATTTACTTAGAGGAGTTTCTAAGAAAAAACCAGCAAATGTACGAGTTGGCACAAAGCTACCTTTGGCTGTGTGCTATAACCAACACAGACAGGCTACTAAAACCCCAGACCAAGTAGTATTTGTCCCTCACCCTGCATTTCACTGAGCATAAAACAACTTCATCATGGTAACACTCCACCAGTAATAATAAGGCAAGCACTTATTATTATTCAAACTGAAACACCATTAAGAATAGATATTACAATGACATCTACTGGGAAATAATCTACAGGAAAAATGGAATAGCATGTATAGAGTCTATACTTCAGAGCGTATAAATTTTAATTTGACAGATCAACTTAGTCGTTGCACCTGAGAAATAGAAAATTAAGATTTCTCACTAAAATAAACACGACTCACTTGCAAAAACATATTAGTTCATTCACTTGAAGAAAGAATTGCCAACCTAACTAGTGAGAGCCCTGAGAAGAGGAAATGCTCCTAAATTCAGTGTGCCGTGATGATGTTTCATCTACTGAGATGGAGTTTTGCTTCATAAAGCAGCCCAATACTGAAGTTCCTGGTAGGGATAGCCAAGAAAATTTACAAAACTTAGATTACTAAGCAAGAGGTCAATTTCAGGTATGCAATTAAGTGTGAAAACACAGCATTTGAAACAATTTTTTTAAAGTCTCCAGCCATAAACTCTACTGAATAAATCTGCTGCAAACACAGTATTTAAATCTATGTTTTTCATCAAGAAAATATTCTGCTGACCACTATAGAGTAAGATTTAACTTGCTTAAAGCACTGACTGGAGACGCTCTTGCCTTACATAGGCACCACTTTCTGCCTCAGCACTAAGCCACAAAGATTAATAACTGTAAACTCAAGTAAAACACAAAAAATGGACAATAAATGTCAGAGAGCTGATTAACTGTAGGATGCAGAAGCTTGCTACTCGGAATTAAAATTCTTGATCAATAGAATTCAATAACCACAGTCTGGAAGTAAACTACAGAAAAAGACAACGAGAATGCCACTTGTAACCAACATTTAGTGTTACATTTATTTTATAGGAACAACTTGTGTATTTACAAATTTTCATACCTACACATACAGTATTACCAGCAGCAACTCCAACTACCAATAATAAAATGGCTCATGCTATTTCCATATCCACTCAACAGAGGATCAATCCAGCACTTCCTGAACTCCAGGCTGAAGTCGTGGCATTATTAAATGCATTAAATTAGCTTTCCTGGCAAAACACAGCACAGGTGATGAAAAAGGAAAGTAGATTGGTTGAACGATATCCTTCAACAACTTTGCCAGCTTCACTGACTCACTTCAAGCAAGCATGTTCTAGATAATCCTCACTGAACTTCCCAAAACTAACGAGGTGCTTCAGTGGTAGCCAGGTGGCTGCAGGGGCAGCCTCTGTGAGATGAGATCAGGAGCTGCCCCAGTTCTAAACCAGCTCCAAAAGAGCCCCACCAAAAGCCACTGGCAAAAGCCAGTCAAGGATGCTGGTGGCACCCCTGTGATAATGCATCTACCAAAGGGTAAAAAACACCGTGAAGCAGCTGTGGGAGGAATGAGAAAGATGAGAAAGACAACCCTGCAGACAGCACGGTCAGACGGAGAAGGAGGAAGGGGAGGAGGCGTTTGCAGGCACTGCAGATTGCCCCGCAGCACACGGAGAACCTGTCCCGTGCCAGGCAGGTGGATGCGCTCTGAGAGAAGCTCCAGCACATGGAACGGGCTTCTGGCAGCAGATGGAGAGAAACCCCTGCAAGAGCAGGCTCTGGGCAGAACCACGGCCCGGGGGGCACCCACGGGAGCAGTTGGCTCCTGCGGGACTCGATGCTTTTGGGAAGAACCCACGCTGGAGCAGTGCCTGAAGAACTGCAGACCTGGTGTTTTGGAGCACTTTGTGAAGGACTGTACCCCACTGGAGGGATGCCACACTGGAGCAGGGGGAAGACTGAGGGGGAAAGAGCAGCAGAGACAAAGTGATATATAAGAACTAGAGCATCCCCTGTTCCCTGTTCCCCTGCACCATTGGAAAGGAAGGAAGTATGAGTTAGAAATGAAAGAGTGAAATTGAACCTGGGAAGAAGGGAGGGCTGGGAGAAGGTAGGTTTAGTTTTGATTTTATTTCTCATTGTCCTACTCTATTTTTAATTGGCAGTAAATTAAATTAATACTCTCCAAGTTGAGTGTGGTTTGCCCATGACAGTAATTTCTGAGTGACCTCCTTGTCCTTAACTCAACCCATGAGCTGGTTTATTTTTTTCTTACTTTCTCCTGTTGTTCACCAGAAGACTGAGAGTAAGAGAACAGCTTGGTGGGTACCTGGCTGACTTTCAAGTTTGATCTACCACTGCATACTTCAAATTTAAAATGAGACGGTTTTCAGGAAGTCCTATCATAGGCTAATAGATGAGATACATCCATGTAATATTCACTGAACGTAGGAATGAGACAGTGTAACACATTGCCCATGCATTCATTACTACTGTTTTACTAGCTCCATGGGGTTTTTAGAGTTTCAATTTGTTATCATCTTCCTGAAGTTCTGGACTAATATTCACTGGAGCTAATCAATATCTACTTTCACGCCTGCAGAACAAGTGCTAAGATTAATCACCCCTGCACTGAAGTTGCATTTTACAATAAATTAGCTTAGGGAACAAAAAAGTGAAAACAACTTTCCTCTGATACTCATATTTCTGATAATTAAATAGTTTTTACAAATCTAACTCAGTCACCTCTGTTAAGGTGATACATATCTTCAGTAAAACGAGGAGAACTTGTTTCTTGAACTTGTTTACAAACCGTAATGTCTGCAATTCCCTGTATAATTACACAAGCTATATACTAACACCAGTCATTACAAGCACCTCCAAGGAAATTTCCCATTACTAAAGCTGTAACCATTAAGTTGCTGTTTGTCAAGATCGCTATTCCTGTAATTTAAAACTAAAATGCCAATAGATGCCTTATTCTCTTGTTCAGCCTACTGAAGATGCTTCCAAATCTGCAGCCACTTGGTTTTGCTTATGAGATCCAAGTAAAACTAACAGATACGTGGAAAGCAACTATGAAACTCATTGATCTATGGACTGTAGTAAAATTACTAAGAAACAAGTAGTCTTCACCTTTATGTCTAGTTAAATAACGCTATCTGCAGGAATGAAAGAAGGTTATTCCTAGTAATCAGCAGGATGGATTACTAAGAACAAGAATAAAAATCTTCTTTCTACCCTTCCCCTCACAAACACCAGAAGAGTGTGTGTATATAAAATGCAAACTGACATGGCAAGATGAAGACTATGAAGAGAGGAAAACCAGAAGCTCCCTCTTCCTTTTCAGATTCTAGAGCTGACAAGCTTGGATCTCATAATCATCTTGAATAACTAAAAAACTAGAGAGCCTTTCAGAAGAATCCAGCCAACAGAGCTGGATCAGAGAAATCAGAAGAGGAAAAATTCTGAAGGCTGGGCAGGGGACAGAGGCTTGGCTTTTCACTCAGTTCTGCATTCTGTGGTGGAGGGAGCTCTCCCACCTCAAAACTCTGCCCACCAGACACTTACAGGCCAAAATGTCTCCACCTGGTAATTTTTTTCTGACTCTTTCAGCAAAGACTTACACAAGCATTCAGTTACTCTAGAAAGCTCCATGCACTGCACAAAACGAAAAGCTGATTTTTAAAAAGAGCGATGATAATGAGAAATAAACAAAAGATTATTCCAGAATAGACTTATACAGGACAAGCTCAAAGAAACTTAACAGGGCAAACCAGTACTGGAATTTATGTCAGTATTTCACTAACAAGATGTGATATGATCACATATGGTACCTTATGGTACTCCTGAACAAAATTAGGCAGGATCATGAAAATTTCTAAACACAGCACACTGACAATATAATCATTACCTGCTTTTTATGAACAACCAGATAAATCAGTGTCGACTACAAATACCAAGTACATCAAATAATCAAATTTTATGGAATTATTCTGTTGTGTGTTTAGACTGAGACTGAACTTGTAGCAGAGGACACAGCACTAGTACATAAAACACTGAACAGAGCACATAAAATTTAACCTGTGATCGACATCGTGTCAGGTACCACACAAATACCCTCCTAAATAAAAAAAACTTTTCTCCCCCTTCTCTTTAAGAAGCAGCATGACATTAAAAAATTGCATGATTTCTCCAAATTATCAGAAGAGGAAGACATTTTTGACATGAATAAACTTTTTTTCCCCAAACACCAGTCTTTTCTTTTACTGCTGCAGGTCCATTTATTATATATTTGCTGTATTTCCAATAATTTTCCACAAAATTTAAAGCTGATGTTTTCTCATACGCTACAGTATCATAGACTCAAGGGAAGGACAACATTTTATGTAACATTCCCTGTTGCTAAAGTAATCGAGCTACGTATCAATCACAATTTGGATAAACACTGACAAAATTTTTAAGAACACATTTTTCATTTCATAAGCGGAAGTCAAAGGAGTTGCAATTCCCACAGCTCTGTTACTATGAACTAGCAATTTCCTCGTGTTTAATTATTTTGAAGCTTCAATTATGTTGCTGGGTGGGGGGGAAGAGGAAAAACCCATTCACCTGAGCGCTGAACTTCAAATTCTGTTACACTGGCCTATGCCTCACTGGCTTTTGCAAGTTTTTGTACCGGACAATAAAACTTCAAAGCAGCAATTGGCACAGAAAGGGAGTGGTGTGGCTACTGAAACAGATAATACAGGCCAACAAAGGGCCCTCGATGTCCCCGTCACCATAGCACCTACCACCCTGCAGATAAACTTCAGGTCTTAGTCACATTCTGAGCCTCCCCTGGATCTCAGGATTATCCACAACAAATCTTCTGCCATCAGTGAAATACTACAGGATTACAGTAGAATTAGTTCATCTTCATTACATGACTTTCTGGACGATTATTCTTCCACGCATTTCAGAGCATTTACAAACCCATCTTCCCCACAAGATTCAAGGCTACTATTTTGAATATAATTTGGACTTCTTTCAGACATAATATTTATTATTCCAAAGTTGTTATAAGAAGCAAAACCACAAATATCCAATTAACCAATAGTTATTCCCACTGATCTATTCTCCTCCTGTAGAGAAGAAAAAACCCAGCTTTTTATAGAGATGTGGTGCAGCAGTTTACGTAGCTCTGGCACTGTGAAGGTGGGGTAAGCTTACTGACAGATCTGTTACTAGGACACTCACATCCCTAAATCGAGAATCCCCTCACACTGAACCTCTTCTCCACAACAAACCCACTCCGTGATGTCTCAGAGCGTTCTAAAAGCCAGAGCCTTTTGCCTGGCTGATGTCCCCATTTCCCCACTTGCTTAAAAATTTAAGCATGTTGCCGCTGTGACCCATACTGCACCTCACAGTCAGCGCTCACAGCACAATTTCACTCTTCCCTTCTCACCTCCCCCGTAAAGCCCCGTGTGTCACCCTGCCTGGATAAACTGCCAGCAGTCGGGATATTGCTGTGCGGCGGTCAGAGCCCGTCAGGCTGACCAAGGGTGCCTCGTTCTTTTCCTTCCTTCGCCATCCGTCTGTATCCATCTCCTGTGATCCCAGACTGTCCTTCTGGACTGTCTGCTGTCTGGGGCCATAAACCATCTTTTTCTCGTTCTCTATTTGGACAAAACAGCACAGAGTCCTCTTCTGCAGTTTTCATTAAGGCATTAAAAGTGGAGCTGTTCCATAGAGATTTTGCAAACTTTGCTTGATACAACGAATTTAAAAAAAAAAAAAGACAAAGGGGAAAAAAACCCAACTACATGCAGTTCTTCCTATCTGGTTCTGCTTTTTAATACTTCCCTCCCATATTCCAGAAAAATAATTTTTCAAAAAAGCATAAATTGAAACACATGTATGTCAGGTGGTAACTGTAAGAAAATATTTCAACACGTCCCTTACAAACCCCAAGCCACGCTAATTCAACATCGGAAAACTTATATAATAAAATACATCTATATAATTTTACTGTAATCAACCTGTTTTGTAAATGACCCAAGAAATGCAAAGCCTTCTGTCTAAAAGACAGCTGGTCATTCAGCAATTCAAAAGAAACACTGAGAGCTTTTTTTACAGGGACATTTTGAGTGTTCTCTGCCTCTGCTTAAACAGTCTCTCCCATTTTCACAAACAGAACAGTCTCGCCCCTGGATCTCATCGCTAGCTGCCCTCTGGAAGCTCACAAGCACTCTGCCCTTCGGGGACTGAATTCAAAAACAATTCTGGGACACTTCGGAATTCCCTCAACACTGGCACCACAAATCCATGCCATCCCCCCACCTTTCTCTCCTGCATACTCACACACGTTTTAGGGTGTCTTCTTGTGTTCGGGGCAAACTTTTCATTTGGCCCTAATATCACTATCAAACTAATGCGAGCATATTTTGCCTTTCCTTCCACTAGGACGAGAAATGAAAAAGGCAAGAGTCTTAACACCACTGTAGCTTTAGAGCAGTCACCGCAAGAAACCCCTATGCGGTAGCAACTTGCACTTCATCTCTTTCTCCCTAATTCTGTACCAGCTCTACTACATCACGCTTCCATCCTGCACCTACCACTTGGTAGCTGCCTTTCCTACGGAATTCCACAGTCCCGCTGGAGAAGGGAAATACAAACGGACAGATATAACCCTACTAAAGCATGTGTCATTCTGCTATAAATTCCAAGGCACCAACACCGTATTTGCCGGAGTCAGCCGTGCCCTCGGTTTATCGCATCACCTCAGCGCCGGCAGCAAAGGAGAGCAGAATTTGCGGAGGGAACGACAAGAGGCGACGGAGACACGATCTGGAGCAAACGTTCGCTCACAAAGTGCAAGCATTTCAACCCTGGAACCAACTACCCATTGAAGCGCCTCGTCACGCCGGGGTAGCTGGCGCTGGGGGTGAGGCAGCCCTCGCTCTCCCCCCTCGCCGGGCTGCAGCAGCCGGCGCTGCGCTCCCGGCCCGCCGCCCCTGCGCACCTGGATGTAGTTGGTCTCGCAGTACTCGGCCACCCGCTCCAGGTTCGTGTAGCTGTCGAACAGGGCCCGGCGCCCCCCCGGGATCTCCTCCTCCAGCAGCATC
>VWZN01002165.1:246334-266393 GCA_013396955.1 Regulus satrapa
GAATGTGAAAAAAATAATTAAAAAAAAAAAAAAAAAGGCTTTTTTGGTGAGACTTCAAAGTTGGCAGCCAAGCAGGCACAGCATTGGATGTGGCAGGCTCGTGACAGAGCTGACCTGCCTGGATGCCAGCAGGGAGGTGGGAGTAGAGCGTGCCAGCGCCCGTGAGCTGCTCTGCACTGCAGAGACTGGAGCAGAGGAGCTCCTGAGAGGTTCAGAGGTGGCCCAGCACTGACTGCCAGTATCAAGAGTGAACATTTCCTGCATAAGCGTCACTGGAGCGTTGCTTGTCCACTTACAGGGATGTTTAAAGTAACCATCACACCCACCAGGGATATCTTTTAGCTTAGGTTTCTCTACCCTTTCAGTTCCTCATCCTCTCCTCTTTGGCCAAGGCAAAAGGCCTCAGCTACCTCATCACTACTACTATCACTTAGCTGTACATCAATTAAAATTAAGATTTTGTGCCAAGTTACACTAGTTTTAATGTAAAATCCTGCAAGATTTGTCCTTGTGGCTTTTAACTGGTCTAGCATTGATTTATTTGAACTACTTTTCCCATTAAAGAGATGATCAAGTGCTTGCACCAAAGAAGTTGGTGCAGATATAGAACTATGACTGATGCTTCCTGCCTCCTGGAAGCAGGGCTTTCTTTACAGGAGCATTAAGATCACAGAAATCACACATACTTCATTTATCTTGGGAGCAGGCTCCTCTGTAAAAGAAAACTGGAATGACCTGAAAAGTAGGGGGAAAAATTCTTTCCACTCCAACCCTCCCCCAAATCTTTCTGTGGGAAACACAACTGTGTTTTTGATGCTAAAATTCACAGATTTAAAAATACTTCTCTTCAAGGAATGTTGCCATGGAAACCTTTACCATGTCTCCTTCCCCACCCTCCATATGTGAAGAACATTTTCTTCATCTTTTTTTTTCCTGCATGTGGTAGTTCCTCTCCTCTGTCTGCTACCACCAAAACCCTGGCATTGAATTCCAAGAGATGTCAAGCAGGCCTTTTGTTTAGTTGAAAGGTTGTTGCTAAAACCCACTCCTGAGCTGAACTACAAAGAGATGTCAAGATGGGTTCATACTCTTAGGCTCCAGAGAAATGCCTGGAATATTTTCTAGCAGTTCTTGCTTAGGACAAGTGGAAAGAAGCAACAGGAGCTTCCATGGTCATTGAAACAGTTTCACTTCCTGGTAGCATAACCCACAACTGGTGAAGATTTTCCTTTATGCTTTCCTGAAGGTACTGCTCTACCCCATTCCTTTTGCCCCAAAGACACAAGAAGATTTGAGCACAAAAAGGAAGTCAGTAATTGACTGTGCAGGTGAGAGTTTTCCCAATTTGGACTGCCAACGGGCCAAAGTTCACATAACTGCACAGTTAGTGGGGGAGCTGGCACAACAGCTGCCCAAGGGACTTTAAACCAGCTAACGTCCACCCTGCCCAATAACCAACATTTACTTTTGCAGCAAGTAGGACAGGAACCGCCAAGACCATCCTTTCCACATAACAATGGAAAATAAAACATGCAGCCCTAAACTCTGTAGTGCGTGCCACAGCTACTGCCAGGAGATCTTTAAACTCCTAAGAACAGAAGGATATTACTATTATTAATGGGATATTAATTTGCAATGGTGCTTCTATATGTAGCTCATGTTAATTAAAATGTAGAGATAACAGCATTCGTGGATATTTTGGAGGTAATGGGAGGCTACATCAGTGAAGTGTCTGCTCTGCTAACTGCTTCTCCAGTTGCCACCAGGACAAGGGGCAGAAGTAAAAGGCTTTGCCAGCCATAAAAAGCATTAGCAATGGCCTGGCTGCTCCCATACCCGTGCTGGCTGCCTGCTTCTGAGGGCAGCAGGGTGCACAGGCACAGACATGCGCTTGGCCTCCTACCTTTCCTGAGTTTGCAATTCTCTGTGGAAACTTGTCCTACCATAAGAGTCTAAGGAACGAAATGACAACTTTTCTGTGTGCTTTTCAAAACCATCCTGTTAAATTTGTAAAGCAGCTTGGTGGTGTAGAGCAGGAATATGAAGCATAAAAAGCTTCCCTATATTATAGAAGCAACCTCCCCCTCTTGGCTTTCTTCCTAGACAAAGACATTTTTTTCCACAGGTTGCAATGCTTGCCCATATCCCCATGTAACAGGCAGACGGCATCTCTGGACTTCATACATGTCCTTAGTGTGCAGGACTGAGCAGAGTGACAAGGCCCTGTGCCCTGCTGACTGCCCTCTGAGACTGGTGACCTCCATCAGGACAGGTGCTGACTCGGGCTTTTCCCCAGGCTGGCATCAACAGTGCTGCTGTGGCTGTGACTGCGATCTTGTGACATGGCTAGCAAAGACTCCCTGTCCCAGTCATTATCTTTTCTCCTCACACAATCTGCAGGAACACGGAAGTGTAGAGAATTCAAATCCCTGTCAAATGCAGCTGGTTTGGCCCAAGGGCTCAGAAGTTAGTTCTTGTAAAAGAAAGGGGAAAATGACCAAAAAGGAAGTGGGAAGTGAGCACACCCTATGAACATAAGTCTTCCTTAGGAAACCCGGCCAAACAAGGACAAGTGGCAGTGCATGCCAGACAAGGGGTGAGGGCAGAAATGGGAGAAAACTGATATTTCAATCTTCAAGTCAAAACAGATTAAAACTTCCTAAGGAAGTTCCATTCCATGAGCATCCAGTCCCATACAAAATAAAGCAGTTTGCTGCACAAGGATCCAAAGCTGGGCTGGTGAGCGTTGCACTAAATCACCATAGTTGGGCTGTCTGAAGTGACAGACACGCACAGAGCAAGGAATGGAAACCTGCAGACTTCAGCAAAAAATTTAGCCATGGCCTCAGTGTCACTCCCAGCAGTGCACTGCAAATGCCTGCGAGTGCCTTACCCCCCTCCTTTCCCTCCATGCACACATTTCCTTAACTGATGAGTCAGGGTGGTTTTTTGATAGCAGTTTTGAGCAAACACAAACTGATCATTGGCTTCCTCCAGCACACCGAGCCACATTCTTCTCCTGTATCAGTCGTGGACTCCTGTAGCAGGCTTGATCACTGGCCCAGACTCAGCACAGCCTACGGGTGCAGGCTAACAGGAAATTATATGGAATCACCTCATTTTTCATTCCTGTAAGTGGGGAAGGGGCTGTTGCAAGGCAGTTTGATCAGCTCCAGCAAGGCAGAGAAATGCTGTAACAGAAATCTGGACATTACACTTGGGAAGCTTTTCTAGTGTTTGAAAGCTTCACTCCTAAAGCAGATCTTCATGACCCAATTATATTCCTTGTTCAGGTTCTAGCAGGGACAGTGCTATCCTACCATATTTTCCAAAGAAGGCAATAATTTAGCCTTCGATTTGCCTCCTCTGCACATCCAGGGATGTTTTAAAATGAAATTTTTTACCATGCTGATTTCTCCAGGTTTAGGAAACATCTGCAACGTTCAGGAAAAATAGGCCTTTTTGCATAAGCAGTGAAGCAAAGCCTAACATGAATTGCCATCTGGGGACATGACCAAGCTTTAGTTAAGTGGAGGTCAGATTAGCAAGAGCTTTCTTGCAGTTCATTATAAAAATCAATGCAAGAGAGACAGGAAGCCGAACTGCACAACTCTCCTTTTTCTGCCCACTATCTGTACCACTCTACCCCAAGAGAAGCTACACTGGGGGCCATCTGAATCTCTACAGCTCCACCAAAAGCAGAGCTGACATATTAAACCCAAGAGCAGAATTTTCTTTGTCTGGTGCCACAGAGGATGGCGTCGGCTGTTAACCCCATAAGAGCTGAGAGGATTGCATTCAGGCTGCACACCTCAGACAAAACAAAAACATTTTTAAAAGAGCAGCAGATTTCCTGAGCTGGAAGTAAGGACTGCAGTTAGGAGTTAGGTGTACTCTGTCTGCACGAGCAGTGAAAAGTAGCTCTAATGGGAGGCACACACTCTTGGCCTGCTCGGTGGTGCACAGGCAGCCGTGCACAGCTCAAGCAGACACGGCTGCAGGCTGAAAAACCCCTCACCTCCCAGCACCTGGGAAAGGGGCTGGGAACTGGAGCTAACAGACAAGTCAGGTGTATGGAGAAAAGACTTTAAAGAGAAAAGTGTAAGAGAAGAAGGGGAAGAACCACAATGTGAACGGTAAATCAGATGGCAACCACTCCAAGGTGACGATGGGGTAGGAGGTTCTTGCAAACCGTTCAGTGGGGCTCTGAATGGAGCTGTTCTATGACTGGCAAAACAAAAAGGAAGAAGCAGGAAAAAGCATGTGAATATGCAGCATTCAATGCTTCTTTGGCAAGCACACATTTTGGAGGAGGAAAAGGATTCTTTGAAAGGCTTTTAAGTTACTGAGTACAACATTAATCTACAGCCCTGTGAAATCAGCACTCTCCAGTATTAGCATGAGCAGTCTCATGCTGACCCAGTGCTGAATAAATTGCAAGCATCTGTCAATTTCTGATGTTGATTAGATTAGACACTGCCCTCAGAATTGTCAGGATAGAGACTCCCTTTCTCGAGGCTTTGTTCTGTGGTTTTATTTCATTTCATTATATTATTACTGATGCTTCTGTTTTCTCAGGGGCCAAACCAATTTTATTCCTCTTGCTTTACTAGCATTTCTCAGTCATCCTTTTTCTTGCAACCCCACAGCATGGCAAGATTACACAGCATGAGAACTAGTGGTGCAATTCCCACCCCACTTTATTTCTCTTTCTCACACTCACACATACTTCTCACAGGATATATCTGCTCTTCCTGACAGATATAGCTCAAGGGAGGGAAAGACACTTTGAATAAAAATACCTATATATAGAGAAAGGCTTTGTCCTTGTGTCTCAAGGTCTTACTTAGCTAGGATCCAGGAAGAAGTATTCCACTGGATAAGAGGGGCACTCTTACACAGCTCTGGCTGCTATTGGAAAGAGGCTGGGTTAACCAGAGCTCTGGTCTTTGACTAGTTGACACCCAGCAGTTCATATATATATATACTACTGCAAGGTTTTGTTGCTTCCTTTGGAACAGTTTGGCCAGAGATCCAAAAGCAAGTATAAAAAAGACATATATATTAAATCTACTTTAATATGATTACTGGTTGAATTAGAGAAAGTACCCAAGATAGGCATGAAATTAAGAATAAGGTAAAAAAAAAAATGGATATAAAATTCCTTGGCTGAGTAAACATGGTGCCAGTATGATTCTCATTAAGACCCTTGATGAGAAATTCACTGGCACTTTTAACCATTTGTTTTGCTTGCTCTTAGCTTCTCTTAGACACTGTTATCCAGGCTTCCTCCTTTGGTGAAGTTACCAGTTCATATTTTGCCTCCATAACTTGTCCTTTCACTGGGTGAAGATACAGTTTCCTTACCAGGACACTCAGCAGAACTGTGGCCACCATATAGGCAAACCTGAGGGAAGAATCAGAAGGAAAAAATAAAAACCTTGCTATGATGTAAATTTGCTGAAGGACAACAGCCAGCTTGGACAGGTTGTCCCAGCGGTAACACCGAGATGCTGGAAGCACCTTCTCTCCTGTCTGCCACAGAGTCTCTCTAAGACCTCCTTCCCTATGCTCACCTCAACTCTGGGCACTCCTGGCTTCCTGAGAAACCCAACAAGGAGAGGTTTTTCATGGCTAATTCCTCATTGAATCTGTCTGGGTCAAACCTATAAAAGACGAAACACATTAGTGTTTTCTGAGCAGGCACAGCATCCTTTCCTCAGAAACAGGCGCACACACATACACACAAATAAAAAACTGGAAATGAAATAGAGAATCTCACTAATTTGTTCTCTCTGGGTCATTCCACACAAATGTATGAAGGCAATTGTGCATCCATTCCATCAATGTTCCCAGCTGGTCAGCTGAGTCCCATTTTGGTCAAAATGCTGACAAACTGAGGTAGTGTGAGACAGGGCTGGAACTAATGTGCAGTACACAGCTGAGCTGCTGCTGTTAACCTGCCCTCTATTCCTCTCCAGGGCACACGCAATCTCATTTGTCTCTCTCTCTCTCCCCCTCTCTCTCTCTGCTCCTCTGAGTCCCTTCCTTTTTCACTTCCAAAAATATTTCCCTTTCCTCCTTGCCCCTCACCCTTCTCTTCAAGCAGCTGGGGTGTGTATGTGTATGTGCTGGGGGAGGGAAACCAGTGACTCACTCAAGTGAGAAAAGTGGTTTCCAGCTTTAGAGTGGTAGAGGCTGAGAGAAAACTATTATCCAGGGCTGGCATGAGTTAAAACATGAGAAATTAATAAATAGCGTTCAATTTAAATATTAACCCCCTCCAAACACAAAATTTGATGGAAAGAATATGATTTTTAAACCTTTCTGCTGGATACTTCAAGCTTTCATTTCCCTGCTTAAACATCCAAGCTCTGCTTCTAACAAGGTAAAAGGGCATGTGAGTGCTGATCCTTAGAAAAAGCAGCATCAAATTTAAATTTCCCTAAACTAAAGTGAAAATAGCAGATTTTGTAATAGGAGAGAAAATGCAGCTGCCCAGCAAAAAAGCAGGCAGGGCAAACTGTGTTTTTGGATAGTAGGTGGGTGAAAGGATCACACAGAGCTGGTCTCCTACTGCTGTCATGGAAATCTTCATCTCCCTCCAGCTAAACCTCAACCCCAGCCATCTTGAAACAAACATACACTGTTCACAGCAGCCCTCAGCAGACCTGAACACAGTCATGACCTACCTTGGGAGGCAATCCCTGCCAGGTGCTCGTAGACCGGGACACCTGACCCCTTTCTAAAAACTGTAGTTGCAGGAGAGAAGAAGTGCTGTTCTAAAGGCTCTATTCTTTTTCTAAATCTTAGCTTGTTCTTTCTATCTAGAATAACTGACCCACATTTTTTGCAGCCCAACTGAAGTAAATCAGATACAGGTTAATATTTGCCATCTGGAGGTCACAGTAAGCTACAGTCATTTTTTTGCTTTAACCTCCAAAACCCTGGTCAGAATCCACTTCAGTGTTCACAGACAGACCCAAATATTGAGGTAGCATTTCCCTTCACCCTAAAACCCCACAACTTCAGACTGACATTTCCTCCCTTGCATCACTGTTTCATGATGACAAGCAGTGATTCCAAAACCATTCAAGTGACTGTTTCACAGAAAACCTTTAACAGAAGTGTCCAGCATTAGCCAGGGAAGCTCCCTGTATATGCACAAAAAAGTTTTTACTGAACTCTGACACACATGTGCACACACAGACTGGAGCATCAGAGGAACTTGACTTTAATTGCCCCATGGAGACAGACAAACCCAGACCTTCCTAAACTGATTTTCTTACAGACTCCCTTTCATCTCCAGAATCTACTTAAGGCAGGCCCTGCAGCACAAAAGGCTGGGCTGTAAGATCTAATTTAACAAAGCAAAATAATTAATTGCAATTAAAGTGGATTCTACATACTTGTATGGTGATGGCCAAGATGAACTATCCTGCAGCATCACACCAAGAGCATAAAGCACAAGTGTCTGCAAAGAGAATTACAACACATCAGTGTGGAAGGAAATACACAATTAAAGACACCTCTCGACAGATCTGCTGGATGATGATTATTCTGCAGACGACTCATATTTAGGTGGATTTAAAAGATAATTATGCAGTATTCATCTACAGATTTTCATAATCCATGCCCATTAGCCAAGTTAAAATCCAAGGATTTTAACTTCTAAGAATCACACTGGAATTGTTGGCAGTTACAGAGGGTGTGACCCCATTTCTCTATGCTTGCTGAGATGTATGTATGGACTCCTTTACTCTCTGGAAGGGAAGGTGATATGATGAAGCCTGAAACAATGCTCTTTTATGCATAACTGAACCCACAGGCCCCTTCAAAAGCTTATTCATCCCTGATGGACCCAAAACCAGAAGCAAATCTGCTCAGCAAGAGAACAAGAATTTGCAGAGCCTCTCCCACGGAGGAACTGCCAGCAAATTTGAGCTAAAGATGACAGAGCACCCGCTCAGGTTCAACAGGGTCAGAAGAAACTGTTTTCCTGCCTCACCCTTGGTCTGGAAGAAGAGGAAACAGCAAATTCCCCTACAGGAAAGGCGAGTGGCCTAGTGCTCCCAGCAGTGCCCTACCTCTTTGGGGATAGTATGTTGGTCGACTCTGCCCTCCAGCTCCTGCAGCTGTGCAGCAATGGGAGTGAGCTTTGCTGTCCTCACTGTCTCACACAGGACTTGCCGACAGTACCTGCAACCAGTAACCCTTGGTTAGTGTAACCCTCAGAGAGAAGCTGGTCCCCATCCCTGTGGCAGCAAGCAGAGTGGAGTCAACTGCTGTATTTAGAGGCACTTCCTTTTTTTTTTTTTCTGGCAAGGAGTCCCAACATCTTTGCAAGAAGCATTAAATCTTATTAACAGCTTTCACAGAAGGTTATCAGGATCCCTCTTCTTTCAGATTTTAAACCAAACGAAATCTGCTAAAATGCATAAACACAGCCCTTTTCCTATCCCTCTCACTCATACAAGAAGCAGCAAGAAAATCACACACTCGTTATTTTCTTACTGAAACCCTAACACTAGTGCAAACACAAAATGCACCTGGTTGCACCAACATAACAAATGCAGAAAACATAAAGGCACACTGTTAACCAATCATTACTTGTAGCCCTTTGAAAAGACAATTGGTTCATGTTTTCTCTCTAAATATCTCTATATCCAACCATGGAAATGACTGATTACTTCTACTACTCATGGCAAACTAGGAGAGAAACCAGACAAGACAGCAAACAAAATTGTTGGCCTGGCAGCCAAGGCACTGATTCTGTGCTTTTCCTCCACTGATGAACCTAAAGGGTTTCCTACAGACACCCTAAAGTGAACAACTTGGTCCGTGTCTGGAGTGCCAGCAGATTCTCTCTGTGTTGCAAGTCATCCTGTGGTTTGATCACTTCCAGAAAGAAACAAGGGAGCAAGTAGCTTTTGGATGCCTTCTCCTGGCCTAGTGCAGGCTAGGCATCAGACTCCCCAGGAAATGCCTGTCCCCACCACATGACACAGCCTTCCTCTGCACTCCTTCTATAGGACCCACCTGAGCTGCTCCATTTTCTCATGTGTAACTGGTCCCTTCCCCAGAACACGGTCCATCTCCTTGTAGAGATTCTGCTGAACATCTTCTGAGGTTGTCAGGAAATAGACTGCCCAGGTACACACTGGGGAAGGAATCAAGACAAGACTGAGCGCAGAAAATTCAATCCTTTATAAATGGAATTCCGGTTTTTTTTACTTCCTGTATTTTCAACATTACTTTTTGGCCTAAAAAAAAAAGGTGACCTCTGTTCACAGCATGCTGTGCTGATTCTGTATTCAGTGGTAGGAACAGAGACTGAACTCCTGTATAACAGAGGTCCTGCAAGCTAAAATTCTCTTTCTGATGCTATGAGGAGCTTAGGGAGCTCGCTGGATACTGAAGCACCGAGCCCCACACCTCTGGCAAAGGGACCACACAGACCAACAAACCCTGGGGAATCAGGGCTAGTACACCAACCATGGCTGGTTTGTTCAAGCTTTAGAAAATTCCCCCTTATTTAGGGGTCTTCCCTAGCACATCTCAGGCAAGTGCTCCATACAGCCAATGCCTGGGGCTCCTGAAGGGAGCTCTCTGCAGATGTTGGCAAGCACTTGTCCCCCTACATCTATTTTTTGAGGCACTTGAGATTATCTTCAATAGCAGAGGGAGAAAAAAACCTTGCATAAGAAGTAAGTGTGTAGGATGCATTTTCCCTAAAGCTACAAGGAAATGTTTCTTGCTCTCAAAAATGTCTATTCATGAGAACTCTCTGGAATCTGGGACTTGATGATCCTTCTGGATCCCTTCCAACTCGGAATTTTCTGTGATTCTGTGAATCCATGTGGATACAAGCCCCTTAAAATTACAGTCTTCCTGGAGTACCTGGAGAGGATATTCTCTGGAGAGAGTATTACCATTATTGTCTGATTTACTTCCCACATTCTTTAACACCTAAGAGGTTGCATCTGGAGGGTTGCATCTTGGAGGTTTTCTTTGGGGTCCCAGCCCCATTGGCTGAGGTACAAGGCCAGATAATCATCCCTTTATCATAAGGTATTTTACACAGGTTCAGTTTGTATTTTTACTTGTTCGGGGCTTTTTCATAATCTTTTCATAAATCCCAGAGTAGCTTCTTTGAAAGTCCTCCATACCTGGAACACACCTATCCTCCAGAAATTCAGAGCACCCAGAGAGATGCTAGCCCTCTAACTTTCTTCCTGTGTGTCTGAACCTATTTTACAACATGATCTTTGTGACTTATTTATTTTGGTGGTTTTTTTTTTCATCAAATTTAGCATCAGCTGTCTGGGATTAAGAATGCAAGCAAAAACTAATGGGAGAAATTTTAAGGTTCACCATAAGACTGAAAACACAGCTTAGGTTCAGTTCACTAATTGTGAAGCTGTGTCAACAGTGTGCTTGAAGCTCAGGAGAAAGAATGATTAACAGAATTTTTTATTAGCCTAGGCTAAGTCTCACGTCATCATACACAGTTTCTGGCAGCTAGGTGTAAGGATGGGAAGTTACCAACTGCACTTACAGTTAGCGGTGATTACACATCCTGCCAAAGAGAAAATCATTGTATCTTCCAGAATCTAGGAAAGAAAATCTACTTCAGGGAATGAAGTTCATAAGACTGTAGAGAGAAAAAAGAAGTGGCACATTCTCCACTCAAGCACATTAAATCCCTTTAGTGCAGAGAGCAGGAAATACATGTAGAAGACATAAACTGAACTCTCTGTAGAACTTCCACTGGAATTGCACAAGACATGCTTAATATTAACGTACTTCTGGTTTATAAAAATAGCTATGGAGCAGTGGCAAGGAAATCTACCAAAGTCTAATGCAATCACACATTGCAGGAGTGGAAAAAATTAACTAGAAGCCTTGCAAGATGCAAAAACTTGTATTAATCAAAGGCTACAACGTAATGAATTGCCCCTCTGGCAAAGCTCCATTACTGTGTAAGGAGGTGACAGCTGCACAGACCTGCTGGTCACTCAGGCTCCCCTGCAGCAAGGTGTCTATAAAGACATGCCTGTTGAATGATCTGCCTCGGCGCTCCTTTGTAACTTTCCTTAAGATGGATTCCATCTCCACCAGAGCTTTGGAAGAAAAAAAGAAATGTGTATTTTAAAACCTGGTCATCCTGGTGCTGCAGAGAAGCAAATCCATCTCCCCAAGCAGATTTTCAGACCAGCTGTCCCTGCTGGGCTCACTTACAGAAGCAGCCTCTGTTACATGTTACTGTCAATTTGGAAGGCAGTATCCCAAATTTAGCTGAAAATGCAGGAGCCAAATAACACAGGTTGCCTATAAAAAGCCATCCTTACAACTATAACCAAGGTGTATACTCTGTGAGCTGAAATCACATAAGGGGAAGACAAATAACTCTGTGGAACCATCAGAGAATATATTTCATCAGCCCCCCACCCCGAGAACATGCAAGAGCCACATAACCCTGGTTAGATGACCTGCAGAGTAACAATTACTACAGCACCAGCACTGCAGGAGCCCCTTTGGCCAGGGGTGCTACGGGCACCGTGCCAGAGGATGGCTCTGTGCTGAAGAAAGAGTCTGCAGAGACAGAGAGGAATGGAGGGGAAACGTGGGAGGCTTTGGCACAGAGTCCACATCTCTGCAGATTTGTGAGTGTCTAACTCCTGGTGACTGCTGGGGGAACCAGGGGGAGTTAGGGACCTAGATGCCATTGCCTGTCTGGTTTAAACAACCTACTGAGGACTATCCAAGAAACATGGAGCAAAATTTGGATCCGAAACTCCATTTACCAAGGCCCAGTTCACCTTCTTTGTCTTAGAATTACCTTCCTTCCTCCTCTCTGAGTAGGAAGGCCAGCAACACTCAAACACCAAGGCTCACTATCTGGAGTTTGTGTAATTGTGTCCTCATGCATCATCATACTACAACTCAGGAAGAGAGTGACCATGGCAGGAAGCCATTTCAATGATCCTCAGGTTCTGAAACCCACAGAACCAGAAGTATAAAGAAGGAAACACAGGGTTTGGTGGATTTACAAGCAGAACTTTAGTTCCAGATACAATCTACTTTAGCGTCTCATCAGTCAATACTGAAATGGTTTAATTACTAAGAACAAAAAAGACAACCTAAAATTAAAGTAACTTACTATAAAATATATGAGAAAGAAAAGTACTCCTGTAACAGACCTGAAAATCATGTTTTAAGAGCACATCTGAGGCTATCTGATGGCGTACCCAACAAAGCAGCATCTCTGTACTTGTGTTTTCCAGCCTGTGAGTGACTGTCTGGCACAACAGGCCCAGATGGTGCAGCATTTGAATGCCCATACAGGCCAAATCCAGGGGCTCCATCTGTCTCCACCTAGCACAGCTGCTTGCCTCCAAAAGAGGTCAAAAGTGTAGACTAGGCAACGGAACAGGAAGGGAGGAAGCACACCCTGATTCTTCCCCTCTATCACTCTCCAGACTGGACAGACCCTAGAACTAGACCTGGAACTAGACCTACAACTTCTCACACGAAAGCAGCTTGCCACTCAACTCCAAAATTATCTAATGTGAGAGTAAGTACAAAGTATCTGGTAGCTTATGACAGAATGAGCAACTCTGAAGAAAAGCCAAGACAGCTGGGCAAATGAAGTGCTTGCATGTGCTAGCTAACTCCTAAGTATTAATCAGAGTGGGAGGAAAACTGTAATTTTGGGAGAAACCTACCATCTTCATAGTGCTTCTTCCTAGTCGTGTTTTTGTCAAGAGACCCATCCAAGAAACCTTTTCCAATCTCTGACCAGATCTGGAAGAAGGACAGAAGGAACAGCACCATCGCTTACCACAGGCTGAGACGGCTGGGACTATTCTATTCTTCCCTTCTCAGGAAAATGAAAACAACAAATAAAAGTAAGACTTCCTGTCAATATGGAACTGGTCTTTTCTTAAGACACCACATCCCATTTCAGACATGATATCTATGATAGTTTTAATTAAGCTGAAATTAAACAACTTTAATTACAACTGTAGGGGAAAAGCTATGGGAATCTTAAACGGGAGATGGAACTGTTTCCTTCCCACCCTATCACCAGCATATTTAACATTCCCACATGCGGATACTGGTGAGATCTCCTCAGATTTTCCTTTCTCCACAACGTCACAGAGCCTTCAGAAGATCTTTGAAAGGGAGACGTTCCACTCGCAGTCCCAAGAGAGTGTAACTGACTTAGGTACCAAAGACCTCCCAACTGCCATTGGATCTGTGTTCCTGATCCCCATGGATCCTTCAGAAACACCTCAGACTAATGACAGCAGGATCAGCAGTAGGATCTTTCTAACACTTTCAGCTTGCCTCACTTGTCAGCCTCACTTTCACTGACAAATGAGGCACAGCCCTTTAAAGTCTCAGCAGCAGCTTGTACTAAACTGCACACAGATACAAACTCTGTAAGTTTTTAGTATGGAAAAATTTAACAGGAGATTTCCTGGCTCTTTGGGACACTTACTGCATCATGGTGCCTGCGGAATCGGATGACTTCCCGGTCATCTTCAAAGCTGCTGCCCATAGCTGTCTGCGTGACAGACTTCATGGCAAAGCCCAGCATGTGCTGGCAGAGTGGCACATGTTGTGCCTCAGGGAGAGACAGCCATTTGGCCAGCAGCTCTTCTGACAGCTTGAGAGGGAATGAACCATTAGTTAGCAGTAACACCAGCAGTCTATTTACCAAACACACCCTGGACACATTCCCACCCACTTCCTAAGGCAGACCACACTTTCATGGCTATGGAATAATGCTAAACTCTTTCCAGGTTTCTTTCCATTGTTAAACAGTAACATTTTAGCCTTCAATCTTCTGCTTCTTTCAAGGCTCACCCCCAACAAGGCAACCCTATCCTCCGCTCTTGTTCCCTCTGTCACAAAAGAAACCTTAAACCCTCTAATACTGACAGCTCCAGAACAGGAAAACAGATCATATTCTGACTGTTGGGCTAAATCAACATCACCTCTTCGTGGCCCCAAAAGCTGGTTCCTTGCTCCATTCTCCACTGTTCTCATATCACAGAACCCAGGTGCTCCAGTATCTTTAACTGCATCTGCTATCTTGTCATAAAAATTAAGCAAGCTCAGCCCTTCCCCCAACCTACTGGAGCTAAGAGAATGCAAATATTCACACAATGAAAGGCAGAGATTGTTTGCTACCTCAGATGCTTATAATTCCAGCACTAATTTGAATACAGGTCCTTTGTCCTAGTAATCATTCTCACTAAACCTTCCCCCGTGAGCCACACAGGGCTTCTTTGCTGTACAGAGGCAGTTACCTTCTCAATGAGAGTAAAGTTACTTTGCAAGGCCTTGGTCACACCGTTCTCATACAGTTTTCTCCTCATGTGGCTCTCTCCTGTATCCCCATTCAGGCTGGACTGGTACCTCAAGAGGGATTTCAGCATTGTCTCAAAGGGATCCACTGAAAGCAAAGAGAGGAAACATCATTCAAAAGTCACACTACACTGGGCTGACAAAAACAGGAGCCTCTTTAATTGGGTTCTGCTGCTTCTGGGCAGTGAGCAAGGTGTGGCTCCTACCCCTACAACATTCTCTTCGAGATGTCAACTGATACCTCACGGAGTCTTTTTGAGGGCTGACTGCCATCCTGTGATCAGCTCCCCATGCAGAGTTTCCCTGCTGGTTCTATCAAGTAACTCTTCAGTAACAATGCCATCAGAGCTTGTTCCCTGTTTGGCAGTTCCCAGCTGCTTCTGCCGTCTACTTGGTGACAAGAATGAGAGTGGCATGGTCCTTCCCCTTCTCCTCCAGCCTGACCTGCAGCCTCTTTAGCACATTCCCCCTCACACCTGGCGTGCCCTCCTGCCCAGAATGTGGCTATGCACTCAGGACATACCAGCTCACACCACAGACTTAGCCAGAGGTTGCTCTGTGCACTCCTTCCCTTGCGCCACAGACCCAGGAAACCTTGTTTGATACCTGCTGCTCCTGCATGATTTCTCTGGCGCTCCCTGCTGAGGAGCTCCTCCCAAACTAGCACCTACCTGTCTGCCAGGGCTGCCTCCAGTACAGAAGCTCTGAAGCTCCTACAGAAAACCACACCCCACTAAGCTACAGAATGCTTTCTACTGATAATCACCTTCTTTCCTTCTTTCATTCCTTCCACACAGACACTACGTCAATGTACAAACTAGACAAAACCACATAACTTCCCTATCCGTGACTCATTTCAGTGAGATTTTGAACTCTGAACTTCACCACCAAGAACCTCTATTTAATAAATTTGCTGAAGGACATGAGGTGTCAAAGCAGAAATGTGCAATACAGCATGGCATATGTTTTTCCCTTTCTGTAAACCTTTTAGCATGTCTTGTGGAACTGGCAGAGTCATTAAGGAACTATTTGGAAGCAGCAATCAGGGTTCTCAAGAAGGATATTGTCACTGTTTATCACAGCCTGTTATTTCTCCCAGATGGAGAGTGAAACCTCTGAGGCATCAGAAAACATCAAGGCTGGACTAGACACATATGACTTACCAGCTGTGGATGTATCTAGGATTCCCAAAGAGACTGGGCCCTCTTTATGTTACCAGGCAAACTCACAAGAAGAGAAAATTCCCACCTGCAGAGAGGACTTACTACCTAAAGACATAAAAGCAGCTAACGAGGCCAGAAGCATGAATATGGTAATCTTTCCCAAATGTTTTTCTCTCACATCTTTTGCCTTCCAATGTTTTTAAGCTCTGCATCTCACCCTCTTTCCCACTTTGAACGACAAGGAGCATGAGCATGTGTCTTTTGGCAGAGCAGATGGTACCTGCGGCTCTCCACGTGGCGCGGGCTGTTATGTGCCTCTAGCTGCTGCTGACAATTCCTCCTCCAAGGTACTTTGTCATGGAGCTGCTATTCGTGCCGCAGATCCCTGCTGACTGGCACTGGCACTGGCACAGCCAGGCACAATACTGGGTAGCCAGGAAGACACATGGCAGGTGGTAAAGCCCACACAGAAAATCCAGCAAGCAGAAGCATCTAGAGAGGCTGGAGGATGCTTAGAAGCAACACCTGCTGAACTGCAAAGTTTTCTTGCTACATATGAAAGAAATCTGCTGGATTAGCCATAGGCTCTGGATTTTATCTCCCAATGTCCCTAGACTAAACTGGCAATCCCACACCACCGATACACACTCCCTGCTGTGCACTGAGGGCTGCAGAGCCCAGGCTGCCCTTTTGCTGAGGGCTGGCTCTGCCTCCTGCTGTTTGGGAAAGGGCTATTTCTGCACAGCTGTGGGAGGCTGGTGACTCCACAAGGCATGAACTGCCCCTGGAGAGAGCTTTGGTCTGCCAGCACTTGCACAGACTTGATCCTTCGTCTTGAAAACATCTCCAGGGTTACATTTTCAGCCCTCCTAGCGACACATATCAAATTTTTGACTGTTCTTTTCACTTGCATGGTGGAAATCTCCCCATCCCAAAAGCCTCAGAATACTGTCCTGAACACCATTACAAGTAAATATAGGGGAAAGATCTAACTGAAATCGAGCAGAACTGAACATGAGAGACAGAAAGGACTCTGAACCTACACAGTAAAATGCTCACAGAACAGCAATGAAGTCGGGCTCAGACAGGCCAGGACTCATAGCTCCATCTCCAGCCTTCAGTGTGCTTCAGGTTCATTGCTCCAGCCCAAAAAGCAACATGGACTCAGGCAAGTTCTCCAAGTTGGTCTCTGAACCCACTGCTCCTGGCAATCCTTCATTAGTCCACCACCTTCACATCCACATCATCTGTAGGCCTGAACTGCTTCCCCAGAGCCACTCAGGGGAATCACAAGTACCAGCTGCAAAGCTTTACTTCCTTTGAATTCTCCTTGCAAATTAATCTCAACCAAGCTTTAAGAGGCCATGAAAACACACCAATTTCAAACAGTGCTGGAAGCCAAAGAAAAAAAAAGTCTCCTGGCATTAGAAATGTTAAAAACAATTAATCCAATCAGTCCAGCTTCAAGGCTCTGATGCAAAATGTATTATTCGCACCTCTCTGTCTCCAAGAAGTTGGGCCATATCTGTGGCACACACATGAGATGAGAGGAACCTTTGTCTGATACTTGGAGCCAAATCCTGTAGCTCAGGCTTGGAAACCAAATGTCAGGTATCCATGAAGATGGATGGTGGCCTCAGGCACTCCAGCAGACTGAGGAAGAGTCACATGGCATGGGTTTTCAGGTGGGGCTGAAGAGTCAGGAGTTGGATACAATGCAGTCCACTGTGGGCTGTCTCCTGTCTCAGACCATATCTCCAATAAAACTTCAAACTGCTCAGAGCCAGTTTGGGGCTGAGAGCTACTATAACCCCTCTTCCCACTCACCAAGAAAGGGTACAGAAAGGGCTTTAGCTACTCAGCTACTACTCTTTATACCTCAATGCTTCAGGAGACACAACCTGTAAGATTCCTCGCCTCTAATAAAGTTTGAGCACGTCTGGCAAAGCATCAGTGCTAAAAGGAAAGCAGTGATACAACTAATATTGCTGCTCTTCCAGCTCTGAGATCCTAAGAATCCTCCTTCTCAAGCTTGTTGACTATATGAGGATCCCCTCATAATCTCTTTCTTCGTCTGGGCTGAACACACTTTCCCTGGCTTCTCCTGCATGACAGGCTCCCCATTTCTCTGAGAGCGCTGGCAGCCTTTACTTGCACTTGCTTTATTCAGAATCATGCCTGAGTATAGAGGTCAGAGCCACACACAGGACTCCAGGTCTGACTCATGCTCACTTTATGAAAAGTCCTCTCTTTACAGAAAATCCATGACTCAATGTATCCTTTTTTTGCCATGGCCATGTCACCCCACAGGCAACGCACACAGCCTGCTTTTCCTCCTCCTGTTCCTGTTCTTGCTACCCCAGCCCTCAGGGATATCCATCTCACTCTGATGCCCTGTCCCTACAAAGGGTTCCAGAATAATGCCATCAGGGTAGGACACTGACATAAGGTGGAGTATTTCATGTCCCCAACACTGCGTTTCACTTTTCCAAGACAATCCAGCCTTGAACCCCCTTTCATGTAACAGTATTTATCAGTATCCAAGCAAATCCTGAACTGAATCCCAGACATAAACACAGTTCTAGCACTTGATACTAGGCTAGTCTCTAACTGCCTGGGTCACCTAATTTCCTGCGCTCAAGTCCAGGCACTGTAATTCTCTTTCTCCGACCCTCCCAAATTCAGAACATTTATGAGAACTTGCCTGTGCAGGGGCCTGTCACCACTTCTCTCAGTTTTGAGACAGTAACTGCTTAATTTCCCCCAAACACACTTGAGAGTATTCAGATCTTTCAGGGTGGTTTTCTACCTTCTGGAGTGCCATCGCTATCCACTGTGTCTTGCTGATCCTTGTTAACTCCCACTCCTTTCCCAGATTGTCACTGTTTCCTTTTTTTGATTCTGTCAGGCAACTGTACATGAGGCTTACCCCTCACGACCCCAGCATAAAGTGATCTGAGGCCGAGCTGCCTGTGCCAAGACAGCCTACAGGATCAGGTCAGAGGTGTGCACCCAGCACCTCAGTCAACCTTGTAAGATAAAAACTGGGAAAGCAAGAGATTTAACCCAAACATCAACTGAGTTAACTCACTGAGAGTGATAACCTTAGGAAGCAAAATGCCCACCTAAGAGGCTTCGGCCATAAATTTAAATACTCTCCCATGACTAAGACTCAGCTACCAGCACCACCAACCACTTCTAAGACTGGAAGATCATTAAAGGTTATTACCACAAAATTCTATACACCAAAAGAAACATAGTGAAAGAAAGGTAAATAATGTTTCCAAATAAAGGCTTGAAAACCCTCCACGCTGAACCATACAAGGTAGTTATCACAAACTAGCAGAGCTGTTTTCAGACTTAATTTAGCAAAGTTTACCCTCCTCAACTGTATTTTAAACTGCTTCTAAAATGTATGCCGAGTGGCTACAGGATGTCCACCTTGCTCTATCAAGTGACTAATGAGCATGAAGCTTTCCCTGAACATCTGCCTGCAGAGTGATGGTAAAAGACATCAGTGTACTGATTTCTTGATGGCCACTGGACAGCAGTAACCCTTGGTCACTGACACTCAAGTCCAGTAAGCAGGACCAAAGTCATAACTGAACCACCATGTCAGCTACAAAATCTCATTTTCTTTCAACCTTTGACACCCTTCCTTTGATGTCCAGGGAGGCCAGAACAAATGGACTCAAAACACAACATAAAGACACTTACACAACCGGTTGGGGTTAACATGTTGTTTCAGGAGATCAATGGAGCCCAGGCTGACAACAAGACGTCTTCCAAACCAGAAGGAGACCAGTGGCCCATATTTCTCATGAAGGTTCACAAGAAACTCATGTAAACTGCTGCTGACAATGATATCTGGAAGGTTGCCATCCCTGAGAAACACAGAAGATATCTGGTCACCAATAGCATCCACTGCCAATGCTGAACTTCATCAATGTGGAGACAGAAACCACTTACTTCTCATCAGTAGGAGCCAGCCCAGGGATACCTGATGCTTGCCTAGACGCCTAGAGAAAAAGGAAATGCATCAATCTACACAAACTTCAGATTTCATGCAGGTCCCACAGCTTTCCAGCAGGAGAAATTTTCCGCACCAGTACTACTACACTGCTCACAAACACGAAACCGAAGCTGGATATGCTACATCTGCAGGCTTTAAACCTGCTAAGCCGATAAACCTCAAGCGTGTGTCTGGTGCCACTGGCTAAACCAGGATTATTCATCTGGTTAGATGAAAGATGTCTGCGTAAAAATTTAAAAGGGTCAAGTTTGCAATGTAGGATCTTACACACAGGTTTGCCCTGGAGGCCTGTAAAACCGTAAGGCGAGCAGACGGCGCCTTCGGGAAGCGGGATTCACTCCCGGAGCCCGAAAAGCAGGAGGAGTGCCGGGGGTGCGCTGTCCCGGGAAGGCCCTGCCCGGCAGCTTCTCCCGCAGGCCTGTGCCACGTCCCGCCGGGCCCGGGGCTGCGGCGCGGGGGCACCGCCCGAGCGCGGGGCCGTGGG
>VWZN01002165.1:274735-321901 GCA_013396955.1 Regulus satrapa
TTTTTTTTTTTTTTTTTTTAGAAAACTTGCTTCCTTCTAAAGTATGTGCTTACAAGGGCAATGTAGTAATTTTAAGATTGGCTCCTTGGAAGGGAATGGAAGGCATCTTCCAAATGCTTCACTTGACTCCACCATTGGCATACAATGAACCCACGTGTACATGATACCATGGAAACTCACAGTCCCCAAAAGGAGGCTACCAATAAGTGGCATGTTTGCAGCTGAAACCAACACAGCTTTTAAGCCAGAAAGCATAAAAAGACCTAGAAAGCACTGGAGCACATGCTTGAATTTCCATTCAAATAAATAGAACCCTATGTAGTGCTTTCACATAACAGTATTTATTAGACCAGGCCCTAGGCTCACATTAGGATATGCATTTAGATGTGCTTCTTTTTGTTCAATTCTTTGAAAGGGGAAAACAAAAAATATTCACAGCACCTTGGCTCAGCATTTAACATAGTCAGCAAGGTGCCTTGGGCAGTGGAAGACAGGAATGTTTCAGGTGAAACATACAGAGCATGTGTCTACAGAGACTCAATAGAGGAGCAGAAGGAGGTTGACATCTCTACACCCCTTCTAGCTCTAAAGCTCCCAACCATTCTATAATCTGTACAGAGATACACATTTTCAACTAAATACACGTACACTGTAAAAGCTTTGTGCAGCATTTGGTTCCTTTACTTATCTTTTCTAATGATTTTGTTAATTAAGATTGGGAAGGTTTGCAAAGGAAACAGGGAGAAGGAAGACATGGTTTAGGGAAGTGAGGTATACAGCTCCCATTGACTAAAGCAGGAGTTACCTAATCTGTGCATTACAAAAATAAATTTATCGTTCCCGCAGAACTATTTCAAAGATTTTTTCCAGTGCAGAAACTTAGTTCTTTGCACTCATTTAAAGGACAAAGAAACACAACTTTCAAGGGGATTCTTAAAAGACAGCAAATTGACTTGGCCATTTAAAGCCTGTATAGACTGATAAACCTGTTTTGTGAAAATATGCATATCTAAGGTATGCCAGAGGGGAAAAAGCGTGTTTATATCAATGTTGCAGATTAGCAAAGCAATTATAAGACAGGAGTCTGGGTTTTTTTGAAGGTGAAGTTGTGGGGGTTGGAGGTGGTTTTGTTTGTTCTACTGGTTTAGGTTTTTTTCTTCTTTTCCTCTTTTTGATATCAAACAATTAATTATTTTCTGAAAAAACCCCTAATTTCCACAATGTGTATTAACCATCAGGACAAATGCAGTTACTTTGGGACTGGGATTATTGTGCTGTGCTGGTAAGGTACATGGATGATAGAAGATGTGGTTTCTAGGTATCCTATGAGTGAGTAATGGATAAGTACATTGGTACAGAAGAGTCTGCCTAAGGCAGATGCTAACTTGAAGAACATTTCACTTTCTGTATGCTTGTATAGTTCAAACCCAGCAAAGACTAGGTGGAATTCTTCATTATTGCTAAAAAGACAACTAAAATACTATCAAGAATTCCAAGTTAAATTAGAGAAATTTAACAAACATTTTACTTGAAATAAAGGAGACACATCTAAATATCCTTTGGTATGCAAGTTCAAAACTGTGCTACGAAGAAGTTAATACTGCTAACTACTTGATCTCATTTATATACAGGTATGAAAAGTAGTTCAGTTTTCAGTTTCTTTTAGATATATATATATATTTACACTCCTACTTACTGATCTTCAAAGGTAAGCATATGTTAAACTTAGATAAATATTATTGGAGTTGTTCCACAAAATCAAAGATATGAAGATACCACGAAGAAAATCTTGACAAATGTAGTGCTATGAAACAAATGTCACTTAAGACTTGTTTGTTCTAAATTCCTCATTGGAATCCTCTCATCTCAAAACTTTACTTTTTACACATAAGCAAATGTTTGATCAAAACCGAAGGAAAATCTTATTTCACCAATACTACCTGAAAAACAAAATGGGATCTTAAGCTTTACTGACTTAAGGAAATCAAAGAATTATGAAAGTCAGTTCACTAATTCACAGTGTGCTGCATAACAGGCTGCAATTCAACTGACCTAAACAGCTGATCAGAAAAATTATTTTCGATTTTTATGTATTATTGTCTACTGTTTATGCAAATAAGTTAAACCTAAAAGGAACAACATACCAGCTAATGCTCACACTTACAACGCATTTTTTATTTAAAGCTGGTTTTAAATAAAGGCAAAGTGTGGCCCTTCAAAGCTGTGGAGGTCCTTCCAGATGGCCTCTGGCAAGGGTGCAAAGCGTGTGATGGTGCACACCTCCCACCCCCAAGGACCAGATCTCAGAACCAAAGGCCATGGATCTTGCCATTCTACCTGGGGCATAAAGCAGCAGCTCAGAGCTCACCTGCCCTCTCCTCATTCTGCTGGGGCTGCTTGGTACTGAGCACAGACTAACCTTGAGTTTGAGAGCCCAGGAACTCCACATTTAAACCTGTCCCACATATTTGTGATGATTACTCAGTGCTTGCGATGCACTAAAATTATGGTATTCAAATGTCAAAGGTCTAAACTATTTCAATTATTGCAACATTATATCTTACTAAAACTGACACACTGTATTCAGTATTATTTAATAGTGAACTACTAAAAATATTAATTCAGCTGATATATCAACGTACCTAACCCACAATAGGATGTTTTCAAATGTGTATGCAAACCCCTCTGTGCAAATGACAAGAAGAAAACTGTGCTCCCACCAAACACTACCTAAGAGCCATCTCCCTTTTTCCACTTGATTCTCATGGCCTAAAGCATTTCCTGCCCCCAGTCCCCTCCAAATAACCACTTGGCCTGCCTTGTCTACGCATTTAAACACAACATCTATACACGCATATAAAACCCATCAGTTCAATGCCCCGACTTAGTTTTGTCAATCTCCCAAAGCACAGGAAAGATCTCACATTCTGAGCTGAAATACTTCTGAACTACTCTCCAAAGAGCTCCCTGAAATCCCTCCTTCGTGAAATCATAATGGACAAACATACTTCACATTCTCATGAACAAACTTAATACTTCCACAGTATCCTTAGTATTCCTATTGGATAGGTAATTGATTAAATATAGTATTTTTCATTTCTCTATAGCTTATTTGAAAATACAGGATGTGGGTTCATTTACTTTTTTTTTTTTTAAACATACATGGAGTATGAAAAAACCCACATCACGCTGCTTTTGGAATTTTAATCCTCTCTTGGCAAGTGACTCATGAAAATAATTCACATTTTCTCCTAACTTTCCAGACAATCCAGTCTGTCACAGTGATTAGGCAGAATATTGCAACTGTGCATAGACCCAGTTGTTCACTAATCTGATTTATTATTTCATTTACAAAAGTTAAGAAAATGCAACACAACTTTCTTTACAAAGTACACCAATCAGCAATCAAGAGGGATTCTTTTTTCCAGTAAAGAAAGTGAGGAGGAGAAATCAGTTTGAATGAGACTAACATAACTTGTAAAGATTATCCTTTAGCAGGGTAAGGAGGTATTATTATTTCTATAAAGTTAATAAATATTGTGCTTAAAGTTAATGAAATGAGATTATACATTATGTTCCTCAGGTAGTTCAACAACTCCCCAGCCACAGGGAATATCTGATAAGATTTCTGAGAGATACAACACACATTCATTTCAATAAATAAATAAAAAATAATATGAAAAGCGATGGTAGAGGGAAGAAAGGGGGACCCAAGAGGGAACACAGTAGCTAACAATCACTTACACCTGCCTTGTGTCTGTGCTCCCCTCACCCCATGGGATTTTCTCCGTTTAACACACACGGGAATATACACATACACACACACACACATATATATATACAATACACACACACCTTTGCACGCTGATCTGTAAATTTATATGCTACCCTCAGCACTCAGCTCTTCTAACAGTAGAGGGTTTATCATCTCAATCAATAATACTTGAAAAATATTAGATTGATAGGAAAACGCATACCCTTCTACCATCATGTATTGCTAAACAAAAAAAAAATCAAATCAGTAATGGCTTCTCCAAAACACAGTAAGAAATTTGATACAGCACACATAAGGATCTGGTATTTTCTTTTGCCAGGTCTTAAAAGCATTTTGAAAATGGATGCATGATCTGTTTTTTCCCTGTTTTTTTTTAACAAAAAAAAATATGGCTAACAGCTGGTTTGGTGAACACCAAGCCAAGAAACAAACAGGTGCTATTTTTAATTGAATTGTGCTGCAATGTTGCATAATGGTTCTGCAGTGGAAATATATCTTTTGTTTGTAGGAGTTGCCTTACTAATGAAGCAGATTGATATTTGACCAATATTGATACTGATTCTTCCTGGTATTTCTGCAAGATATTAAATATATAATGGGATATCTTGATGTATGTCTTTAGTTTACTTAATAATATAAATAATTTTCAGCAGCAATATTTCCTACCTCCTTCAGCTCCTTCACCACCTCCAACTCCTTTGAAGTTATTCATGTCTGTATTTAAACAATTTCTGATAAAGTAGTGCAACACAGGTGTTCCTTGCAGAACAGCCTAAAATTGGAACTACACAAAAGAAGAGAGCAATAGCCATTTACACAAACAAATTGCAATAAAGTTCATTAGGCTAACAAATGTATTGAGCAGGTCTTAACCATCATCTATCCAATTCTGAATCCAACCATTGCAGCTACCAGAGTTTGAATTTACTGAGGAATAACCGTGCTGTCAAAGCAAAGCCAAATAATGAGCATCTGGCTGTACTCAGCTTTAAACCAAATGCTACTTATCTTAAATTCAATTAGTACTGTGGGGGTTTGGAGACTTGTTGGGGGGATTGCTCGGGGTTTTTCCAGCCCTCCCAAAACACAGTTTTAGCAGCTGTTGAGGGAGGGACTTTGCTGCGAACAAGTCACCACAGTTAAGGACAAATATGCAAGCAAGCTAACTTGCATGAGTACATATGCTTACTACTATACCTCTGCCATAGGTTCTTCATCAACAGACTTAAGAATCAAGGCCCTAATTCCGTACTTATACATTTAAAGTGACCAAAAGATTAAACATTTTTCTGGAATCCATAAGAGAAGGTGGAAGCAGCAATCACTTGGAATCTTGAGTGTTATATTCAGTCTCTCCTGATGAAATCTGGCTGAGCCGTTTGCTTGATCCCCACAGCTTTCGGGAAAGCTGACCTGAGCGCATCTGTTTAAAAGTAATTCAGAGAAACAAAAGGAGGGGGAAGGGATAAGGTGGATAAATTAAAAAGGAATTCAGACACTGAATCTGGTGAAATGCAGACACTACAATGTACTGTATAAACAAAATATACCAACAAAAATTAACTGAAAATAAACTAAAAGTTACACTTAGGGATGATTCTTGGGACTGACAAAAAACGAGACACAAAACACTAACCACAGTCTTCTCTGATTTTGAACAGTTAAAGGGATATTACCCACTGATGTGTCCTTAGATGCTTAACCTACTTCAAAATGGCTTAGAGTGTTTAGATTGCTATTTTGATAAGAAGGGAAAAGAAGAGGTGAATGCCAAGCAAAAATGAACTAATGAGAAGAAAGGACATTTTATTTGAGAGATTTCAAATAGAAATTCCTAGAAGTGGGGAAAAAAAATAGCCAAGATGGAGGACAGTGATAGCAGAATAAAGGAAAAAGAGAAAGGTTATCTCCTGGTGTCAAATTTATACAGTCTTCCAAAGATCCTGGGTGAAGTGTTCAGAGGAATGTTTAAAGCAGAAGTAATTCATAGTGAGAATTCCACAGGATAAGATGGATAACAAGCAACCAGAGGCCATATTAAATTCAGCATCTGGCAGGTCTGCAATCTGACAACAGTTTGTAAGAAACTCTTAATTACCTAAGCACAAGGTTGATGATTGGCCAGTAGTGATCAGCCTGGCAGCTGATTAGGTTCTGAAATTCCTTGCAGTACAATAAATAAGATCCATGCTTTTACATCTTTGAGAGCAGTTCCTCACAGTCACTACTACAAATGTAACCTGCATCAGAGCTGTATCAGCACAGCAGCAGTGCCCTAGAAAGGCACAACACTGACCAGGATTAACACTAACAAGTGATAATTGCCCAGACTTCTGCAACATCCAAAACAGCTAAGTAATTGCTAAAAATACAAAAGTATTTCTTATACTCCATATTAGATCATGTCAGTGCAGAAACACTAAAGGCCAATCTTAATACCAAGCAGCATTTCACTTTTTGCACATTAAAGCAAGTCCGTGCTAAGGATCCAATCCTCTGTCCTAAGGATCAATATCACCACTGAAATCCAGAACTACAACAATGTCTTCTGTATATGGATAAAAGTTCCAGGAATTAACACATTCCTTCCAAACTAAAAATAAGTCATTCAACAAATGAACACCTCAATACACACACTTTTCAAATATAGTGATTGATGTCATTATATAAAACTAGAAAATCTGAGACATAATGTTGCTTCTTATATGTTTGTGTTAAAAAAAAAATCTATTTACACAGATATTAAGCTTGCATATCATCTGAACTGTAAACAGAAAATCCTGGAAAAAAATTCATTGGAAAGCCTCTATAACCATAAAAGGAACCCAGTCTTTGAAACAACACTTTCTGCATAGTTAGAAAAATAGATGTGATTAAAAAAAGGAAAATAAGAAAACAAAAAGCCTTCAGTCTAATGATACACACAAATTTCAGCCTACAAAAGATCTTTTCTATGGAATAGGAAGCTTAGAAATGACAGTGACTTTAAAACTGCTGTTACAACCATATGTTTAACCACATAATAATCAGCTCTTTTTTAATTCTACAATAGAAAACTGAAAGTCAGTGGAAACCTCCTCTCCACAGCCAGAGCAAGCAAAATCAAGATTACCATTGTGTGAAGCCTTTTTCCAATATTAAACTATGTATCTCCTAGCAAAAACATTTAAAAATACTGACAAATAAAGTTGCTCTGTTTTCACAATTAAAATATGAAATTGAATTCATACACAGTTTTCTGGCATGTACTAAAGATCATGCAAAAGTGATAGTCACATTTTCAAATAAATACATAGCAGCACAACAGAGATTGAGTTATAAAGATAGTAAGCAGTTTTAAGTACTTGAAAGTAATGACAAGAAGTAATTAAAGCAAAAACTGTGGTCTCCATAAGAAAAACTGGGCATATCTATTTGAGAGATGGATGCTCTGTAATTGATATCGCATATGCAGGACCAACAAGTTTATATTCACCATATGGAGCACAGGCATCCTGGGAACCTAGAGAAGTGATTCCCTGTGCATTGCCATTAGAGACTCTCAACAGAAAGAAGTAAAACCTTTTTGCCCAGTGTCAGTCAATGCATATTAAAGGATATCTGACAGAAACCATTAAAAAATAAATAAAGAAAGTAGCTTGCTCTCTTTGATTTCAAATTTTCTTCTGGAAAATTATTTCATCAAGCAGAGGCTGACAACACTATCCCGTTCAGAAAAGGTTAGCTATTTTGACTTTGCTTATTCAGATGTGAGTGATAAAGTCTGGAAGTTAGTCCAGCTGAGCTTCCCATCTGTGATCCCTATATACCTCTGATTCTTAATCAGAGCTTTCAGTAGAGCAGTCTCAAAAGTTATTTGTTTCCCACTGAAAACTGAAACTTGCTCTTAAATTTACCCTGCCACAGGGGAGACCTCTTGCTCAGCTGGAAAGCAGAAATAAGTGAACTTCCCACTGTTCGGTAGAAAAAGTTCTTGATGGTGGGTTTTACCTCTGCTGGCTTGCCAACACCAACGATAATCAACTTGCCGTCCTCCAAGCCAACAAGGATGTGGCTGTACTCTTTGGTGACAGAAATGCAATGGATTGGCAGTCTCATGGCTAAGGGAGAGATGCTCAGACTCAGGCTGAAGGGAACAAAAATCACAGAGAAAGTACATCATGCATTTGCTTGCACATACTGCCAAGAATCACACGCGGGTGAAATTGCTGTCCAGAGGACAGACTACAGAACACGGTTTCTCAAGGATATAATTTGCAGTTTCAATTATCTAATTGTATCCTAAAAATCTATTTGTATCCCAAAATACAGCTTCAATAACAAGAACAGATGTGGATAGGTTAAGTCAGTAAGCGAAGACATTTTCACTGAAGAAGAGAGACATTTGTCCCACAGCTGCCTAAGTGACAAACATCCCTCCCATTCTGAGCAGTGGAGCTCTACAAATCTAAGCAGTAAGTGAAGCTTAAAACTCAGTGCACAACTACATGAGGATTGATCCTACAGTTGCTGAGCCCACTGTCACTAATCAGGGGACCAGCACAGTTTGCAAACTGACAGCTCCTCCTGTCAGTTCTAGGTGTTTAATTGGGATAAGTGTCTGGGAAGAAAGAAATCTGTTACAACATCTCATTTTATTTTTCTCCATATCTTAGTTCCATCAAAAACTTTTTTTTTTTTTTTGGGGGGGGGGGGGGACACAGAAAAAGCAACAGCTATAGCTGCAGCCTGTAGCACCAAGCAAAGTTCATTACACAGGCATTTCTCTATAAGCCTCCATATCTGTATCTCAGTAAAAACGGTGGCACATTACCTGTAGAGATCCCGTATGGAAAGAAATCCCTGCAAGCTGCCCATCACGATATATTCGCCAGTTACACACAGATCGGACACTTCCTCCTTCAGAGTCTCACTACCCAGGTATTTCCCATTGACAGAATAGAGATGTAAGGCATTCTTATCCTGAAGAGATCAAAAAATAAATGTGTCACACAAGACTGATAGGGTAAAGAGGGTTGTACTTGTATCTTTGGCTCATTAAAAGGCGCTAATTTGGCAACAACCCACAGACGATAACACTGACAAGTCTCGTGTTGAATGAGACGAGCAGCGAGCCTGTGCTCAATGCATACAGAGGTAAGGTCCTGTATGGAAGTTCTTGAAGCTAGCTCTTGATGTAACATTGTAGTATCTTATCTATTCCATTTAATCCATTCTAAATTTCCTAGAAACATCCATGGATTTAAAAGACAAGTACCTATTTTACAAGAACTTTTGCTAAGAAAGAAGAAAGCAAGACTGCACTCATCTGCAGCCTTGCTAGCACCCTCCTTCCCTCCCTTCCTCTTCCAAATCTAAAAGCAGAAGGAAACAAGCATATTTCCATAGAGCTAGATCCAGAAGCATTTTCTAGACAAGCCAACGACTTCTTGCTGGATTACAGACACAACTAACAAAACCATCCTTAATTCTTCCAACCTGGGATTACCTTGAATCTATTCTCTCCCCATCTTCCTAATGTAGTTAGCATGCCTACATCAAAGAGATTTGTTTTCAAAGAAATCTCCAATGTTTAAGGAAATCACAACAACTCTAACATTATTAAAGCAACTACACAGCCCAACAGACACAACCTTATAGATACACAACCTGTATCTCCAATTCCAAACTAAGAAACTGTGTGGACACTGAACATCCTGCACCCAAAACTTATTGGTCCCCTTATAAGGCTCTGTTTCTGTGCACAAATTCTGTGGAATTTGTTCCCCCTAGTTTTCCAGTCCAAAGTGGCTCTCCCAGGAAGATTCATTATCATATGTTTGAGCACCTTCCTTGCAGGTGTTTAGAGATCTTCACAAAACTCACGGGAGCACAATATCCCTGTCATTTACCCTTTAACCAAATTTCACTCGAATTGGCTAGCAAAACTTGACAAAAACATGGGAAATGACACTGCATGCTGAAAAAAGCCTCATTACTACAGGAAACAGGCAGGTAAAGTTAGATACACTTAAAATCGTCTAGTGACAGAAACAGGTTTTCCACAAACTTAAGTACCTTGAGAGTAGTCTTCCCTTCCACGCTGGTGTGGATGACTATATGGCCTTCCCAGGACACGGCCAGATTGGGAACAGTCAGCAGGAGAGAACTCTCACAAGGTGGCCGCAGAGTCCTCACGTACTGACCTTTGCGAACGGTGCGCACAATGACAGTGCCATCCTGCAGCAACCACATCCAGGGGAGTCGGCATTCAGCAGGAGACTCGTCACAACACTCAGCATTTACACACAGAGCACACAGGGAATAATACTTGGAAAGCACTTAAATCCTTAATGGGAGGTAAGGACTCCTGAGCATTAGGAACCTTGCACAAAGAAGCCCTCCTCTCAAGACCATGTACTATAGGCATAGGAGAAAAGCAAATCCAAGGAGGGGAAGAGGGAGGACAGGCAGCAAATCAGCCACGTCACAGGTCACATTCATGAGCAGGCATTATGTGGAGTACAAAGCCTGAGTTCAGCAGCCTGCCTGTAAGGCAGACCATGAGCAACTGGTACAGAGCCTTCAGGGTTAACACAGCAGGGAAGAAACAATCAGAACACTGTTGCTATGAGAAGCTTAAAATCTCCAACCAAGTCCACGCATATTAAAGCTCATCTGTGCAGAATAACACCACTTAGCAGGTGAGGCCTATGCTCTGCACAGCAGTTTGAGGCAGTCTGATTTAAGCTGGCAGCAAAGGGGATGGCACATATCTTCTTGATAAGCAAGGCTTTAGAAAAAAGATTGTGAAGTAGTAGATTTTTTTGTGCAAATCTTAATCAACTTCAAGCACCTTATATCATTTGAGCTTGGTTGAGAAGAGGCAAAAGAAAGGGAAAAGCAGTAATGTGCTTACCCTGGATCCTGACACTGCCATATCCAGTTCAGTGCTGATGCCAACACTCGAAACTTCATCAGTGTGCCCATAAAGGATTTGTAATGGCTTAGGTGCCAGGCCTACAGGCACTCCTCCCTGAGAGTAACAAAAAGTGCAATGACACATTCTCTTGCAGCTGAAGGATAAACAAAAAATGAACTTCTGGTATCTTCATTACCAATTGCGTGAGGCGTGTATCTGACAGAGGCCAAAACTCACCACTCCAAAATTAATGCCCTGCCCGCTATGTCAGCACCTTACTTACTGAAATCCCAAGAACCAATGAACATGCAGTTACTGTGTGGGTGTGAGAGACAGTAGCTGACTCCTTCCTACCCCCACAGGTGTCCGGGCGTGCAAGGACAACAGTGAGCAGCCCTAACAAGAGTTGTTCCCATAGCCCAACCACACACTCGTTCTTCACCTGTGTATCTGGGTTATGGTTTGTGAGAAAAATTTGTTTGCCAATCAGGCCCTGAAAGCCTGAAGCATGCAGGAATGCAGAACAAGTGTCAAAAATCAGAAGGTGGGCATTGCAGAGAAGACAAGTAGAAAGGAAATGCTAGTACGCAGTCCACTGCTGACTCTTTGTAAAGACCAAGATAAAACTCTCATGAGAAACATTTACTAGGCAAAAAATAGCACTTAGATATCTATTAATAAAAAGTGCATTAAAAATCTTATTAAAAAGCACTTCTGAACAAAGATAATTTCCAGAGGATGAGTTAACTCACAATGAAAAGAAACTAAAAAAATCACCAACATTCATCCCCACTCGAGACAAAAAGCTACTCATACAAGCACAAAGGTCTTACTTTTTTTGACCATGCACTGTTACCACAAAGTACTTCTTTACAGAATTATAAATACTCCCAACATAAAGACAGCTTCCACAAAAGCACACGCAGTTATGCACCACTCTACTTGAATGTGCTGTCTTTAGTTCCATGATAAGAACAAGGTGGGTTGATGAAATCTACCATCCAAAACATGACAGCTTCCCTCAGCAATTAATTGTACTTGTATATCTCAAACACAGCAATCAGAAAGCAGCAGTTAAATGCATAATGATGGAAACAGCCTCACATTTTGAGTGTAAGTACACACGTGGATCACACAACTACTTTCACTGAGTGAAAGCATGAGACCAATATTAAAGAATTCTCAAATTCCAGTGCAAATGCAGATAACAGACAGCACCGTCTTTGCTGTAGTCATCAGTACCACCCACAGAGAAAAAGCAGTGTTAAAATGGAACTACTAGGAGTGAACAACTACCTAGAAACGTAAAATTCTTATTTGCCTGCCCTGAAAATAATCTATGAAATCTTTAAGAGAGCCTCTAAAATAGTGTACTTCAGCTATACAGTAACTAATACGTATAGCATTTCAGGGAAGACAACAGGAGTAAAATTACTAAGCTTATTGATTTTCGTCCACTATCTTCCCTACAAACGTGAAAAGAAATCAATAAAACATAACAGCAAAACCAAGAAAACAAATACATCCAGAAACTGCTTCTGTGTATGCCTAAATAACCCACCTGCTGAACTATTTGCCATATCATACAGGTAGTATCTCTGGAGCCTGAAATTAAATGAATTCCACAATGGTCTATTGCCAAGCAGGTCACAATGTCTAGATAACGAAAAGAAGACAAAGTTGTCACCATGGGTAATTAAGACTAATTTCGCAAAGACTGACAATGTGAATACAATTTGTCACGCTGTATCCTGATTTGCAGTCAAAATTAAATACTCCACTGTGACAAGGGCTGGTGACACCCTTAAACAATGAAATCATCATACAGCCAAGTGTACCCACTTGACACATTCAGCTTTGCTACCTAAAAATAGCAGGCAAGCCTTATTCTGAAACTGCATCAAAGCACCACTCCAAGACTGAAAAGCCTTACTCAAGCATCTATGTATCATCACAATTCAAGCATTCTTCTGCTCTTATGCTGCCATTCCTTCACAACTGCTCCACTTGTGTGCCCAAGTGACACGGCCGTATTCTGGGAACACCAAACACCATCCATAAACCCTTTCCACTTCCCAACCCAGAGTGACTGACCCATGTGCCTGATGTGCTGTCCCATCAGTTTGCCTTTCGTAAGGGATGTCACTCGGATGCTGTTGTCCCAGTGCCCGCCACTGAAGAGCAGCTTTGCGTCATGGGACACTGCAAACAGCTTGGAGGTGATCTCCAGCCCTGGGGCAAAAGGACCACTCATGTTGCGCTGTGTTCTGTAGGCAAACGATGAGCAGTTAACAGTTACCTTGTCAGTAACCTCAAATCCACATATTTTGCACTTCCTCTGCGTTTAAAAATCAGTAATGAATTCCATCTACAGAAGAGGCTACATCCATGGCAAAACTCTTACTGTCACCAGTGACCGGAAGCAAGGGTTCATCTTAGATTTTTTTTCACCCTTTTACACAATTGGATAATTCACATCCCTACTAAGCATTGTAACATGAAAGACAAAAAGGAATATTCTAAACAAAAACCCCAACCTCACATAAACCTAGGTATTACTATAGGCAATACTATAAGAATGTATGAAGACTATCTCAGATTCCACTGTTAGTTTTTATGATTGATAATTAGAAAAAAATTTAAAGTAGCTCTAAGAACGAAGCCTGAAATGCCACTTACACTACTCTACTAGAATGCTATTACAGATTAGAGGTAATATTACTGAACATTGGAAGATGCATTCTTAGGTGAAAACAGAGAATACAGTTCAACCCATTGATGTTGAACAATTACTGATTGTCATTATTTTAAATGCATTCATCTGCACCTCCTCCTCAAAATTTACTTACTTGGGATTTGTCACTGTCGTATCTTTGATGAATGTAAAATAGTTGGAAATATTTTTGTCATAAGGCAGCCAACCGTGAGTTCCAATAACGCAGTTCAGACTTGTTGTTACCTAAAAAGTTTGATGAAAAAGTTGATGAAACCTAGAGGTTGATTTTCTGCCTGCCTTGATACTAACGAAGCTTGCAGAAAGACCAGCAGAGGCTTCTTGAAAAACTACCACAAAGGAAAAAGCACACACACCTCTCCCTGAACATACAAATCAATAAAAAGTCCCACTCTTGATGATGTTAATAAGTTAATCCACATGTGGTACACAGAATCATATTAGAGTAGTCCATGTTCTACATAGGTTGGAGAAGTTGGGGTAGGAAGGATAGGAGGAGACAAAAACTAAAAATCTCAGGCAACCAACCCCTATCAAACATTTAATTACAAGTCAGTCATTTAGTTTAAGCTGTTGTTTCTTCTCTTCTCTGAATACTTATTATTAATACTAAACATATTAACCCAGCAAGTTTAACAAACATTGTACTACAGTTTCATTTCTGAGGAAGTAACAAAGGAATCTAAATATTCAAGGTTATTTTCATCAGATATTTATGAAAAACACAAGGAGAATTTAAGATGTGTCCAAACAGCCTATAAATGTACCACATTAAGCCAAGACAATCATTTTGACATACAAAATAGGAATATTAGAATATTCTTTTCTGCAAAACAGAGGTGGTATTGCACTGGGGCCAGTGTCTAGGCCATATATACAGATGCAAATACAAAACCACTGTTCTCCTTCCATTGTTTGGTATCTGCCATAGCACAAGGACCTGTGTTAGTGCAAGAGTCAGTTTTAGCAACAGTGCAGTCCTTGGGAATGTACATGCACCAGATATGGTATAGTATGATATAGGGGTTGGAAAGCAATGCCAACCACAGCACCATTAATAACTCAATGCTGTCACTTTAAATCTGGGCTGCACTGCATTAGCAAATTGGCTGCTGCTGGGAAGTTGATCAAGTGGCAACTTACAACATGCCTCACAATAATTTACAGCCATGTCTCATCAGCTCTTAAATGCCATTCAACAAATCAGCCTGGCTTCTCCTTGGAAGATACATATTAACTTATAACTGACATTCATTGTAGGTTAAAGGAACACATTTGAAGAGGAACAGTTAAGAAATGTTTCTCTACAAGCTGCATTTTAAAATATACACCCATTTGACTACCTGCAGTTTAAGAAACAGTACTGACACGTGCAACTCACCAAGATCTCTGGGCTTCCCTGAGAAATAAAGGAACGGGATTGATTCCTGGGGACAACAGCTTTGACAATGGGCACACCATCACTAATTCCCTACGAGAAAGGACATGGGTTTGATCTGATTATATCCAAAAGCTGAAGGACAAATCTAGAACCATAAAGAGTAAGAGCCAAAGCCTCTGGAATCAGTGTCAGACATGCAGAGCACCCTAAGGCACTGGTACACACCCAATCAGTTCGTGCATCACAAACACTATAATTGAAACCCTGACCCCAATCAGGGGGTTTAACTACCAAATTCAGTGACTCCTCACATATCAACAGTGAGGTTTGCAGCTTTCTTGGTGTGGTGGCTAATTAATACTAAAACAACCCACACAAGCAGCCAGCAGATTATGGGATTCGACCTCTGTGAAGCCAACTAAAAAGACAGAGCTCATTTAATACACATAGCATTGTAATGTGTAAAATTGTATGTGAAAACTAATTTTCTCTAAATAGGAAGCAAGTTTATTTTCAGCTGGGTTGTGACCTTTTGTTTCAAGCACATCAGAAGTTTCAGATTAGACTTTAAATAATTTCAAGTAACACATCTACCTCTATGAAAAATGACTTCAGCTCAGTGAGGTGTTGGAAGATATTCAGAGTAGAGGTATCACTTTTAGTTAGTCTTTGCACTACCTCTTCTGCTGACAGCCTCTGTGGATGGGGCTCCTAGGAGGCAATATTTGAAGAAGTAACAAATTAGACTGGTTTATCAATTTGTTCAATGCATATGAGACACTCAGAATCTTAATGGGAAAACAGCCTTAAATACCCAATATCCCTTCTTGAAGTAAATTTAGTTTGAAAATGGATTATTTGGTAACATGGCAAAGATTTAATGTTGCTATAATTACAAAACATTACCTTACAAACCACTGTTTTTTCAGAAGTCCTTGTAACTCAGTTGTATTTAATCACTAAGGACTGGTTGAGAAGGAGCAAAAGAGCAGTACCTTTAACAGCTGACAGGGAGTTTGCCCAAAATTGTTAATCATCCCTTCTAAAGCCTTCCTTTCTTTCTCATCTGTTAAAGCATCCAAATCCACAGCCCCTGGATCACAACCAGAACAATGGAGAGCAGGGAAAAAAAAGGGAAAAAAAGAGAACACAATTCAAACAATTGCTTAAGAGCCAATATGGTCAACTAATGTTCCAAAACTTAATTTACTTGCAGCATTATGACCCTTTACCCCCACAAAAGCCGCCAGACAATGTCTCCATTTAAAAGCCAATCTGAAAACTCCACTCTTCATATGGAATTTTAAGTGTATCTGTCAGAGCAAGAATTGCAGGCCTTTGTTTTATCAAATGACTTTAATACTCCTTTGAAAGCAACAAACAGCACACAAAAAACATCCAAAAGTTAACTTTGAAATTGACAGATTAAATTTGTGTCTAATATTAGTTGCTTTTAAGCAACGTGCCTGAACTCAAAACCACAAGAAACCTGTTCCCACAAACGCTTTTAAGCCAGCAAATAACTGACAAGAAAACCCAGTCACTTTTAGGAAAAAAAGACAAGAAAGTGTAACAGCCATCCTTTAAAAGAAAGGATACTTTTTTTTTGATGATACATTAGAAGGTTTGCTGCCATATTTCATCTATAAATCTGCTGCCTTACCATATGCTACTGAATGGTAGCTCACAAATCAAGTGTCTTATAATGTGTCTAATAATGAAAACTCACAAGCCTGATGACAATGACAAGAGAACGTGCTGCTTTGTACCTTCGTAAGTACAATAATAGAACACATTAAGCGCCTCCACTGCAGCTGGTCCCCTCTGCTTGTAGCCAAAAATCAAATCTATCCATTCATGAAGATGAGCAGAAACATACTCAGATTCCTAGAAGGAAAAAAATGTTCTTGTAAGAACATGAGAATAAGAGAAATACCACTCCCATCTTGAAGTTTTTACTATATTCTGTGGAAAGGATTCAATTCCTAATTTAAGAGTATCCACAAATTAGATATTTAGCAATGCCTAGGGCAGAAGCATTAGAAAACCTGTGGGTGTTATGGGCAGGAACTGCCAGTAAGAGGGAAAATTGATACAATTGTCACAAGAGATGTGCACTGTTGCAATGTACCTGTGCAAGGGAAGGTAACCTACCAGCTCCCTAGCACCACACAGAATCACCTTTAAATAGCAAGGGAAGCTTACTCACCTACCTCTGCATCTGACCTCCTAGGAAAGTAAATGCACAAATCATTAGCCCCAAAATGCCCAGGAGATTAAATGCTCTTTTCAGCATTTTATCAACATGCACAGAGCTTTTAACTGGAAGTTCTAATGGTGCTTGTACTGTCAAATGCAACCACAACTCCAGTTTGAATGCCATCCCACTTGTGTTATATTTCAGCCACAGTAACAATGTGCTGATGCACTTCCTTGATGATTATGTCACACACACAAACAACATCTTACCAGAGCCTTCCTGTGTTTATAAATAAAGTCTTCTGGGGAGTGGGCCCACTTAGGCAGAACAACATCATTCACCACCTCTTTTGACATTTGAAGCTGGCCTAAGTTAAAACCTGGTGAATAATTCAGAGAAGTTTTAGAACTGCTACAAAGTATTTCAAGTCCCTTGATTTCTCAGTAAAAATCAAAAATCCTTATTTTCTCAATGCAAGAGAAGGATATTGAAAAATTCTTAATGTAAACCCCTAATAACCCTACCACTGAGGCCGACCATTAGAGGCTAAGTTCTATTCTGCATGTTTACCTTTTTTAATTATAAAGGATAACAATTATCCAAAACATCTAAAAGATTTTGAAGCTGAAGTCCCGGCCATAAAAGTAGCATTAATCTTTTACACATCCATCTGTAAACATATCTGCATTTGCCTTACCAGGATTAAGAGTCCAACACACCTCAATAAGGTTATTCATAAGAAGGGAGTTACTTAGAAGTTTAAATGGTTATAAAAGCAAGGCTTTTAAGAAGTCTGAAATCTTACCAGCTATCATTGAAACAACTCTAAATACTAAAATGACTTGAAAGTGGGACTTGAGAGTTCCCAATTTTTCTAATTTGTAACTCTAGGAGATTGGATTTGTATGTTTGTGCTGCTACATTTTCAAGTTGTACAAATCACTAAATAACAGATGTTAGAGAACCAAATGCTAGAGATGCTAAACAATAAATTTGAATTTAAAAATGTCTAGGAGTCTCATGTCAGACTGCAGGATACCATCTTTTCAATCAGCACTATAATAGTTATAATTAATCTTGTAACTTTTGCTAAGTGTTTAATCAATATTAACTATTACTAACTTTTTCAAACATCCAAATGAGCATCTCTGATACTTTCCATTGGGTCAACTGCATTATTTTGAGCCATCCTTAAGTGCACAGTCTGAATTTTAAACTAGTTTAGGCTGCTGCCTAACACAACTGGTATCTTTGCTAAAGAGTTTGAAGCCAGCATCATGGTTAATGTCTACAATCACACAATGAAGTTTAAATAATAACTATTCCTCAGCATTCACAAATGGCTATAACAATTATTTTCTTTTCTGAAGAAAACAGAAACAGCTTTCTCTGAGAATGTTCTTAGCAGTCAATTTACCATTTTGGTTCTCCAGGAATTCTGGAAAGTAGAAGAACTCTGGAATAAGTTCCTTGACATCATTGGGGTTGTCCATGAGTGCCTGCCAGGTAGCAGGAATAGAGTGGAACTGTCTGTCAGCACAGTCAAATCTATGGAGCAGAAAACTCAGGTTAGATTTGGATGATTCCCTCAGTGAAATGACAAGGAAGAAGCAGGAAGGGGCTGCTTATCTGCTCAGCATACCTGCCACTCTGAAGCTGGATATGAAGTGTTGTGAAAGGCTCTACCCGAATGAGGTAATGCATGACACCAGCAGCATTTGAGTAATGTGTCCCATAGTGAAATTTGTCAATCATCCCAAGAGGATCCTCAAAATTCTCGTATCTAAAAAAAGTAATCTCTATAAATAAAACTGAGCGTTATAGTTGATTTACATGTGAATCATGCTTATTCCAGGTAAAGATTCAAAAGAAATGTCCACAACAAACTACAAGAGAAAAATACATTGAGTTCCATCAAAACACCAGGAGTTCAAATCTTACTTGGAAAGTCCCTAAGAAAAAGACTGCTGAAAGATAAAAATGTACATCAGATGAAGACTGTGCATGCCTGTTATACACTTCCCTAGTCATGTACTATCAGCTGTCAGAAACCAGAAAAAGGACAGACAGGAGGGATGACTTTATACAACACATCAACAACACACCCCACATCGCTACAATGAATATTTACTAGCGAATAGACTTGTGAGGGTTTCCTGCAAGATTTAGGAAATGTGTTTGACTGAGCAGGATGCAGAAAAGAGATCTTTTTCACACTCATGCCCATTTCCTTTTCTACTGTCAAACTCACTCTACCATGCCACCATCTGGCTGATACATTCCTCAGCCTCACAAGGCTGGAAAGAGAAATTCTAGTTAAACATACTTCTAGAGAACCCATTTCATTACAGTCAGGATAGAGCCTAATCATTCAGAGGAAATTCCCCAATGGTCCAAGTTTTCAGAAGATTTTGGAAGACACCTGACTGCAGTCTGGTATGATAGCACACACTCCCCACACTAGCAAACAAGGAAAGATCACTACACTACTGTGTGGGTGTACCTGTCACTGGTACCTACAGAGGACTTGCCAAAAGTCACTTGAGACATATTTTATGTTGAAGATAATCATCTATACTTGAAAAAAAGATGAAGCACAGATCTAGGATCAATGCCACCTCTTAGCACAGGCAGCTCAACTCAGAAGTATGATTTCATGTTGCTTATCTTGAAGCAGACACAGGACACATTATGTCTTTTCAAGCTGCTGGGCCATTAAGTTGTTTCTACAGTCTCTGAGGTTTTCATCTCCACAGCTGAGAAACAACTCAAAATCTACAACAGTAAGTTTTGTCCTTTCACTGCTATATAACTGAGCACCATATAATATAGTCTGAATGCAGCAGGAACAACAAAGTAACCACATTTGCAAATGCATCATAAAACCAGCTTCCAAAATTTCACCGTCACTTCATTTTTGAAATGTGTCATTAGCCTAGCGGCTCAGAAAAGACAAATAAATATAACCTAGTGCTCAAATACGTACTTCTCTTTCACAGTCTTAGCATTCTTCTCATTTACCACACCTATGGGTTTGGACAGGTCCCTGAATACTGCAGGATTATTCAGATCCAGTTCTTCGGAGGTGTAATCTCGTAAAATCCAGGGAAACTTAAAAAAAAAAAACCAAAACCGTAAATCACACATCAGATGGAGATTAAAAATACATCTTTCAAAGCAAAAAAACATCTCTGGCAAAAATTTTTAAATTAACTTTTTAATTACCACAGGATATTGAGCAAGGTCATTGTAAGTTCTTCCTGCCATGGTGTTCAGCTGAATAAGGTAGTCAAAGTTGGATATTTCTCTATTCACCCATTTCTGAAAGACAAAGAAAGATAAAATGGAATTCTCTGTATCAAAGATAATTATTGCAAATTACATGTCTTGTCAGTATCTGTCTGCCAGATGATAGCACTAGCAAGTGAAAAGCACGAGACCACAAAAACTGTATGCAAGTCCAGATTCAATCTGCATAATAAAGTTTATTTTCCCCTTGATTTGGTGATTATGCTATCTGTATTTCATAAAAATCATGTCCTGATTGGTGGCAGTACTGTTTCAAATACAGAGCAGCAGATAATTAGCAGTCTTGGTAAAAAGGAAAAGAAAAATAGGAAATAAGAGAAACAAAAAGAAGGCAAATATGCAGGCACTGATAAAAAGAAAACAGAGCTTTGAAATCCATTAGAGTGCTAAGATCAAAATTTATTTATAAATTATTCTTCCATTGGTTAACAGTACAGGTTAATAATTTTTAAACCAAATTGTCTGTACACCTTTGTTTGCTCTATTATTATATTGTAACTCAAAGAACAGACATAGCTGTGTTCAGAAGGGCTCAGTATTTGTCTGTAGAGTGATGGAGATGCATCATGACAGATTATATTTTCTCTGTGTAGATATACAACTCTATAGCTTTTACTGTTAGGAAAATAAAGAACAGTCAAATTATTTCCAATATTTTAAAGTTATTAGTAAAGCTTCCTCCACCAGAGAAAACAGTTTTGGCATAAAGAGATGGAAGATGAACGTACAGTTACTATATTTAAAAATTTAACTGTGTTTATGGTAATATGGACCATTTTCCTTTTTTACCAATATTACGAATTCCCACTTCATCTTCAATGTGGGTTTTGTTAAAAGCTCCATCATGAAAAAACAGCAGGGAAAACTATTTGCACATCTAGTGAAAGAAGTTTCAAAATGGCACTCAAGATCATAGACTATAAATCAGAAGCAGATCTGCCACATGTTATTTATTCATTCTAAAATGCCTGTCAGTCACATCAACAGAGACGGACTATAAACAAACCTGACTGTAAAAACAAACCAAACCATCCTAAAAATATGCACGTGAAAGTTCAGGGGCCAGGCTGAGGGTAACAGAAGGAGGCAGCTGCCATCTGAACTCTAGAGGACTCCTTCAAAAAGCAGAGGAATTCTTTAGACCATATTTAGCTGAGGTCTCGTACCTGCATCAAACCTGATGCTTTGAAAAGTTCCTGTGGAGATCTGGTCCCAGAAATGTTTGGAGAACGCAGTGACAATATCCGACTATATACTTTGTTTCGTACCTGTTAGAAAACAGCACTAATTAAACAATATTCTGGAGACTGAAGCTGACAATTAAGCAACTTATCAGCTAATTATAATGTAAAATATATAGGATACAACTACACTTTCCAGTATTTCGATCTTTTTGCTGCTTAAAACATTTGGACATGGATGGATCTGACATCCTTCACATCAAAACCAAACCACACAACATTTTATAAGAGCTGCTCATAAACTGACTTTACTAGTATGTAACTCATCCTAAGTTCTGAAATTCATCTTAGCCCCTCATAAAAAGGATCACTGATATTACCCAGAGGGGAAAAAAGTTCACCACAGAATAGAAATAATTTCCAGTGTTATTGTAAAAAAGGAAGTCCCCTTTGATTTGTAATTAATTTGTACAACCTTTAAAAAGATCAGCTTCAAAACATTTAGATTACTACTGATGTGATTTTAGTTAAATGATCATTCTGTACAGCAGAGAGAAAAGAGAGGAAAAAGGAGAATCCTGTCTTGTGTCTTTTCACAATTCATCAGTTTCCAGATGTCAGACTGCAGTCTAGTTTTCCACGATGACTACATAAAGGAAACCTTTTGCTATTAGTGTTACAGTATGAAGAAAGGAACCAGATTCCAATCAATCACTGCTCTTAAACTCAACCTTGTGCTTATTATATAAACCCATGGCATTCAGGAAGCCCATACCTCCTTATTGAAGTTGAGGAAATAGTTGGTTTGATCCGTAAGGAAGATCTCCAAAGCTGACCTCCTCAGGTTGTACCGACGCAAATGGATCTCTCGAATTTGAGAAAGGTGCCATTTGAAATCAAAACCTACCCCTAGGAGGAACACTCTGTTTACTGAGTTGGAATATATACAAAACAACCCCTTTTCATACGGACACAGTGCAGTACCAGCTCCAGTCACCTCAGAGTGATTCCTAGAAAAGGAAGGTCTTATAGATGACTTGATTACCATTTTGCTAGTAAAATATTAACTTCAGATATTGTTGTGCTGAAAGATGTGAAACAAGAAATATCTGATGCAATGCAGAAATTGCTTTTGCTTTCTTTTGTTAAAGACATATTCCATATGTATTCTGTTGACAAAAAGTGTGAATCAATCACTTTTGCTTCTTTAAACAGGCTCAAACAAACTTCTATGATTAGATTTCCCAGAGGCTGAACATTTTGGTATATCGATTTGGAAAATTTTACTATTATCTGTCCAACATTTCATTTCAGTGTTTTCATAGCCAGCTGAATATGCTCTATTAAAGTTCTCAAAATTAATACAGATTATTATTATGTTTACATACTTCTACTTTTTAATCAATGCACGAGTAAAACATTATTTGTCAGGGAGAACAGAGAGGTACCATTTACCAAGCAAATCAGAGGTAGTAACTTTTTTTAGTCAGCAGGTTTTTTAGTAAGGTATTTTTAAGAAATATTAAGAATAATAAATCAATTTACCAGCTCAGAAAGTACAGTTCCAGATTCTTGACTCTGAAGGGATCAGTCAGCCACTAACCATCAAGTGCAATATTAATTTTAAGTACAGAACAACAACTTCTCTCTTTACAATTACTGTGACACTCATTTTCAAAACAAACTCAGCTTCAAAGAGCAGAAATGCTGAACTACACTGAAAATAAAGAGATATTGATCATGCTTACCTTCCTCTTTCTCAATGCTACCATCAAAGAAATAGATGTGGTGGGTAGTGACCTCCAGCCTGCCTGGTATCACATCAATTACTGTAATGAGTTCACAGTCTTCAGACAATATTAGCTTTTCTTTCTGACTTTCCTCATCCTTCTCATCCCTGCAAAAACACCACTAAGTGTTACAGGGTTGGGTAGATTTTACTGTTGCTTAAATCCTTGGTAAGAGCACAGTTCAGAAAAGAACCTAATTTTGAACTGCATTAAACCTGCAACAAAAACAATTATATAAAGCTGCTTTCATCATCAGTCTTGGGTATTTCAGACTAGACCACAAACATCATTGCCTCTCATTGCTCTTCAGCCTTGATATTTTGGTCTCAGGCACAATGGACTTGACTTCACCTGAAGTACAAAAACATCAGGCTGCATTTCCCTTTCTTATTGAATTGTTACGTGCTTAAGTTCTCTGGCCTAGAGCAGAGCTGAGTTCCAGTAATAAACAGTAAAGTTATCCTTAGGGTTATCTTGCTATAATCTACAGCAAGCATTTAACAACCTTTAAAGCACAAAATGTGTCAGTACCATTCCGAGTGCCAGCTCTCTACTGGACTTAATAGCACAGATACACACAGATGCACACACAACATGACACGTCCAATTACTGAAGCAAAGCATTTGCTACCCTCCCCTCAGCTCCCCTTTCCCTGCTCTCTCTCTCTCTCTCTCTCTCTCCTGCCCTTTTTTTTTGTTGTTGCAGTCACACAAGTGACATGAAGGAAGCACAGCAGGCCTTCCCTCTGCAATGCTCTTAAACACAAGGAACTCTCCAGCACCTGAACGCTACCCACACACATTTTCATGCTATGCAGCTGACGGTGGAGTTAATGACCATGGCAGCTATGGACAAGAGGCAGTTCCAGTTTGGTCCATGGCCTTAGAGGGCAGACTGCCTCTTGAGAATTATAGTCAATATACAAAGTGGAAAAGCCTCAACAATTCTGTAGTTTCAGCCCACCTGTGAGCAGTGAATCACTGATGGATTCACAAATATCTGCTCTGCCTTTTCCCTGGGGCTTTTCTTGTATCAGTGGTGACAATGACAAATACAACAGTAACTTTGCTGATCAAAGTTTGAATTGTTAAGACCAGAAAAAGAAAAAGGAAAACTCTGGATGCTAATCAATTCCCTAAGTTGTTTTCTCACTCCTTATCCCTAGCACAGAAACAAATGACAATTGTTTATCCTATTCTACTTACAAATTGGAAGTGGCTGCTGTGTCTTCTTCTGGTAGCTCCAGAACATCATCTTCCAAGTCACTCACTTTCACTTGCTTCACCACCTCCAGAAGCAGAGACTCACTAGAGGGCTGTGTCTGGTGCACACCTAGAATAAATCGACATAACAGCTCAGAACTTTTTCTGCTACAGTACCTCGGGAAATCTTATCTACTAAGCCTATTTTCTACAGCTGAATGTTGGTTCTAACCAAGTAAGAAGCAACCAGGTTTCTTAAATATTTTTGTGGTTAAGAGGAACACTAAAAGCTTAGTAGTTACAAGCTACACTGAAAATTATGACAGTAGAAAGGGAACACAACATTTAAGAAAAATTTAACTTAAATTCTCATGTGGACACTTACAATAAAGTATTTTGCAATGCTTTTCCAGACATTGCTAAAGCATGCAGATTTAATAGAAATGCAATGCACTTGTTTTTTGGTTATGTGGGTCTACAAGAGTGTTTTGGGTTCTTTTTTTTTTGCTTGAGCCTCGATATCTAATACACCAAAGTTAATGGTTACACCCCTGACTCAGCTGTTTGGCACATTTCTGAAATGCAGCCCTTTGTATGAACACACTTTAGCCACAAATTCTAAAAGGCTTCCTAAAAGAACAAGCACTGCTTACTCTGATCTCCTTGCTTCTTTCTCAAAGACAAACTCATACAAGAAAGTTGCATGACTTCTTACTTTAACACAAAGGAGTTAGCTTTTATTTATTGTGCAACAAAACCCCACATTTCAATGGACCAGGGCAAAAGAATTCTACTCAGTAGGAAGATGATATTTCAGGTTGAAGGAGCACCCTCTTATTATAGATTTTACATAGGTGAAATAAAGAAAAATCAAGATTTAAGGATCTAGCATATACTGCTTATTAAGCACAAAGAGGAAAGTGAGTATCTTTCTTTGTTAAGAACTCAAGATAGTAAATAAAACTTTACCTAAATTATCTCTCAGGTCACTAGCATCCTGATGTGAGTTGAAGTTGTAATTCTGCACTAGTTTTAGTCTCATACGTGAAAAATTTTCCACATTTGATAATTTCCAGTGAACAGGATGCTGTTTCCTAGGACAAGAAGAATATTCATAAAAACAATCTGAATAAAGACCTATAGGAAAGACCTGGTTACAAAAGAGTGCACATTTAGATAAATACTTGCACACTGTAAAAAATTAAATATTAAAATGAAGTTGATTGCTTTTGTTTCACATTGCAGCTCTGATCATCACTCTTTATTTTGTAAAGAGTATTTCTTTTCAGAATTAGCAAGGTTAGAAGAGATATTCAAGATGATCAAGTTCAAACTGACAACCTACCACCACCACGATCACCCCAAGATTACTTTCTAATAAGAACCTTCCCTGACACAACTCGAGGCCATTTTCTCTCGTCCTGTAACTCGAGCGTGTCCATCTCAAGCGTGGTTATTGCAGTTTATCTAACCTGCTTTTCACCACATGAAACAGTCAAGTGAGCAAATTCCTTTTAAGTATCATACACGGCTTAGGAAGTCCAGTCTCACCTTTCAGCCCAAGGCCCACGCTCAGAGAACAAGTAAAGCTGGGCTGCTCTCCACTGTCTCAGGGTGGCTGTGTGCTGACTGCTAAGCTGTTTCAGCATGCTGTTGTACCGCAGATTTTCCTGCCGAGCCTTTCTGCTGAACGGCTCCACAAAGTGCTCCTGAAAGGCCATTGCAAACAGATCTAGCACTGAATTAACTCTCACCTCGGAAAACAGTTATCCAAGAATTCTCATGAGACAAGAAGAAACGGAAAAGGCTTAGTGATAAAACATTCTGAAATTTTAAGGTAAGACTTAGGAGAGAAATTTTAAAGAGCTGAGACCTAGAAGAAAGAGCACCAGACTTTGATTTAAAGATGTGAAGAAAGCATCACTAATGCTGAATTCATATTAAAGCAACTTTTCACCGTCAGAAAAGCAGTCAGTATTAGAAATCCTGCTATAATAGCTGGAATTTTTCTTAAATTCTGGTATTCTAGAATGTGACTCTCATTGTATTTTTCCTTTAGCTAGTTGAATAAAATACAGCTTTTATTATTAAGAAAGCAAAGAGACATGTAACTTCACTATGGTAATTACCAGTTAGCTCTGATGCTGAAACTCAATCTGGACCTTACATAGAAAAGTCCATTTAGAAGCACTTTTCCAACAGATTAAATAATAATTGTTCACTGCTTTATGTGTTTTAATTGTATTGAAATAAGGTTAAAGAAAAAAAAAACCCAAACAAACAGCCCATAATGGAAAACAGATTTTAATAATTCAAAACACAAATCAGAGTAGAAGATAATGCAGCTTATGGCTGAGCATATTTCTACCTTGCTGTATAAAAAAGGAAGGCCTACTGTACTGAAATAACTTTGATTGCACATAAGACTCTTAACAGACAGAGCAGAATTAGAAAGCATATTCTAGAAGTGCATATAGTCCCACTGCCCATAAAACCTTAATACAATTAACCTCTTTACAATTACTTGAACTGGATCATCCTGGAATTCATTTTCTCCATATTTTAGAAGGCAGCTCTTGACAGAGTTCTTTTAAGAGAACCTTGCACTCACTGAAAACCTTACCTGAAATTTAAGCTTACTTTCTCCTCTTTCCCGGTCTCGTTTGTGCATGTTCACCATAAATGCTTCATAACAATCTTTCCAATAAAGTGCCATCTGCTCATTATCATGTCTGAATGAATTTTCTTCATATTGCTTCATATTTGGAATAATCTGGTTCCACCAAAGCAAAATAAAAAGTACCATATGATATTGGAATGGGTTCCTCTGCTTTCATAGCTGCAAAGAGGGAGGAAATGATACCAAAAGAATTTACTACTTACATATTTGTCAATATAAACTTGCCACTCGTCCGACCTGCAGTATTCTTGAAAGTCCTCAAAGAAAGATGGGCTGCCATTGGTAGGAGGCAATGAAGGAAGGTGCAGGTTCATAAAGAGAAGTTCATAAACCTTTGATACCAATGTCCGAACAAGGGGAATCAAAAATGAGTAAGTTTCTGTCTTCTCTTCAATTGACCTACTCAAAATGCCTTCCAACTTCCCCAGCAGGTAGCACGCTTCAGGCTGGCTCTCAATTACTTTGGTCTGAAGGAGGGTGTTTAGTTTGGCTGCTGCCATAGCACAGACCTACAAAAACAAACAGCAAAAAAATGAATGGGATCCTCCTTGAGCACTCATCTTTTTCCTGCCACTCCTGCTTGCATATTCCCATTCTCAAACAGAAGCCCTCTACCACTTTCTCGTGCTCTAGAGGTGCACATTGACAGGACTGTAGACTAAACTTGCAAAAGGTAAGAACCACAAAACAGGACTGCTCACTGGTATGAGCAGCTCTCCCATAAACTACAACAGCTACATCAAATGTGCCCTTTAAACTCAAGTACCACTTGCAAGAATTTACAACAAACCTGTAAATTGTCTTGTGCAATGAATCCAAGGAGCAGCTGGACTTGCACCTGTGAAAGCCTAATGGCTTCTAGGCCAGCAGAGTACCAGACTGACAGGCTATCCATGAGAGTCACTAGTTCTTCCAAGAGCTATTACAGAAACAGAACATTTGCATAAAATTAAAATAAATTGAAATAAAAGTAACAACAACTACTCTAGGTGGAGACACGGTAATTCCAAAGAGCTGGAGAAGAGGCTTTGTTCACTTTTTAAAATAAACTACAGCAAGAAAACCATCCCAGAACACTGCATTAAACCAGTAACTTAAAGAAATTCCTGCCAATAAAAGTCTACCTAGCCCAGTACATTAAATCAAGTGTCTCCCCTAAATAAAGCACATATATATATACACACACATATATATGTTTGTGTGTACAGGGAGAGAGAGAGTATATATATGCTTATTGTTTTTCCTATAAATTAATTCCAGTAAATGCCACATATCCTTAGTAAATTTAAAAGGCTCTACTCTAGGAGGCCCTTCTTTCTGTCTGTATTTAGATAGCAAAAGTGATTGAAGCCTTGTGAAAGGTGGGTATTCCCAAGGCAAAGGGCACATTTCGCTATCCAGATGTCTTTGTTTAAAACTAATACACCTTGACATATTCTCTAACAAATTACTCCAATTCTGACTGAAATATCCCATTAGGATATTTAAATTCTTCCTGGCCACAGTGGAAGATAATTTATGGAAGCGCTGTTATTTTCAATTCAGAGCTGGCAAGAAGCACAACTCTCATCCCTCCAAAGTTCAGCTCTCATTTCTAATTAGGTTTCTCAACAGAAGGCAAAGCTTTTAAAAAGAAACTTTTTTAAAACAAGCAATTTCAAGCTTTAAGCTATGTTTAGTTATAAGCAGGCATTCTGGAGAACAGCATAGGAATTACTGTGTTAATCATTCTTCACATTACACATTTTTTCTTAAAGAAAGTAGCCTTAAAAATATTTTTAAGGATTTCTTGTTGAAATAATTATGGTTTCCATATAATCTCTCTCCCCTCTCAGCTTCAAAAAACTGAAAAGCAACGACAACTCAGACTGTGAAGGAAGCATAACCAGTGCCAGAGACTACATAAATGTTAAGATAAATTATATGTACTGAAACTCCAATATCAAATATCTCAAAACCCAGAAGTGCCAAGAGCAGGGTGTTGGCTGGTCTTTCATTCAGGATGCTCAGAGAGTCATAAATGCTGATCAACAGTGCAAAACCTGCTCAGGCTACAACTGCTGCTGTTTCATTAGCTTTACATTTTCTAAATATTTCTCCAGTCTGAAGAAACTGGGATATTCAGTAAAGACTACCACTTACATGCCTATTTAATTTGCAAAATTAACTATATTCCCTGCGGCAAATATTAACATTTTTATTAATGAAGGAACACTGTAATCCATTTAAATCCTTATTCTGTAATTTCTGTGGTTTAGAAACATAGGACTAGAAGGGTGACAATGTCCAAACCAACAACTTTCTTGTTACCATTGCAGCCCACATAGAGTACTTCCATTAGGCAGTTACTGTACCTTCTCTGTCCACAAATTCGAATTAATTAGTCCTTCTGCCTGCAGAAAACCTTGCACAATTAGCAAGAGCTTGAAGGCATTTTCAGCATGTGTAGGGAGAGCTTTTGAATCTCTGTTATCAGTGACTGACCATTCTAACATCTTCTCCAGCAAGCTGCATGGAAAACAAAATCCCAAAGTAAGTATTACATGTCCTAGTGTAAGTGGCTTTTAAAAAAATCCAATTAAGTATTTAATTGAATCTTGTAGCCTGCAGTTACATAACTGCCATCTTCTTGATAAGCCAATGAGATAAAAGCGATTGAGAGACTCATAAAATAGTGATAGTTTTAAAACCTGGCCACAAGACACTCCTAAATAGGTACTGCAACAGATTCCCCACAGCATGTGAAGAGACAGCAGAGGAAAGTGCACCTCGTTGGAAACACCCACCCCCCTCCCAGCTTCACTCACGTCCCTCACTTCTGTTTATCCTCAAAAGGGATGAGCTGTACACTCACTTGAGTTTTATTTCATCAGAAGGCCGCAGCAACTCGTTAGACATCCCCAGTTTGGTGAGAGCAGAGAACACCTGTCCTCTCTCAATCCAAGCCTCATCATCCGACCTTTCAATACCTTTCCACATTATACACAGTAGGATGTCAGTAAGCAACTGTATGAGTTCATTGTCACTCCCCTACAAAAGAAGGGAAATATTGAAAACCCTTCTAGTATAGAAAACCTTCAAAACATTTCTTATTCATCACTGCCCCTATGCTTTCATGTTTCAACATTTGAAATGCTGCAGTCTGAAGTCCAATGGGAAAGCTCCCAAAACCACAAATATAACAGACTGTGGCTTGCCTGTATGATGTAAAACAAGCTGCCTTTAGCCACCCTTGATTTTTTCCCAGAGCAAGTCTGCTCCATCCCTCCTCTGGATGACAAAGGATGTTTAAATACAGACGGGGTGAGGGTTTGCAGGGTTTTTTAATTACTTCTGGTTGTGGGGGGAGGTTGGTTTGGTTTTTGTTTGTTTGTTTTAAACACCAAAGCTATCTCAATTGGACAACCAAAAAAGAAGGCATATTACAAAAGGAAGTACCCCTATTCAGTATAAAACAGCCATCTTGTTCCCTGTTCTGTTGGATAATAGGAGGGACAAAAGAAAGTAATAATCATTCATTAGGGAGATTAAAAGAACAAAAAGATATTTCCAACAGTTGGAGAGTCACATAGTTACTTACTCCTTGGTTTTCAAATAGAGAAAGCTCAGCAGTGAAGCCCACATCATTCGTAACACCCAGCTCTTTGTCAGGCTGCCCAGAGAAGGGCTTTGTGTTCTCTGTGGGCGAGGGAGTGCTGGGCTGGCTGTCTGTCATCTGATTCCCAACATCAGACAGTTCATAAGAGTCAACACTGGACAAATCTAAACTCAAATGTGAAGCATTACTGTGCCACAATTCTTCTCTGCCCTCCGAGCTAAAAGCCATCTCTGCTGTGGATGCATCTTCCAGCGGCATAACAGAGAAATGGGCAGGGACATCCAGGGATTTGTTGTCTTCTAAACTCCACTGATCAAACAGACCATTAACGGATGCAAAGCTGCCAGGTTTCTCTCTCTCTGTCTTATCAACTTGATGTTTGTGAAGCTCTTCAGCAGGAAGCTTTTTCTCCTCTTCCCTGGAGGAATCCGTCCTGCTCTCCTTAAAGCCAGTCCGGACTTCTGAGTTTTCTTTCAGGAACAGTCTAACCAAAGTGTCCTGCCAGCCCAGCTGCTGAGAAATCTGTTGTGCTGCATCCAATTGGGAATGCAAAAGGTGCAAAATCTAAGGATAGAAGATATCACATACCTACACATTAGTTTTAGCTTGTAACTGCATCCATCTGGCTTTTCAGTTAAACATTTTACAGTCTTACTTTTTTAACTTTTCTTGCAACCTTACATAAAGAGCCATAACCAGCTAATAATAAGCAAACTGGCCAAAAAGTAGTTTTTCCTCAGAGAGAAAAAAAGAAAAAAAAAAAAAGTAAAACATTCTCAGGAGTAGGGGAGAAAAAAAGCTATCAAAGTATTTTAGTGAGCATATTCCAGCAACTCTTCTGCAACAATTCCTTCAAAAGAAGATTCAACTCAATAAATAAACCCATTCATCCATAGTAAAAAAAAAGAAAAAAACACAAATAGAAATTATGCTTGGTTAGGAACTATTAAATAGATAAAATTAATAAAACTGCAGTATTAATAGTTTACTGACAGTGTAAGTTATAGTTTCACTTCTTCATTTGGGAAACCTTAATAAACTACATGGTGTCTCACAGCTACATTCAGTACCAATTTCAGTGATACAAGCTTTGAGAAAACTCAGTAGTCCAAGGAGCCTACTATTTCAAACCTGTAGAAAATATAAGCTATTTGAGAATCATTATATAGGCTTCACTTTTTGTTTTGGCTTTTAAAAGTACTTGAGTACACAAAATTCAGTAAGTGACAGATGAGTTTAATTTTTTAAAATAAATCATTGCTAAAAACATCAATAACAAATACTGTGACTGCATTTTAAAGAAATAATTTAGTTGCCACATTGTACAGTTTATAAGCTTGAAAGACAATATTCTAGTTCTAAAAAAGACAACTAACCTTTCTACAGATAATCACTCTCATGTTTATATCTGATCTATGAGCCAGATACACTATAGCTAGGAGATCTTTATAATTCACAGCAGGATCTGCAGGGAAGAAAGAAAAAAAATCACTATAAACAATATCACACAAGAGAAAGTAACAGATAAGTATTTTTAAATTGCCTTGGAAGTTATGACTGCATCCAGGGATGGTAAAAGGAACAAACTTCAGGCAACTAAGAAAACGTTAGCGGAGACTAATGGGAACTTTGAATGAAACAGCTCCACAAGTAACACCTCTGGCTTTTCTCAACAAAGAACAGCTATGTTTGCCTCTGAGCAGCAGAAGGGTATTAATGTCAGACACAGCACTTGCCAATTACCTGCATAGAGAACTTGGTTAAGGAGGTTTTTAATAAGAGAAACAGTAACTGGTGATTCATTCAGAAGGAGTCCCAGCCCAGAGTACCCCACTTCTCTGAGTCTCATACGGTGCTTGCTCCGTTCATAAACTTTGGTACATTTCAGCATCTCTTCCAGGATCTGTAAGGAAAAGGACACAAATGCAAACAGAACACAAAAGAGCATCCAGATCTCTCAAACTTGTGTATGATATAGCATGCTGGTCCACAGTTTGTAAAGATTCTTTGATAAACTAACTCTTAAGAACATGGATTTTTTTTTTTAAGTTCCCAATACTTTATATTAAGAGAACACCAATTCCTTTGTGACAATGCCATCTAGCTAACATGCAAGAAAAGAAAAATACAAACTTGCATGATTATTATCTTTGTAATTACATACAATTCTGCCAGACCAATGAAAACCACACATTTATTTTCAATCGATTAATTTAGGAACATATCATTCAATTCATTACCTTGAACACAAGTTCTCTAAGCCTGTCAGAGTATCTTTGATGCAATAAGAGAGCATAAAGAATATCAGCATTTCCTGGTTCAAAGAGCAACAAAAAAAGCTGGTCTGGGGTTGGACTGGCATGAAGTAGGCTGAAGAGAACGTCCAAAATTCCGCAGAGCTACAAAATTAAGACAACCAAATTAATTCCCAGTTTCATGCTTTTTTAAAAGAAAATTTTCTTGGTTTTTAAATTTTACCTCTGCTAGTTAATAGACATTTTGTTGTTCAGTAGTACTGCACGTAAACAATTTTTAATACATTTTTTTTTTTCACTCTCTAGAACACCTTATCGAATTAAGCAGAGACACAAAGCAAGTTCAAGTGCTATAAAATAGAAACTACATCATCACAGCTCCTGGTCAGTTGAAGGTCAATTCACCTGGTTTTGTAAACTAAGATTCTAATGGCATATCCTTATCTTACCTACATCCAAACAGAACCATGCATCAGTTAACATTTTGCTTGGGGTCATTTTCTTCTTTGGTCACCTCTCTTAAGTACACAAGGCAAGATTTCTAAATGCCAAGATGCAAAACCAAAACTCTCCAGTTTAAACTATTAATTTATGCCATGCTGCATACCTGCTCCTCATCACTGGTGGCAGCTATGTATCCTACAATGCTCTGAATTTCTTCATGTGTTCCACCTTTGCTCAGGAAATACTTGATCAGCCCATACAGGGATGTCCGTATTGTTCTCAGGTCATCAGGAGCCAAATCACTGTCTTTACAACCAGTCCTGTATGCCAACAGACCAGAAAGGCAACCTAAGGAAGCTCTTCATGGCTCATTAATAGCAATTTGATGGTGCCAGTTCGGTAATTTCTCATCTACCCAGGCATCATGCACAAGTTTTCAATTTTTACTGAACAGTAATAAATAGATCAGCCTTTGCAAGTCTATAAAAGCCCTGAAATGTAGACTTGTACCGAGCTGGATATAGGTCAGGACTGCAGGTTCCACCTCCCACAGAAAACAGCAAAGTCTCTAGCCATTATTCCTCAAGCACATAACTATATTCATAAGCAGATATAAATCACCAGCACTGAAAGATTAAAATCTTAAATTTCTAGACAAGTCCTACTTCAAATCCTACAAGCATTTGAAAGAACTTAAACTGCTAAACTTTTTATAATGGTAATGATCTACGACTTAATTTGCATTGCTGAACACAAGTCCTACAATTTTGTAGTTTTAATTACTTTTACATTCACTCCTAGAATCACTGACAAACTTTACATAAACTTAACATAAAAGTTCAAGGCAAGAAAAAGTTGTAAGTCAAATGGGAAAAAAAATTAATGCTCTTTTGTAAATTAAATCAACCACCAAAATCCAACCTGCAGGCGTTTTTTACTAATTTTCTCATTAGAATGATGGCAAAAAACCCCAAGAGCCACATACAATAGCACATATATGAGAAGTCAGAAGTAGTGTAACTCATACCCATAATAAATCCTGAGCGTGTCTAGAAGAAACTGCACCCCATACTTCTTTCTGAAGAGTCTTCTACTGTCTTTGATGATTGTAGAAAGATACTGTATATGTCCTAAAACATAAAGTTTTCTTTTAGAACCCAGATAAAAATTTGTGTCATGTGAAGAGTCCTGTGTCTTCACACAGCTGCCCGAGGCCAAGAGCTCACCGATTCTGAAGGGAAAATCACCACTGTTCCAGATGCTGAAGTCAAAAAGTAAGTGGTGATACATCTGTTGCAAAAGCTGCATGTTCTTTTCTACTGAGACTTGTTCTATCAACAACTGTACAGCCATCAGGACGTTCACATCCATTAAGATACTTGGCACCTTGCAAAATAACAACAGGTGTTACCACTCAAAATACTGAAGATCCTAATAAAATTTGATTTTAAAAAATGGAAGTTTTTAATCTTCTAAAGCAATGTCTCCTCCATTAAAGCAACACAATAAACACAAAAACAGTCTCATCTGAATAACCAAACAACACAGTATCTATATCAAGAAAGGCAGAACGTGAAAAAAAATGAAACCTTGTATTTCGTTCTGCAGATAAAGGGCAACTTCTCAAACCTTTTTGCTTTCAGAAATACAAGAAAGAAAATACTTACTAAGGAGGCCTTTAAAGAGCCTGGCATTCTGGCTATGTTTCAAAAGAATGAGTACCTCATCCACAGAAGTCATTGCTACAGGATATTTCTCAAGTTTGCTCACCTTCTGTAACAAGGCTCCTAGGGTGGCAACTCCATGGGAGTGAATGAGATTTTCCTGGTTAACATGATGCCCCTGAATAAAGTGTTTTATCATCAAGATGAAAGTTGCAACTATGTTCTTCTCCAGGCGTGCTTCTGCAGAACAGAACAACAGTAGAAAAGATTTATGGTTTATTATTAGAACATTGTATATAAATAGAGGGGAAAAAGAAAAATCAACAGTTTCTCTTCTCCGCTTTTTGCTGAACTTCTCAACTCCTGTTCTTTAGCTGTAGACTGTCTTTGGATTTTTTTCCTGTGAAGAATCACAGCCATTCCATGCCTCTCCAGAACAAAGAGACCTGACTTCAGTTACTCCATCCATGGCTGTAGGTTACAAACTTCTTTGTTACCAAGTTTTGCATATGCTGCCATTATGTTCCCTCTGTAGTTACAAACTGACACTTTCTAGCCAAGATACACAAAAAAATTAGAGACTGAGAGAAGATCTATTTTTTTACTCCACTCCAAAATATGACTACGTGTGGAAGAGGTAGGAGCCTGAAGATTTTATTAAGAAAATATAAGTTTGTCTAAAGGCTAAGTAGCACAGTTCTGATGCTGCAGCCCCATGTGGCCGTGTGACTCAGCATACAAGCTAAAGGAAAGATTCTCCTGTTGATATTAGTAGGTTTTATATCAAACAATTTCTCAAAATAATCAGAACACAAATGAAAACCATTGGCACCCATAACAGTAAATCATTAAAAAGAAAAATAATGCTATTAAATGTATCTCTACTTGAATTTTTTTTTTTTTTTTTTTTTTATACAGTGCTGAACTCCTGGTATTCAGTATCTGTGTCACGTATTTAGGAACAGAAGGAGCCTTTCAGCTTTACATAGATGCTCTGGAAAATCCAGAGCATAATAAACAGCTTTCTGTCATTCAAAAAAAGGACTGGTAAAGTCAAGCTTAAAAATCAGTTCGTTTCAGCTTCACTTTTTTACCTGATGCCTTTGGGGATGAAAACACCACCCAGTCACCCTCTACAGGAGTTATCAGCTCTGGAGGCAGAGCTTCTCCTTCAGACTTCTCAGGGATCTGTCCACCAAGAAAGCTGATCTGCTCCAGCAATGGAAACAGAACATTTATTCCACCAATACAGTTGATCATATCCTGAAACAAGAGAAAAGGCGGGAAAAACATCACTATAAATAAAATCCCTTAAATTACAGCAAAAATGTACTCTGCATACAAGAGTACTCACAAATCAGTCAGAATGCCTCACAGACCACTTACACATGGGCCATCCTGTCAGCTCTTGTTCTGAAAAGTACATTTCTTACACTTTGTTCCTCCTCCCCCCATAAAAACACTGAAAATTGAAGGATACAAAAACTTAAGAAGAATCTTCTGCTAAATATATTTGGAAAACAGGAAAAACAATTCTCTGATTTCTAAGTTACCTGCAGCAAGCAATAAGAGAAGACCTCAAGACTACACACATCTTTCTACTTTTTTCATCTTTCCTGCAAGATTTCAACTTCAGGCAGTTAAAAAATACTATAATTTTATTCTGTTGTTTTTGGGTTTTTTTTTAAATAACTCTACACAGATCAATTCTAAGCCTCTCCTTAAAATTCAAGTCTCCTAAGTCCCGTTTTTTCCCCTCCTTCTCACAAGCAGAGACAGCACAAGACAGTCCCTGGAGGTGTTTAATGACAAACTGGATGTGGCACTCTAGTGACACAGTCAAGGTAACAAGATGGTGCTTGGTGACATACTGGACTTGATGACCTCAGAGGATTTCTGCCATTTAATTGATTCTGGATTCTGCTATTCAAACAATGCATCTTGTGGTAAGGTATATATTACTCAAATCACAAGATTTCTAGGAGTGATTCACAACACTTCAAATCAATTCAAGATCAGGGTCTCAGAGACACCCACTGATTTCCCCAGCTTAGTCCAGAAATGAACACTGGGGAGTACAAGTACCCATTACTGGGCAAAGAGGACAAAATGAAGTATTTTAGAACTTTTCATATCATAGCAAAATTAACTAGTGAGTGTGAATTTTCTTAACATTAGTCTCAGCAAGTGATTGTAGAGATATGCACAGTGTAGCTTCAACACTATTTACTTATTAATTAGCTTGCCAGTACAGTCAATTGCTCACTGTCCTTGGGAAAAAAAAAGGCAGATTTTATTTATTGTTCATGTATTTTCCTCGAGATGAAAAAACATGGTGCTCTACTGACAAGTCACAAGTGTTAACTAAACTCTACTAATATTAATCTAATTCAGAGTTTATGACAGCAAGAAAACAATGACAAAATTCCCTAAAGATGACAAAATGCTCCCAATATACAACATGCATTCAAGATTATTATGAAGAACAGTCAGCTACCACAAAATATCTTGATGTACTGTGACCGTAAAAGTAGTGGCTTTCATAAGTTCTCCATAAATTAATGTAAATGCAACAGTACTCCAGCTACAGCATTAGCCCATGAATTCTCTGTATAAAAACAGGCTGCATCTGGTAAATACAAATTGTATTATGATAATAACTTCCAGCATTCCAGAAGTTAGACGAACACATGCACCTACTGTCAATTTTACATCAGGTTCTGCCTCTTCACAACATATTTACCTTGATGTCCCAATTCACTACTTTGTTTCCAGTTAGTCTTCCATGTAAAAGATTTGCAGACAAGTCAAGGCAAATGGGGTTTTTGCAGGCCTGTTAAACAAATAAAGAAGCCATGATATCATCTAGGAAACAAGTTACAAATGCTTGAAGACAAGATTTTGTGCCAACGTGTTGAAATTGAAGTATTTAAACAACACACAACCCCTAGAATATAACATATGCCATTTTAGATCTGACATTCTCTCTTGCACAAGGTAATTCCATCCTTTTGCCAAACCTACTATGTCTGCACAAGACCACAGCTTAAGAAAGCTCTCACTGCCCCTTGTCTTCCCATAAAAGCCACAGTGCAAACAGTGAAAGTAATGCACCGTAGTCAATTAGAAGTTATGTCCTGTGTCATACCTTTGGTGTATAATGAAGCAGCACTTTACTGGGGAGGTCTGCTACTTCAGCTTCTTGAGACTTCCATGGAGTTAAACAGTTTGGACCTATTAAAAAAGGTATGTAAAATCACATAACAGACATTTAAGAGTCCACTAGTTATTAATGTTGACCTTGCCCAAATTTTATACTATCAAACTTGTTGGAAGAACAAACAGGACAGTCTGAAACCTATCTATTTGAGATGTGCTTTGAAGTAGAATTTCTATGACTTAAATCATTCACTTCAGGGGGTCTGCTTAAAAAGGGACACATTCTACATGAAAAGCTAAACTACACAAAGAAAAGATGTTTTTATACCTTCAAACAGTTCTCATGTTTGTCTTTACAAATACCTATCTCATATTTGTCACTAATCTCTTGTCACAAGCCTAAATGCCCAGAAAATTAGTCAACTTCATGACAGTTTCATTCAGCAATACAAAATATTTCATTTTAATGATGCAAGTCTTTTAATACCAATCTGTAACAACTGTCAGTCATTATGGAACTTAGTACCTTTCACACTTTGAACTGCACAGCATAGCTTTCAGAGTATTTTCTTTAAAATGACCACTTAATTATTGATTCTTATGATGGAAAAAATCTTCAAGCATATATCACCTTAAAGTGACTTAACAAATAAGGGCAATACTTCTAAAGAGTCTCAACTATAAACACATGTAGGCAAACAGCAGTAAAAATTCAGAATTTACAAGTGAAACTATTACCTAAAATTTTAAATTTTAATTTTGCACGTTTGCATATATGATAAACAGACAAGCTTATGCAAATACAACATTTTAAAATCAAACTTCATAGCACACTTATTAAATGTTAAGCTTATTTGCTTTAAAGCCCTCTCAGTTAAGGTCAGCTCTGCAGTTCTTCTGGATTGTAAGCTCTTCATTATGAGTCTGTGTAAAGCAAAGCTTAGTGGAGTCTTGTTCCTAACTCATTCCTTTCACTATGCTAAAACCAGTAAAATCACCACCTACCTGCTAAATACAGTGCTTTCACCTGAGAAGGTTGCAGTGCTTCATGGAAGATAATAACTGATCCAAGCTGGCCCTCCAAAGATGTTGGACACCCCCATTCACTGTCCTGAGTCCCTGCTGAGATCATTTTGGTGATGAACTCTGGTTTTCCAAGCACGCCACCCCAACTTCCTGTAGCGAGAATGCCCCCGAGCGATGTCCGATGGGGCATGATTGGGGAGGAAAAAGGCGGATCTGGGATCTGAGATGGAGGAGGAGTTGTTGTTCTTTGACCAGCTGAACCAATGCAGCAAGAAGTAAAAGACTGCAGAGTCACACATGGAAGAAAGAAAGCGAAACACATTCCGTAAATATAAGCTTTAAATCTGAAGACTGCATCTAGCAAACGTGAACTAAATCAATGAAACGACAAGGAACAGATTCTGTCAAGCCTTGAAAAACAAGGAATCCATCACAGTAGGCCAAAAAACAGAGCATACACTTCTCATAATAGGAGAGAACACCTGTTTTCTAACAAAGGGCAATTTGGTTACCTCAGGTGCTGCATGGCCTCTGGCAGGAGCACAGTCAGGAAGGACAGGGCCCCTGATACCCTCTGTAAACATTGTTCTTCCACATTATATTCCAAAATACGAGCCCAGCATATCTGCTACTGTACATTTCTCTTATCAGTCAGTCCACACAAACAGATGCTTTCATGGTAAGATTACTTACCCTACTTTTAATTACCTTGAGATTTATAATATTTATTCTACAGGTGAGCCCAAACTCAGTTTTATCTTGAAATGAAAATGACACTTATTCTCATTTTTAAGTGTTTTACCATTACAGCATCCAATTTAACTGTTTCTCAACATACTTAACAAATATCAAATTATAATTTAGAAAAGAGGGAAGAATGTTGGGTGTTGTAGCCCAGTTTAATATAAATCTGTTCTCCAATAGGAATGAACAAAGCTTACAGAGAAAATTAAATACGATATACACTAATTTTGATGACTAGAGTGTTGCTAAACGTATACACATCCAAAATGGTTAGATTAACTGCATGTAAAGTGCTTGTTCAGTTACAAAAAGAATAAGGAATAGCATATCAAGGAAACATTCAAAAAAGACAAGTAAAAATATATGAAAATACTGAAAATTAAGAGACTATTCGTCATTGAGTACTGTTACATCAATCCTACTGGTAGGGCTGCCATTTATTATGATGTTATCATGAATTATGTCAATATGCTCAGGCAATTATTTTGAATAAAAAACCCCACGATTTAATCAATGTCATCTGGTCAAGTTTTTTGTTTTGTTGTTAAACGGAGATGACAAAAACAAGCATTTCAGCTTGGTTAGTTACACTCCAAAATTATATTCTGGACAGTATCCAAAGCTGAACAATATTAACAATAGTCAGAACTCTCACTGTTGTATGAGAGCTCATCCTACCAGGCTATAGCTCAGAAGGGAACTTACTTCGTTCATAGCAGGGAATCGAAGCGGGGCAGAGACCTTCTGCTGTCCATTGACATAGATATACACAAGGCTCTGACCAAAGGGCCTCTTTCCAGGCACGTGAACAATAGTGATGTTGTGCTGGTTAAGCAATAAAAATCATTAAGCCATTATTAAGAGCAAAAAAATTACTTTATGAAACTATCTAACCTTATCTCTACTAAGCTGGAGAGGAAAGCACTTGAGAAAATAAATCCAAAGCATCAACAAGAATCTAAGAACACCTGCTGCTTCCATTTTAAACTAGTAAGTGTATTGTTTACATATAATCAGGTTTTTGAAGAGAAAAATACAGCTCTTTCGTAGTAATACACATAAGCTCTTAAATACAGGAATAAAAAAAGCTAAGGCAGAAACAGTACCACAGCTAATTTATTCATATAGCACCACAGCCACCTATACTTGTTTTCACTTAATATAAAAAACCTCTAATGCCGTAACAAGCTTAACCTACAAAAAATGCCTAATACACATGCAGAAGTTTGCTCAATCAACAGCTAATCGATGTGAAAATTGCTTTCATTATTTGAGATTAAATCTGCTCTTAGGCAATGAATTAATGCAATATTATAAAACAGACCGTAAAATGATCAATAAACCCTAATTCTGACTTCTGAGCTAACAATCCTAAGCAAAGTGTTTGTCAGTATCAAATCTTACCCAGAGAGAGTCAAAAAAACAATGGTCAGGCAGCATCACTGTTGCATATTCCCTCTTCGTACACACTGCAACCACCAATACCCCCGAGCACGTAATAAAGGCTTCAAACCCCATACCACTTCCTGTAAAAAAGCTACAAAAGACACACAATCAAGGACTTGCTTCATCAAAACCACCACCTAACAATACATTCATTAAGAAGAAAATCCACTCAAGTGGTTTGGTGGTGGTCCAGTACTATGCGACTGTCTGTTACTCTTATTTAACAAAAAAACACAAAAAACCAAACAAAAGAAACCCACAAACCACCAAAAAGACATTTTGTTTGCTTCTGTTAGTATCCAAAAAGTTAAACGATACGAAGAATCATTCATGTCACTATGCACTATTTAAGCACTGTGAAGGTATCTTCTCACTTGTGCTCTTATACAAACCCAGAGTTCATCAGGTTTACAACAAACTGTGAAAGCTGTTCTGGTTTTGGGTGGGGGACTGGAAGAACTGGGTTTTGGTTTTTAACGTTTTGTTTGAGCATTGAACCTCAGCACAATTCAGATGTTGAAACTATAGCTGACAGGACATTACAAGAGAGAAACTACACATTATTTCTGTGACAGAACTCGGCTCTGGCGACAGACGAAATCTCTCCCCTCCCCAGACTCAGCATCAAGTGCTGCCTTCAATATAAGCAGAAGCACCACGTGTCCCGAGGTACCACATGCCACAGGGCACAGCTGGCCTACCCCCCTAGGCCATGGCAGTGCCAGTAACCAACCGTACCTATAGAGCTGCTATCTCTTGCCACTTTTGCCCACGCTGCCGGGCTCCACGCGGTCCTGGTCGAGGCAGAGCCAGGCGTTGAAGGAGAAGGCGGAGCCCGGCCAGCGGGGGACGGCGGGCAGGGCGATGCCGGCCATGCTGTGGCGCAGGTCGAAGTACTGCAGGGCGCTGGCCAGGCCCTGCTTGCGCGCCATGGCCAGCAGCGCGCGCATGGCCGGCACCACGTAGGGGTGAGCGCCGCGCGGCTCCGCCGGCCGCAGCAGCCGCACCAGGCGCAGCAGCTCCTCCGAGCCCATGGACTGGCTCCCCAAGGAGCCCAGCAGGGCGATCAGGTTCTCCGCACAGGTGCAGTGGAGCAGCGAGTGGGAATTGAGGGTCTCGATGATGCGGATGACCATGTTTGCGTTGACGCACGTGGCGCGGCTCTGTCTGTCGATGCAGCAGATTCGCCTCAACCAATTGGAGATGAAAATCTGCAGCTCGTGAGATTCTAGTTCTGGAAGCCACTGGATGAGCAGCAATAAGGGTTGGACGTTACTAATGCCTAGTATCCCAACAGCCATGTGGTCACCTTCAACGGCCTGAAAAACAGCAGGGAACTCAGGCATGAAATACCGTAAGAGAGGGCCAGAAGTACCGTTGAAATGCAAGCATTCCTGCTTCAAATATACAGCTCACCATATTCATGAGTTCTTCCAGCAGTTCTCGTGATGGTTGACCCAGTGACTTCAGTACCTCATATATGTGCGCATACCCAATCCTCTCCTTGAAGACCTCCTGAGGATAAAAATTCGAGTGTTGCTCACAAATAAAATGGACAAAAACCACTTGTCTACTGCAGCAGGTAGACAAGCAACTTTTAATTTTAATTTAGACAATTTAATGCAATATTCGACACATAATAATTAGCATGTAATAATTACAGGTTAGAAATCTATTCTGGATAACTTGTTCGTTCTACTTGTTCTACTACTTGTTCGTTCTCTAGAATGCTGCAGATGAGAAGCATTTCACTACAGCACACAGATAAATAAAAGTTCAAAGTTGTATTTTGCTGATTCTTGTCAAAGACTATAACTACTTTGGTATAATCCAACTGTTAGTAATATCACAAAGAACAAGTAGCTTCATTCTTTTATCTTTTTAGGGCAAACTATAGCATGAAATGTTTACAGTGAAACACAGAAGTATTCAAATATAAATCTTTCAGTAAAAGATTTTCCTAGGCCAGATTAAAAGGCACCAGTCCTAAACACTTAAAAAAAATTAGAGAAGTGCTCCAAGGAAGTTTTTCTGAAAACTAATTGACTTTACAAGAAAAAAAAAAAATCAATCACCAAAGTTCAAATGATAGTAGTATCCATTCATGCTTTAATTATTGAACAGCCAACACATCATATGGAATGGATACTCTTCTCCTGGCTATAGTCTGTGCTGAAATGATTCTTTAAAAATAATAAATCTTCCAACAGAAGTGAGGTGATTACTTAAGTAAACATGGAAAAAAAAAAGTTGCAATAGAAGTACAACTGAAAAATCTACTGACTCTCTGTAAATCCCAGCTAGTCCCCACCTCCAACACACAACTCTTCCCACGCTTTCCAGAGTCAAAGAAATGAACACTTTCAGTAATGCTCTGGAGAAGCATAACAGATCCTGTTGTCTCTCCCTTAGGGTGTACTGCAGGTAGCAACAAAATAAGTGATTCTCACTCTTCCTTTATCCTCCAGGGTACAGTCACATCCCTTTAACTGTGCCAAGTCCAGGGAATCATTCAGCCAAGGGTTAAATTTAATCACCTCAGCAATCCAGGAATGAATATACTATTTTTCCATGGGCTTAGCTTCCAGTCAGAATCCCAAACTTACCACAACCTATCCAATTACCAAGTCACAAGAATAACTACCAAGGAAAGGCACAGAGAAATGGTGTGACCACCATGTGGGAAAGCAAAACTGTCCTGGCTTAGTTTAAAGCCATATAAAACCATACCACAAACAGCTGCCTGAGAATTCCAGCAAATACCCACTAAGTCTACCCTGTATATCCAAGGGACACGTAGTCCCCTTACAGAAGTTTTAACTGCCATTATACTCAGATGTTCCAGTTTGGGCAGAAAGGTAACTCAGTGTCCACCCATTACACACACATAAAGGGATAAGGAATGCTAATCAGCTGTTCCCACCTGGCATGAATGCGTGGCCACATCTGCTCATCTCTATTACCAAGATCCATCAAAGTACTGTGATAAAAACACTAACTGGAAACAAGATCAAAAAATTGTCCTCTGCATAGACACTGTTACCTTTGCAGCTGGAGACTTGTGCATTACTGCTGTGAGGGCTTGAATGGTTGATACTGCCAAGGAGTCCAGGTGTCCCTGAAACACCTGAAAGGAGCAGGTACAGAAGTCATATACAAACATGCAAAGACAGTTCAGCTCCAAAAACCTGTGTCGTGCTCTCCTGCCAGGAGGGAAATCAGGAGTTTGGTAACATGCTTCAGGAATCATCTCCCCACAAAAAAACTTCAAACCCCACAGCCTACAAGGAATTACATGACAGGAGACAGCTAACCACAGGCTTCAAGAGGAGAGGAGCATTCCCAACACAAACTGCACCTCCAATATTCTGATGGACAAACAAGTTTTCCTCATGCGTCTAATGGACAACCTCAAAAGGGAGGGAGGAAAACAATCAGGAAATCTCTTGCTCTCTGTGTGTGTGTGTGCGTGTGTGTGTGTGTGTGTGTGTCTGTGTGTACTGTTGGAAAATCAGCATCAGCACTTTATATGAAGTGACTTATTTTCCATCCAAGGCCCTGCAAACCAATGCAGCACACACACCCGAAGTGTGAAAGAGAAGTCACACAGTTAGGGGCTGCCTCACCCATAGCCTCACTGCATTGATTCAATACCTCTCTCTCCAATTTCAGTAATCTTTCGAGGGTTTTTTCCAGAGTTCTTGTTTATATTGATATTTCTATGATGGTTTCAAGAACAAAAATGTGGGAGCACTCTTTTGCATCCATCAGTAAACCTATTTAGCAACACTGTGCAAACAAACATACTGTTTCATCACCTCTGAAATATCTTGTGCACCTCTGACCTATTTTGAAAGTGAAATATCAAGAATCAGAAGACTATTAGATCTGAAGAAACATTTACATGTGGTTAGAGAGTTGTACTGTGTCCAAGAAAGCCAAAGCTATTAGTCAAAAATCACAATTTGTAAATAACCATACCTTGTATTCAACTTTTTTTTTTACATATTTAGTCATAACAAATAACTCTACTATAAAATTAATACAAAATTTTTCATTTGAAACTTTCCACAGTATTTGGGAAAAGTGAAGCAACAGGCTATTCCTACCTCCCTGATTCAGCCTGTCCATTGTTCTGTGAACACGTGTTCTTGACAAGCAAAGAATCAGGACATCAAACACAACCACTGAGATTCACAAACAAGGCCCCAGAATCCAAAACACCACAGTGCTGAGATACAGAGCAAAAAAGAGGAAAAGGAGGGGGAAAAGAATCACCACCAGGTTGAGAGAATTAATTTGGATCCCATTCGTGTACTTCACCTTTTCCTTAAAAGGAGCATAACTGATGCTCATTCTACTGCCAGGATCTGCAGTTTGAAGCAGATTAATAAAACATGGCCTGGATTCAATCTGTTATTCAGAAAAATCATTTTCCAGAGACAGGAAATGCTGACCTGTGCAGCATCCTAAGTTCACCTTGCTGCAGAAGGCTTAAGGAGGATGGTTTAGGTGAAGGACAGGAATCAATTTTTCTGTGATTGTGTCTTGACTTCAACTGAAGCAAAATAGAGTTTAGGTAGGTACCTGATCCTCATTCATTTCTGTCAGTAATTTGTTGGTAAGGTCTTTCTCACTCTTGTCTGCCACTTTATTGTTAGCATTTAAAAACAGCTGTCAGAGACAAGAATAATGGAAATAATTGCATTAAACCGTCACCTGCAGCCAAATCTGTGGAGGCTGCCTTAGATTTATATTTCACACAGAGAAACAAAAGAAGGGGGGAAAAAGAAGTTAAAAATTAAAGCTTTCTCACACCGGTAAGACAACTGTCCATTAGTATTAGTCTTCTGTTAATTCTTAAAATACTGAAGATTACACTGTTTTTTGCTAAAGAATAATTACTTTTTTCCCCCCCAAAAAAATCAAAGAAAATATTAAACACTGAGACAGAGAGATTCATCTGGAATTTATACTCGTCTCTGGGTTAGCAACTGTGATTTCATTCACAATGTGCAAGACGACAGAGTTCTAAGGAATTTACTTGTAAGAAATAAAGACAAGAGTGGGGCATTAACAAGGAAATGGATACAGATGTTTCATCATTTTCCACTTATGTTTCACCCTAGGTGAAAGCTGAAGATACCCAGACAGAATATGTTTATCTCCAAAAAGCACAGTTGCAGAATATTTGGGGCACAGAGTCTTTGGGACGGGAAGAAGGGTAAAATATTTCTGCCATCATCCTAAGAATCAGACAGATTGCAAATAGCTTTAAATCAAACATAAACCTTTACTGCATCTTCAGCTAAGGAACTGCTCGGTGTTCAGTAGCTAAATTCCTAGTCAGTACCTCAATTTGACAGTTTCAAACTCACCCAAATTCATAATCAATTGCAGTCAATTTGCATGCCAAATTTAGCTGTAATATAAACAGAACTAAAATTCACCTCCTTCTGTTTTAAGATTCTATTGATGCATTAAAAAAAACCCCAAAAACCAAAACCGATCAAAATGTTTGAAAAGTTCAACTTAAAAATAGGAAACACTTTAGTGGGTAAAACCTAAACATTTCTTTTCCCACACACACACATTTTGTTCCATTAAATGCTAGCTTAGTCTCCCTGAAGAGAAGCAACCTGAGAAACTGACTTCCATAAATTAGCACAAAACAAA
>VWZN01002165.1:321951-332600 GCA_013396955.1 Regulus satrapa
CTGACGATATTACTTTGACTTACACAGGTGTGAAAGAACATTGTTAGAAACACTTTGAAAGGTACATCACAATCGAGAGCACTTAACAATGCAGAGTAATATAATATGGCTCAGAAAACTAGCGTTAGCAAGAATAAGAACATTAAACAAAAGCAAATGCAAACAATGCCAAAAAAATAGAGTACATCAAATTTTTACTATTATTTCATTTCTCATAAGGCATGTGAAAAGGAAAAATAGATTTCATTTTACTACATGGTTTTAATTTTTCCATTTAAAAGCTGTTCAAAAACCACATATCTGTTCTTTTAATCAGATATACTGTAAGAGGTCACTGTACTTTGTTCAAAGTCTGACCTCTGAACAGTTAAAAAGATGAGAAAAGATTCAGCACTAATAAACCAGTTTTTAAAATTACTCAGTACAGCATAAGCACCTCCTCTGATACCTCTAAATAAAGTCCCTCTTTTTGGATATCACTGGCAAAAAGCAACATTCAGATCAAAACTTAACCAGGCAGTTTTGAAAAGCTTTTGTGTAGATCTCTAGCCCTAAAGCATAGCTAAGGGAAGACAGTTTGCCCATGAGCCTTAAAACGAGCAAATATGGAAAAAAAAATAAAAAAAAGGGGATTTACATCTTTATAATCGTACAAGATACTGCAAATGACTAGGAAGCATGAGTAGAAATACAGCCTGGAACACCCCAAGTTCTTTGGGATATCTACAGCAGAAATAGTAGTATGGGTTTTCTTTACCCCTCCTTTCCCCAGAAATTACTTGCATGTCAAGTTTGCAGAAGACCCCACAGCTTCCTGAGTTTCAGGTATGTGCACGGACTCCCATACCCTCTGCAGAGATGCAGAACACACTTTCCACACACGGCTCGCTTAGGAGCCCAGTAGCAATTTCCAAAAATGAAGGACTAAAATCTAGAAGTAGGGTCTCTACTCCCAGCTATTATGGAGAAATCCTAATTCCACAGCTAAAACAATCTTTGCATGGAGACAAGGTATATTTGGAAGCACAAATATACTGTAACATCTGCCCTGCCTCTATCTCTCCCACTTCTTATCCGTGGGGGTATTTTGCCTGTGAAAGGCTAAAAAAGCACACAGTGTACTGAACTGGGAGCACTGATCTCTAAACGACACAGTGATATGTGAGACTGTATCCCTGGAAAAAACCTTAAAAGAACAGATCTTGTAACATACAGACAGGCAGAATAAAAATAAAAACAGCAAGCTACAAGAAAAAAATAGAGCAGCTGTTCCTGCTTTCTTAAGTTGCACCACTTGTTTATGAGCACAGGAACACAGCTAAGAGTCTCCATGAAGAGGTAAACATCACGCTGGGGATGATTTTAGAAGAAACTAAAAAAGGAGTTTCTTATACAGTACAAGGTTAGTACAAAAATAGGCAGAGATTCCCAAACACAGGAGAAGAATGCAAAGGTCAAACAATGTATTTTCAGAAGGAGATAATAAAACTACAGACTATTCAAAACACTTGAAGTCAGTTGGCATTCTGCCACTGACTATAATTACAATTAAGACATAATCCAAACACATTTATTTTTAATACATCATTGCACTGAAATACATTCTAATCCAAAACCTAAAGGGATTAGAAACAAACTGCACACTGTAGCTAGCATTAAATTATCTAGCATCAGAAGAGCTCACAACAGCTGTGTCACTAACATATCACAAAAAGAGAAATAAAATAGTGCAGAGAGTTACATCATATCTATGTTCTTCTACACAGGGAAAAATGAAATCAGTGCAATTGTCACCATTTGTGGTTGAGATGAAAACCCTGAATCCTATGTAAAAAGGGAAAAATTGAGGAGTATTTTTACCATGAGCTGGATGGAGCTCATGTTTTATGTCAGCCACACACAGGACTCAAATATTTTTAAACACTTACAATGGCACACCAGAATGATTTTTGTTAATGGAAAAACATTCCTCAGAAATTAGAATTCAGACCTCCATGTGGCAGCAGTTAAGTGACTTCGTAGCAATCCAGTGATAGAACATAAAAGAAAAAGAAAAACAAAACAAAAACCCCCCAAACCCCCCTCAAAAAACAAACAAACAAAAAACCAAACAAACAAACAAAAAACCAAATCCCACAACAAAAATCCAAATAAAATGGCTGGGGGGATTGATTTTTTTAATCAGACATACTGTTAGAGGTCATTGTGTTTAGTCTGACATCTGAGAGATTTTAGTAAGAAAAGATTCAGCAGTGATGCAAAGACACAGCATCAGATACAGTACCAGATTTTAGAGACTGAGCAGGGTCTGTAAAAGTATTTTGCTCAGGACTCAAAGTAAGTATTCGCTGCTTTAACCACAAGACAGAGACAAGACACCTCTACTTTATTAGTAATAATACAAGGCAGGTTTTGTTAAAAACATGCTGATAATGGAGCACTTACCTTGCAGTTCTGCAACAGTCGAATGAGATGCTCAAAGCAGTTACTGTTAAGGAAAATCGCCTGCAGAACAGGCCTATCTGTGCAGTCTAACATGGCTGTGATGGTATCTATAAAATTAAAACAGAACTGGCATCAAAGAAAAAATATTTCCCAAATCCATCAAGCATTTTTTCCTGTACATTCTGTAATACACATAAGGAAAAATTAGACTAATCCGTTCTGCATTTTTGATCAAGAATGATATGCATTTTAAGAACAAATCACTAGGCCTAAAGCTAAACATTTTGACATTGTCAATATTACCACAGACTAATATAAAGGAGAAATTTCTAATGCTAATGAATTTCTAAAGCTAATGAATATCTTTGATTGCTTTGGGGCTCTGTTTCAAGTCATTGCCAATTGTGAGTATAAGCAGCATTATCTTTTGTTTTACAGCACATGAACACTTGTTTCCTCAACAAGCAATTACTCTGCATTCTACAGCAGCCTTACACTGTAAGCATTCTTCATGCCCAAAGTACTATTCCTCAGTTTTCTTGGAAGCATGGGAAAAGGAACACCTTTATTTCCCATGATGAACATCAAAATGGAAAAAACTCAAACCCCTAAATTCTAACCCAAAATCTTATACTCAACTCTTTCAGACTATTACTTTTGGGCAATTTTTGATGTGAAAATCAAACTATCACAAAACAGCACCACATGGCTATTTTATTACAGAACAGTTTTATTCTGCAATTACTAAGATTCTGGTAAGTGTCACTTCTTGCCCAGCAAAGTTTCTCTTTTAATGGAGTTTTTCAGTCTCTGAACATTGACACTCTGGTTAAATGGTAGCAATCTGATATGGTTTCGTCTGGATTTTTTATTAGTAAATGATTGAACAAGAAATATCTAAGAAGAAACATTAGAAATTTTTCAGCTGCTTAGCCAAGTCAGTATTTTTTGCTTCAGAGTTACTGCCAAGAAATATTGAAAGGAACCATGTACTCACTCAGCATTTGGATCTGTAGTGCTATGAATCTGCTCTCCCACTGCCTGCATCGCCTTGGATTAGGTAAGGCTGAATGGTCTGAATTAAGCAACTTGAAATAGTTCTCCAATATTGTACTTGTCTCCACTTGGCGCTGGTCAGAACTGCTGGTTAGGAGGATATGGACAACTTCTGTCAGGCACTTCAGAGTCAGCTCTGCCTTCCTGCTCACTTCCTCGGGGTTTCTGTCATCCCAGTTGTCACAGTCTGCCAAAACTCGCATCAAGACTTCCATGGTGGCAGGAGATACTGCTTGAAGAGCATTCCTCTGAAACCCATCAAGGCAAAAACATTAATGAGAAAAATAAATTTAGAAGAATTCAAACCTCTTCAAACCAGTTGCATCTAGGCGAGTTATCTGAACAGTGCAATATGCATTATCATATCTACTAATGCTGTGTAGTTGTTAAATAACTAAGAAACATTCTATTTGGATTATGCTGATGGCTATAGATGAAATGTTCACTTAACAACTTAATGTTCACCATCTTGTTCACTTAAAAAGGCTCTCTTTTTCAAAGGGAATGCTCATATAGAAAAGGAAACATCATGTTAGAAAGTTAGAAAATTCTTATAAGGTAGAACTGATAAACTGCTAATTTGAGGCAAACTTTCCCCTCAATTTTCATTTTAGATTATGAGATTCTTGATATTTTAGAACACATGTGGTAAGAACATAATAATTAGCAACAGTTTGCCTGGGCCCTGAATGCCTTTCCCCCACCTTTCTTCCTGGGGGCCTGCCTGCATAGGCTGAGGGACGGGAGCCCAGGCCTGAGGCGAGCTGTGAGAAGCCCTGTCAGAGACTCCTTGCCCTCTGTAAGGAGCCCCATTCCAATTTTGTCTCTCAGCCCTTCCCTTGTTTGAGCTACACTGCAGCCACGGCCATGCCTGGCCATGCCATGTCTTGACCCTGCCCAGTGACTTGACTGCAGCGTGGCCTTAGCCTGGCCTCGTGGCTATGGATGGGGCTGGCAACCACTGGCCTCAAGTGACTCTAATTACCAGCAGCAGAGCAAACCCTTATCTGATGTGCTGACCACACCTCCTGCCTTGACTTTAGGCTTTATCACTCTGGACTTGTCTAGTGGCTGGGCTGGTGGATCCTGGTTCCAGCACCACAGCTGCTCCCATCACTCTGCCTGGGCACCCTTTGCCAGTCAGGCCAATTGCTGCTGGCCATCCTGCTCACACTCCACTTGCCTTCCCTGGTGGAGCAGAGCCAGGTTTGCAGCTCCCTGGCAACCTTTAAAACCACTCTCTCCAAGATCATCAGAAGCAGCAGCTTCTTGTGACCAGATTAAGTAGGACATTACACAAGTCAGGTGAGAAAGTAGATGATGGCTTTGCTACTGATGAATGCCCTCTTTTCCTCATGTTCTTTCAAAGACTTTAAACAGCTTCCAAGCTGTAAAGGCCCCATGCCTCCTAGCAAAAACCGCTTACTTTCAGCACTGCAAAGTAAGCTAGATCAATTTCATGAACACAAAACTTTCATCTTTCCAGGTGGAAATTCCTGATCTAGTTATGCTTATTTTTTCTTTAAAATATTACAGTAAGTTCATATGAACAGTTGTTCAATATATTGAAGCTGTTCTCAACAACAAACTTCTATGGTTACTTGAAATTGGGACTCAGCATTCAGCGTTTAGGTATTATTGCCCAGAATGATCCCCAAGTCCCTAAGACAAAAAGAATTAATCATGGATAATAAATTCTTCTCATTTAAAAGTTATGGAGCATTTAAACAAGGAACAAACATTTGGAGGTTTCAGCAGCTAAAAAGTTTACAGTATCCTTACCTGACCACCAGCCACAATAGCTCCAAAGAGATGCAGCAGGCAACATTTTAGGCTTTCCTTGAGATGTTCACTCTCTTGAAAGCATTCTGATCAAATAAAAAGGAGATTCTGCTTATAAAATCCCCACCAACAAATAATAAGAAACCTTCCTCTATTCCCTGCCATCCTATGAATTTTAAAAAAAAAACTTCAACTGTATCATCTTCACTTTGTTTTATGTAACTCGGACACACCAATTCCAGCATTATCAAAGTACCACATTACTACATTTATCAGGAATTCACAGGGCCACACCTTCAGCTTGCATAAATCTCCCATGCCAGCTGACAGAGCTACAGACACACAACTTCTGCTCTTGATTCATAATGTAAAAATGAGCCCATTTTGTTCATATAATGAGAAATAGGACATTCTAACACACAGCACCAAGCATGACAAAGTTCAGAGAAATTTTGGCATGAAAATTCTGATGCCATATGCAGTGCAGGTAGCTCAAAACCAGTCCCTTGAACTTGCTTACTTTTAAGACAGCGAGGGAATCCTGTAATCTGGATCTGTAGCTCTCCAGATCTCTAACCTTTCTATCAGTAATTTCTTTACTGACAACCATCCTGCATCTGTTCTCTTGCCATATCTGATAGAAATTAGTCCCAGACTGCCTCAGGAACTCTTCTTAGCAATAGATATAAGCTGGTTATTGTTGGTACAGCAATAACGCTAGACCTAATACAGCAGCAAGAAACCATAATGGATTATTTTTGGAAATATCACTTATTGTCAAGTAAGATTTCTGACTATATACCAAATGTCTAAGCCTGTTTTAGAAGAAGGTTGCAGAGTCATTTTTCCAATCTGTTCCCCATGCAGAATAAAGCTTACTTAGCTAATCACACTGTTAGTGAGCTGGTACCACTACTCCTTGACTTCTAGCCTCTGGATTCTTTGTAAACCTGGATCTTTGCAGAACCTCTCAGACAAATTGAAAAGAGCAATACCTAGCAGATTGTGAATAAATCATTAGGCTGGGTAGACTGAAACCACCCCCCTTCAAATTAGTCCTGGCATGGCAGAATGCTCAAGGCACATGCTCAGCAATTCCTTACTCTGTCCTTTCTGCCAGTTGGTCAACAAGCAGATGAGTATCTGCTGGCTAATTAGCACACTTTTAACTCGGTCACATTATATGATATTTAAGAGACTCATGAGGAGCCACAGGGCAAAGCACTGAATGGAGAGGAGAGAACCTACAGATGACATTCTTCAGCAGCAGCCTTCAGAGTTGGGTTTCCAGTGCTCTGGCATGCAGATAAGGGCATTTTAATGGCAGCAACAATTTGGTCTTTTTGACAAATATCCTACTTTTTGGACACAGCAAGGAACAGAAGCTGTGACTCAAACCTAGAAAAATCAAATTCAGAAGTGCTACCACTCCACAAATATTTTTTTTTCAATTAAACCTAAGTTAATGGATAGCTGCAAAAAGGGCTGATTACACTCCTTCACTGCCCTTATTCAGCTTATTCCTGCTGCTTCAATTCTGCTGGCACTAGCACTTTGGTATGCTAAACTGGCAAACTACCTGGGCATCCTACATCCTAGATATTTAAGTACAGAATATGGACATGTAACTCCTTGTCTTCCACACAAAAAAATCTGTAATGGCAAGAACACATGAATTCCAAAGGGGCTATCGTGATATTTAATGACTTAACCAGAGAGAAAATTGTTTCCCAAACTCGAGGCCCAGGAGCATTTGCTAGTTGAATAGCACAGAGTTTCATTTTTTCTAGTTGTTAAATCATATTAAAGAGACAGAAGTGCATGAACACTCTCCTAAGATTATTTTTCCATGAGAGTTATCAGCAGTTACTACAGGGATCCCATGTGCAATCACTATGTACCACAATAAAAAGAAAAGTTGGCAATTCACAGAACCAACCCTATTAAACTACATTAGGCACTGAAATAAAGTCTAGAAATAAAGAAAAAGGCTTTCAAAGATGAGCAGGAATGGCAAAATAGTGATGCTCACTGCAAAGAACAAATACAAAAAACAACCAAAGTAACCTACTTCATTCAGCCTCAGAAAGCAAGTAAAGGACTTTTACATGATCAGGAATGCTTAGGAGAAAGTTACTTGGGCTCATGCCTAGGGTTCATTCCCCTAAAGAAAACTATTTGTAACGGGCTGTTAAGTAATACTTACGGTAAAAGAAAGGGACAAACTCAACAGTGAGGGAAGCTGGTTTATACTTCTGTCTGCTCCTTTCAACTGTACTGAGAAAACGTCTGCAATTATATTAAAAAACATACACCAAGGAAATTAGCCATGATACCTTTGTTTATGACTTACTTCTTAAGTTATTACTTATAATATGAAATTATAATATGACATAGTAGAAAACACTGCCACATATCAGGAGTTATCTTTTGTCTAGAGGATGAGAAAGAATAGTCAAGTAGTATTTCATCCTGAAAACATGTATCACAATGTATCACAAAGCTAACCCCATATTCGCTCTGCACCTAAAAATACTTAACATTTTACAAAATGGTTTAGTTTAAAAAAAATAAAATAAAAAAGCCAGCAACCTCTTTCTTAGTCCATGCTTACTGTAACTAAGCCACCAGCTAGACTGCCAAATTTCTTGACCAAGCCATTTGAAATGGGTACAAAACATGAGTTCATTAGGCTGGAGGGAACAGGCAATCAAATTAAAATTCTACTGATACATTTATAAACTTATTTTCAAATATGTAACTTAATACACTGTGAACTTCAATAACTTGTTTAGCTCTAATTCAAGCATGTCTGCCCACCACACTCCTTTCAGCTTCTTTGTTCCACTAGTTTAGAAAAATGGCCAGTTTTTGGAAGGAGAAAGTAATGTAAGCACCTTCATGGTGAGCAGTTACAGCCAATCACCTCTTAATATATCCTCAAATATAATTTTCTTTTAACTTTTGTATTAACAGTAAAAGTATTATTTTTTTTAAAGTTATTTAAATCATATCCAGTTTGAGAAAGCGTAACACATTTCTGTGGTGTGAGTCTATTGATTCATGGTTAAAACTCTCATAAAGCACAGTACTTACAATCCTGTGCTAGTGCACACATACCCTGCAATTCGCTGCCTCCAGTTTCGATACGGATCATACAGACTTTCACAGAAAGCCAATGCATGTCTCACAAATTCTTCTATGGGAGTCTGATCCTCCACTTCTTTTTCTTTTGTTTTGCTTTTTAACTGAGGAGAAAAAGAAAGCTATGGTCAGAAATTATCCAGTTGAAAATTAATCTTAAAGTAATCTAAAAATTAATCTCAATCTCCCCCAGAACAGTTCTGAGCCTACAAATTGTTCCTCACATAACACTAATACACCGAAAAATCAGATCACATAAAAAGAAGCAGGAGGTATCAGATCGCAGAGATAGAGACAAGAATTATTAACCACATACCTGTTGAATGTACAACGTAGTCATGGTGATAACATGGTTAATGTATGAACACATCCCAATCTCTTCCACATTAGCCAAATTCCTGTGAAGACAACAAAGAAACCACAGATTGTACACAGTGTACTATTTGAAGCTAGTTCAAACAGTGTTTGTTTTAGCATTCTGTCTATAGTCATACAAAAGGATACCAGCATTTCAAAAATACTCTCCAAAAGACTGCACATACTTAAAAGTTTATTTCTGTCATCATTACAGAGCTTACAAGTTTTCATCTAACAGGAAGTAAGATTCAAATCATTTTGCTACAGGCCAGTTCCATCTGGAATTCGGGGTTTCAGAGGTTAAGCAGATTCCCAGGACACTCTAAATAGAAAGCCCAGAAATGGCATCTGATAACAAAGACAAGAACTTCCACTTCACTAGTGCATACACTTTCTAAAACTTTAGGAAACACATTACCTAGAAACATTGATTCACTTTTAATTCTCTGGAGCAAAACAAACACCTAATAAATTATTTTAGAAAGTAAAGCAACAACAAATAAGAACTTCAGTTTTGTAGTTACAAAGATCCGCTTGATGTCGAACTTTTCATCAAGGTGACACCAGTTTGCAATTCAAAAACACATTACCACCATCCACTGAGCTTATAGTCAAGATTCCAGGATACTTCAACACTGCCATACAGCTCTTTGTATTGTTTGAGAAGGTGAGCCAAAGAATTCAAAAATGCTACTTCAAACACTCCTCAGTAAAGGAGATTCTTTATTGTATTTTATCCCCTTTCTCTCTCTAAAAGCATTCTGCAACAGCAAACTGAAGAAACAGCAAGGAATAGGTCCCTAAAACCAGTTTATTCATTTGTGTCAACAGAACCACACTATCAGGCAGAGGTTTCAGAAGGAAATCAGCTGCATGAGTAGTGTAATAATAAATTTCACAAGCTGTTTATGGAATTAAAAGCATGTTAAGAATGTGAAGCAGTTCTTCCTGTACAATTCTCACAAGTTATTTCATAGTTAACACTTGTTAGAGCACACCTTTTCTTTTAAAAGTATTTCTCATACAAGATACATCATAGCTTGAATCCCCATAGATTTACCTTCTACAGCTACAAGGAATTGAGTGTTGAAATCCCTTCTATTCCTATTGCAAACATTACTGCTAAGATGATTGTGTTGCTCCCCTCTCTCTTTTATTCCCTCTACCTTTATTTTGACAGCTGTGAGAAGTGTCATTTCTCTGTATCTGTACTGGAAGGTATCAAATCACATGGTACGTGTCATTAAAATCTCTATTTATAGGCTGCATCAAGATTTCTTAAACAAAGCAACAGCCTTGATGAGGTAACAACTAGAACAAATACCTGCAAAGGATGATAAAGAATTTCACAAGCAAAAGTGACAGAGTCTGTTGCTGCTCTTCCAGGCCATCTGACATTTTCTGGACACACTGTAGCAGCTGGAGCCTGAGGACCTGAAGAATGTTATCAGGAAGCAGAGATATTCCTGGTGGAATGTCATCCACCCTAATGAAAAAAAGGCAGACACAAAACTGTTAATCATACAAATGCCAAGCTGCCCATCGATTTCTACATCCTCCTGGAGTGTTCCAGTGAAGTTCTGTGGGAAAGGTCACCCGACTGACACGCCACAAAATCTTTCTAATGAACCACAAGGAAACGTCTGGTGGCAATAGATCAGAGCTTTTCTTTTTTGAGCTTCCTTTTCCCCAGCAATGAATTACATTTAAAAGTGTTAAAATGCATTAAGTGGCTTCGTAAATCCTCCTCCATGCAATGAGCTGTCTTAATTGCCACAAAGAAATTGTGTGATCTTCATCAGGTAAACAAACAGGTGGCCTGGGAAATCGCCAGGACAGCTACAGTGGAATGAAAGGAGAGAACA